>JACXSJ010000327.1:0-80952 GCA_014851325.1 Pentalonia nigronervosa
TGTCTCATCTCGCAGGCCCTGACAGTGTCGTGTCAGCATATTTTTAGTTCCATTAATTATAAATTTAAAAAAAAAGCACAGGGCCTCGGCCGCGTTCGCGGCCCCGCGGCCCTGGCCAGGCTGACACTGCTTCAAATAAATAAACACAAATGTATCATAATTCATAGTATGATATGTTCCATCGTTAATTAATGTTTCTAAAATACTAATAAGTATAATAGATATTTTTATAGTTTTATAATTATTAATAAGCTATATTTAGCACCCACCTACGTTTTAAAGTATATAAACGATTTATAATTTTAATATAATCATAATTCATTTTCAAATTAAAACAAAAAATAAATTTATGAGATTCACTAGATAATATTCTTATTTTTGAATTTGATAATAGGTCAATTCACTCTAATATTAAACATAACAGAGTTCAATGGATTATTAATTAGAACGTACAATTTGCTGTGTTATGCGTTTATAAGATGGAGACTGCATGCGGATCAGCCTCCTCCTAGAGTTTACTACGTAAAAATATACATATTTTGATTTGATTTTATTATGAAAATATCAAACATTATTCAATGCATAAAAATCTGCATTTGCAGTTGATTTTATAATTAATATAAGAAAATAAATACACCTATTACCTATATCATATTATAGGAAATTTGAGAAAACTGGTAACAAATTAGAAGATCACTACTCACTATAATTATTTCCCAATATTTAAATAAAAAAATCTTTAATTTATGTAGGTATTTACATATTTTTGACTCATACATCATAAAGGTTGTTTTATCAATTTAAATGTAGGATCTTGTGTGTAGTCATTTTTAATAGATATTAAATTAAAGTAATTCCTACATAATAAAAAATACGTTTTATAGAAGTTTAAATTTAATTTGATGGTAATAAAATGTGTGATTAAAACTTTACACTATATTAACACTAATTTAATATGACTTAGAATATGCTAAACAAAACATTCACTGTAATCCATTGGACCTTGTTTTTCACATACATTATGACAAAATTATTTCAAATTTATGGTTCCGAAATGTTTAAGGATTTATAATAACGAGTAAATATAATCAGTCATATGTAGATTTAGATAAAATGCTAGTATAGTTAAGGTACTAAAAAAAATATTTTGTTTATAGTTCATATTTATGTTAAAAAGTCCTAATAATATTGTATTATTATAGTTACTTATTTATATTTTAAAATCAGGGTTTAAGTTTATTATTTGGGATTACTTTAATAATTTTTCTATCATATTTTATTTGAAATATATTTATATAGTTATATATATTCGTGGCATCACCATGTTTATCATGTATTATTCTGTTTAAAAAATATTGGTTTACTACATTAGGAGTTTCCCATTACTACAGGTTACACATAAAATAAGTTTTTACCAAACAAATTTATAAGAGTGACTTATCAATATTATAAATTACTTTGTGAATGCTGTTATCTTGAGACATCAAAATACGAAGAAAAATTAGCGTAAAATAATTTGAATGAAATCATTAATAACCATGAAATGTATAAGTGCACATTAATTCATCAATTTAGTAAACCACAAACATATGTATCTTTTTAGTATTTGGTTTAGTTTTAAATTAAGTCATATGAGGGTGAAAGACGAGGACCAATGAACTACAGTGAGTGTATTGTTCAGCACAATCTAAGTCATGTTAAACGAATATAAAGTTTTAATCACTAATTTTGACGATCAAATTAAATTTAAACTTTTACAGAATGAATTTTCCATTATGTGGGGATTACCTACTTTAATTTATATTAAAAGTGGCTACATATCAGAACCTACACCAAAACTGATGAAAAACCAAGATGTAGTAATTTAAATTTTTTTATACCACCCGTGAACTAGGTAAATATACATTATCATATTATGAACAAATTAAAAATACGTATTTGAAATACTTAAGTAAGCTGGAAAATGATAAAATGATAATAATATCATGGCGAGTATTATAGCAAAGAATATAATTATTCAAGTTCGTTATACCATCAACATAAATAATAGTAAAAACAATGATCCGACGCGTACGTTTGCTGCTTGCAAACATTAATCGGATTTCGCGTTTCTGTATACCTAGTTAACATCCACCACGTACAGTCGGCTAAAACATTGTAAAAATGTATTACAAAATAGACACGTTTATCCTGTCGGCAAGACCGCTGGAATCATATGTATGCAATTAGTATTAATACGATCGCAACAAGCAACACGACTTACGTATTTATTCAAATTCACATTATCCCTGTAATTTATAGTGCAATAAATTCGGCCCTTGTTTATTATGATACTTGTCTAGGAATTGTTATCTTTTGATACTATACTAATTGTATATGTTGTACTAATTTAAATATTATATTATTTGGATTTTGAGGTATTTCAACAAAATATAAGGTTAATTAAGCTATTTCTGTAATCATTTTATACTCATGTATTTGAAAATTCAAACAATAATCTAAACAATTCAAAATGATATTACGTGAAATTGAGTATAGATAAATACAATTATTTATTAAACAACCATTAGACATTAGAAAATTTGTAAAATCAACATAGATACTATCATTGAATTATAATAATATCGAGGTTTACTTTATATTTTAATATAATATAATGTTAATAATAAAGGTGTACCTATGTAATATTATAATATTACCTATAGGTACACTCTTTAGTTTTTTCTGAAATAAAATAAAAATTATAATCTATAACCACCCTTTAAATTTTATCATATGTTGTAAGCAGAATGTATTAAATTAAGATAATAAATTTTAAGAAAATGTTTAAGACTAAACGGTGAAACCTAACCAACTAGTGAAACTTAACTCAGAATGTGCAAAGACAGTATCTTAGATCAACGTCCAGGTCTGAACAAAGTTCTTAGTTTTACGATTCAAATAATATATTATATTTTAATTACCACAGCTAATTTTGTAACTTAATGATGGCGCTCGTTCCAAAATTATTATTAAATTTTCCGTTATTAATTTTGCATTTATTTAATTAAACTGTAGGTTTAATAGTTTGCACACAGTTGTAAGCAAAGTATATTGATATTTAAATTGTATTTTTTTTCACATAATATATTTTGTAATTTTTTTAAGATATTTAGTTTTTTAACACACAATAAAGAATTTTTTTTGCATATTTTTGAATCTTAATGTACATAAATATGTACATATTTAACAACAATTTTTGCATAAAAACCTGGGCTATAATATTATCACTATAAATGTTATGTCTAGTTGTACTCATATTATAAAATATAAAATTTATTTTTTCAAAGAATACATACCTAAAGTACCTACATAAAAATAAATAAATAAAATAGTTACGTTTACAAAAATTCTATTGATAGTCAGTTATATTTCTATCACTATCTATATTTTAGAATATAATATATATATATTTAACATACACCTGAAATATTATATATATATATATATATATATATATATTTATAGTTATATATGATAACATATATGTGTGTATGTATGTATGTATGTTTATATATAAACTTTATTTATGTGTCATTTACTAGATAAAAACTTAAATCAGTCAGTATTGACACACGTATTCGTACAATTCTACTGTAAAATCATTTTTTTCCATTATAAAATAAAATATTTTTTATTATTAATCATTATTATTATGATATTTTAAGGCTTTATAAGTAACTAAGCTTAATAATATATAAATACATTTATGAATTTACATAAATATATATTTATTTCAATTAGTTGTATACAAAAATATAACTTATTGGCTATTGTAAAAATAGCCAAATAATATATGTCTAAGCTAATTCAAAATATGCGACGAAGTCCATTATCATACATAGGTTTATGCAAACATATGCCGTATATATTTTAATTTTGTGCGAGTCAATCAATCTATAATATTACATCTCACAGAATAATGATGACTGATGAGTAACAAAACTAGCTATATTATATTATTAAATAATATCATCAACAGTTTTAATATTAAGTTAATAATTGGTATCTATATGAAGATTATTTCAAAATTAAGAACTATATTGCTATAAATCGAACAAATGCTTTATAGCTCTACGGACGAAATTCAATATATTATTACTTAACATTTTTTTCCTTGTTTGTTTGAAAGAATATGTACAATCAATTGTTTATTAATATCAACGTGAAACCAATTATTACAAACGCGATTGGAAGATAAATATAAGCACCAATATTTTATTTTTCTAAACAATGAACAATAGTAAAAATAAATGATTAACAAGAAACTTTCAATGGAACAATGAATCAATTCATTTTTCTTGGGGCATAGTCTACAACTTTTTGATTTTGTTTAAAGCGCTTGGTCTTTGGTTCCTTACCCATGATTCAGATAACAATCGAATTTATGCTATTCAAATAGAAATTGCTTTTGCTATGCTGTGGTGATGGTAGTAATAATTATAAAAATAATAATAATATGATGATGATAATAAAGAATAAAAAAAATAAAATCAAAGTAGATGTCGAAACTTTACAAGCTTAATTATTGCAAAATTAAACCGTTAATACCACCGCTAAAAAGGACAATAATTAACAACTACCTACTAAAAAAATGTACAATAATTTTTAATTAAACATTTTTCTGCATTGTAATAAAATAATACAATTTAAATATTTATAATATAATTGCGTTTAATGGAATATTTAGCTTAAGCAAATTAAATAAGAAGCAGCAAATTAGTAATTTAATTAATTATTTTACCTGTAAGTATGTTACTGTCGTTAAAACTGATGGTTTGTCAAAACTAATTATAGTTCTGCCATAGTTTAAAAAAAAATTCTTTCTGACTTTCTATAATATAACTAGAATTTAAAGATTATAGTTATTATATTAGCATTAGATATTTTTAATTGTGAAAAATGGTAGTATTAATATTTGTCTGTTGTATTCAGATAATTTACAGCTATATGGACATTTTATTCTTTCAGCTTTATATATCATAATATATTCACTAAATTGCATTCTTATACAACAATTTAAGATATTTTACTGAGTTTATTGTTATTATCTATATATTATATTAGTAGGTGGCAATATGTGTATAAACGATTTATAGCCAAGTCTATCGCAATCAATGGAAAAAATTTTAAAACAATTTGGTACATAGGTAATCTCATACCCAAGGTTGTGCACCTCAATGCCAATTTATTTTATTTTGTATTTTAAAGAAAGGTTCACAAAGTTACACATGTCTTTTTTATAGTGTTACAAAAAATAAAATAGTTTTTATAATTTGATATAATTTTTGACCTGTATTTTATATTTAATCAAGAATAGCAATCCACCAAATGAATGTATTAAACATGCTGTGTGAGTAGTTTATATAAGTAGAGTTTACTACAGGATAAATGCATTGACATTATTTCATTTGTCACGGCAAGATCATTTATAATTAATAAATACAACTACTTTATAAAATAAAATATTAGAAAACGAATAACCCTTATGTAAATCCAGTTTTTGATCATTTTTTATAAAATTATCGTCAATTAATTCAGTAAGATCCACTGTATCATAGACTGTTCTTTACTTTTTAACACATAAATATTGAATATTGTTGACTCACGAAAAACTATTATATTTTATTTATAAATTATTTCTATTTGTTGCAAAAAATAAAATGATTTTTATGATTAAAAATCATTTTAGACCTTTATTTTATATTTGGTCAAAATAACTAAAATAATTGTGTTAAAAATCTGGGCAGTTTACATTTAACGGAGTTAAAGAAGAGGTAAATTACTGACATTTAATTTTTCACGGCCAACGCCGTACAGATCAGCTAATAGTTACGTAATAATATTTATTTACTATGAAATGTTAGTTTAGATGAAAATACAGGGTAATTTTATTAACAGCAATTATTATTTAAAAAATTACTAACAATTTTTAGAATAATTTATGTATTTTGTTATCAATTTAATATTATAATATATTTTATACATTCGCAATGAAAAATAATAGCATTTATTTAAACATACACAATTTGTAAATGGGCATTAGTAAAGTTTTGTATTTTAAAGTTTTTGTTTTATGTTGAGTTTAAAAAATTCACTCTAAAGAGAGTAAAGTGCTTTGTTTAATAGTAATAGTTTTGATTTTCCGAGTTGAGACCAAGATAGTCATTTATACATTGTAAGCCCTATATACCGAATATTATTAGTCATAGACTCATAGCTCATAGATATTGCATTGTCGTTGAGAAAGATGAGAGGAAATGTACCTTGACGTAAGTAAACGCGATATGGGACAATTTATTGATGTTGACTTTAACTCTCTAGTCTCCACTTTGTGTACTGGACTGGCATAAAGTCGAGATGATTTGCGTTGGCAATGTAAATAACTTGATCAACGGCGAATTCAGCTACTATATTTGGTCATGTTGATTAATCGATAGAATACAGTAAAAAGAAGACGGGCTAAGATAAACACCTTGTCTGACACATGATAAGTAATTCGAGTAATATTTTATTTCAAAAGATTATTTTATAATCATAAGATATTCCTAAATATGTTTAATTAAAAGTGATATTATATTCAGCTATACTATTATACAATATTTAATATCAATTTCAACTTAAAAATTAATATTCAATTTTGTATTTTTGTATACTAAACATTACATTGAAAATGTTTAATCATTAATTTAGTATGTCTAATGCATTTAAAATTATAACATTTAGGCAATTTTAATCTGCAATTTAGAATTAAATATGTTTTTTTCTGTGTGCGTTCAAAATGTTATTTAATTGTTTTTAAATATGTCAGTTAAACATAAACAATTAAATCACTATTCACTCACTATTGGATAATGTTATGTGTTTCAAAGTCAAAATTTTTACAACCGTTATGATAACAAATTCTATGCGAGTTAAATTGTTAAGCTTTAGGTGATTTAACTTGCTAAAATAAAAAATTTGAACGCATTTTTAACTAAAAAATCAGATGAAAATGTTTGTCATTCTGACAACTTTTGCCAAAATTCTACTATAAAACGTTTATAAAATAATGAAATGTTATTTTATATAATACATTCTAGGTGATGGTGAAACATTATTTAAGTAGTATCTGTTGTATATGTTCAATTTTGGTTTGCCGTATCTTTTCATCAGAGAAACATCGTTGTTCAGAAAATAAAACATAAAAATTATACAACCTTTACATGATAAAGTATGACTTGACATTTCTTAATCAAATGGATGTTTTATAAAATGGCCATTTATTTAAATCATGAAATCAAAAATATTTTAACATTAACAACTATGGATACCACTAGTTTGAATTGTATTGTATTCTTTTAGATATTTGCATTGTTTCTCCAATTTTGACTTTTGGATATTTGAACAATATTTATAATAAGTATTTACAATTATACCTGACAGAGTGAACATTTACCAACTTTCGTATAATCCACCCAAAAATAAATAATATAAAAACAACGTGCAGTGTGCATTAAGGTGACACTCTGTCCTGATTATGTAAACCATGATTTCTGAAAAAAAAAACAATTTGGCACTGTGATTGGCTGAATCTTGCGGTTAGTAAGCGGTATTATATTACAATGTTACCATAATATATAACTTTAATCCACATTATAGATAGTAGAATTCTATCCTTTTTAAGACATGTGTTGAACTAGTTACTATTTAGTCAACAAATATAAAATTGAATCACTTCATCACAATAAAATTTCTAAGTATATATTTAAAAACGATTTTTTTTCTAGAGATAATGGTTCACGCTAGTATGAATCTCGTCATCTTTGTGTCTATAAATTAAAAAACCCAGGGCTTTTGTGAAATAATACAAATACTTAAGAATGACAATGTAATAGAAATAATTCCTCGCATAATTAAAGTAATACTGATAAGTCTTTCATTTGATCTACAAAAATATATTAAGATATTTTCACATAGGAAGTGTAATCTTTATAATGTATAAAATATCGTCGACAGTTACAATAGATTACAATAGAATAACTGAAACTTGAAAAATAAATATTGATACACTCGTTATAAGTGAGTGTTCTACTATTTTAGTTTGTATAAAAACAAAAATAATTATGTGTTTTGAAATTTCATTTACATTATATATTCAAATTAAGAAATATCAAATTGAATTCAACACTAGTTATTTAAATCTAAGTAGGTATTCAATCTATCCTAAACGAAAGTATACATTAAAGAGAGAAAATAAAATAACACATTAGAGACTATTTGCAATAAAATAAGACTCCTTTTTTTTGCATTAAGCAGTAATTCATTGATTTCTGAACGGTAAAATATTTGGCTTTAATGAAAAAGTATACAGAAAAAAATAAAATAAAATAACCAAATATAATCACAATAATTAAAGAATTATTATTGAAGATAGATTGGTATATTATTTTTATTTTAAATTAAAAACAACAATGCAACGAATTTACAAATGTATATTGACATCATTAATTATTATTACGGCAATATTTTAATATATTCATAAATTTCCTGATCATCTATGACCCCGTATATTCTTTTATTTCTTGCAAGACTCAATATGCCTATATATATATGCATGTATTATGATATATAATATTATTATCAGTCGTTCAGTATTAATGGGTTCCAAACATTAACTTTGACATCGAAAATACTCAATTTTCATTAATTGTTTTATTATAATATTGTATAGATAAGACTAAATTATTATCAAAATTAAAATTAAAAAAAAAGACACAAATATGTATATAACAAAATATCACAGAATAATGAAAATGTATTAAACACATAATATTTATAAAAGGGTAAAATTAACGTAGTGTTGGACATTGTTATACAATATTTAAACGTGGTAACGTACGATATACATTATTATAATGTTATTAATAAATTATATTATAGTTTAAACAGATTTAATAACGTGGGCCACCGTGATGGGTTCTTCGTAAAAATATAAAAGAAAGAAAATTATTTATACAATACGTTTTTTAAATAATATTTGGTACGTGCGATTGATTTATGGGCTAAAATTAAATTACACAAGTGTATTGTTTTTTTAATTTAATTTCAAAGACTTAGAATCATGGTATTTATACATAATTAATTTTTGTTCCAGGGTGTTCATTCAGAAAATATGATTATATCTGTTACTGCACATAAAAATTACTTCGCACAATCGACGACCATTGAAAGTCGGATTGACACAATTCGATGCATCCAAAAGTAACGATGAACTATATTTACCGCAGGCTGTTCATTCAATATCATCAATATTATTTTTAGAATAAAGCGAGATGTACAAAAAATGTTCAGCCTGTTTGGAACAGTTGTGTAATAATATTATAGCGTTTGTGAGTGAGTAGCCGCTATCTGTGTTGCCAACGAATTCGGTTTTCTGGTGCCGATCACCGCCGTCATTTCGACACTAGATGGCGTTGGGCCAATGCAAACATTGCAAACGATTCTAAAAATAAAAAAAACAATCTAACGTGAGCAAAATGTTCATGAAGACGACGGGTTGACCGAATCGTTTCCAGATGAGTTTGGCAACGAAGACGTCCTCTGCATTACAATGTCTTGAGGTCTGGAGTCCTCGCCCAACGAAACCAATAGACTTGGCTGTATAAAAATCAAAAAAAAATACAAAATCATTAACATTAAATTTCAGTTGAGTAACACACGTAATTAATCGGCGAAAAAACTGGGAAATGGGTTCATTGTTTATGGTATCATACTTTTGCAATACACATCCCTAATCAGAATACAGTATTTTTAACAGTCGCCCTGCGGTTACCACTTAATAAGGTCTATATTATTATGCCGATATTGATATTCGATAGCGATTCTGTAAATGCATTTGTGGTCTGTAAAATGACGTGTTCGTCAACCAGAAGATTTTTATAGCCATTATAAAATATAACTATGGAAAAAATAAAATAAAATATTCCCCTGTACTAGGGGTGTTTTGGTCAGGTCATCAAGTATTGTACGTCGTGAACGCTGAAACATAATGGTAAAATATTTAATGAACGCAAGTAGGAAAGCTGGAATTATGGAAGCAAACAACGATGAATTATAATCATACTATTTATATTCTTGTACGTTGTGCCTATATAAAACTGATTTAATCTGATGAGAAACAAACGATGATATCAACAAACAATATATCACTAAATTATTAATATTAATTATTAACGTTGTTAGTTCTTTTTTTTTTTTACAATTGTGAAATTATGAATTTACATATTATTTGATAACTTAAACTCGAGAAATAAATAAACAATAGTAAATTTATAATTCGGAGTCAATGGAAGTTTTAATTATGTAGTCTGTTAAAATAATATGTTGAGAGAACTGCGTAAATATAACTAGAACTGTTTAAGTCTGTTTCGTTCGGTTTTGGTACACTTTTTTGTTTGTATTTTATCCATACAGTAAAATTTAATTATACTTACGATTTACATATTTCTTTGAATTATTCTAAACCGTGCCATAATAGGCACCCGTAAACCATCCGGCCACAGTAACAAATTGCTATTTCTCACTCTCGTGACATAATATTTCCTAATTATAACTAAACATGATACGTATGCACTATATGTTTACAAGTACGTATATTATGATCATCATTGCCATCAGATAAAACTTTCAACACGTTTGGACTTGATTGTGATATGAACTGCGATAAACAGACTATAATATTATTGTACTTGTGCAGTGTACCGATTACGAATGATGAAGTGTAGATAAACTGGACAACAAACAATGATACATTCGTGCTAATATTGCTTTTAGGAACGAACGGACATAATAAATACCAACGGCGGTCGTTTATTTATGTATACCTAATGGAATGATGGTGTAAATCGTTCACAAGATCATGCGCCTGATTCTTGAAACCATCGGGATATTTCAATGGTAACATATTTATTTTCTCGTTTCTATATTAAAACATATATATTTTAATTATAGATTTTATGTTCCTTCATTATTGTTCACAAAAATGTGTATTAATTACAGGAATGCCCATTGCGCATCTGTTTAATTGAATCTATGTAGAAATAAATGAAGAAATATTCTACTCTTAAGAATAATGCGTATTATTGAATACGTCATTATCACATCAAAAACACTTCGTTATAATTCTGTGTAAAAAAAAAAGTTAAGTTAAAAAAATTAAATTTAGTATTAATTGAATCTTTAAAATACGCGATATAATATACAAAGTAAGTAAAATGCCATTTTACAATATTACAAATGCCCATGACGATAAATAAGATCAATTGTAAAATTAAATACTTAGTCAACATATTGTTTAACTACTTGTCTGGACGTGTAAATATACTTAAATAAATACGAATTAGTAACCACTATAGTATTTTTCGTAATTAATAATGTATAAACAATATTATGTTGATTAAGTATTTAACTTTAAATTTGATTTTATTTGTCGTCATAGGTGTTTGTAATATTATAAAATGGCATTTTATTTAGTTTCCATATTATATCACGTCTTTCGATGATTTAATCATTATTCATTTATTTTTTTTAACTTACCTTTTTTTACACGGAGTTATAACAAAGTGTTTTTGATGTGATATCAGCTATTTTTTTTTTTTTATAAAAAAAGTTGCGATTTTATTTGACTTTATATAATAATAATAATAATCTATCTAGCATCGTTGTCCTCATGTAGTTATATCTTAAATTTTCATTAGTAACTAGTTTTTTTTTTCTAAAACTATAATATAAACATCTTTCCCACCACGAGGTCAACGTTCAATACTATAGAAATATCGTTGCATCTAACCCATTTATTATTATGTTTAATAATTGATGTATAATTGGTTTGAGTCATAGATGGACCGATGGTACTTATTGAACCACGATGGAAAATCACAGAATTAAGAGCATATGATTTTCCATCAACCTTAATTGTTGCCACAGGTAATGAATTAATCACAAGATTGTTTATTTTATTATTATCAATTTTTTTTCAACAAAGTACGCTCCTTTTCATACTTAATTTTCCCTTTATTATTTTATAATTTTTATAAGTTAAAGCCATTACTATTATTATAATGCTATACTATTTTATAGTAATATAGTAATATTAATAATAAAAATATAAAATATAGTAATAATTATTACCCTTGCGAAATGGCAAATGACAAATGTAGTTACTACGCACGTGGTTTAAATTTTAAACACAGTGCACAGTACACGATACGCACGAGATTTCAAAAGTTTTCAACATAAATCACAAATCAATCGCAGTCGATAGAAAGTCATGAAATGGTTCAAATGGCTGGTCTCCCGATCTCCGGCATCCGACTATCGAGAGACCGCGCCGTCGCAATCTCCAATCGTACATTGCCGTCGCAATATGTGTAGTGGGGATGGATATAATATATTTTACAATATTTTCGTTGCGTACGCAAAATCGGTCTTAAAAGTACTTGAAAATTTTTGATTATAACTTATATAAATAATATAAATATAAATAAATAATATAAATAAAATTATATAATATATAACTTATATATTGCGAGTTCCTCTGTTCCCATCTGCATAATGTTTCTGATCAATTGATACTTTATACGACTTTATATGTTCAGCTGTTTGCCCTGTAGAGCTGGTCGATGGATTAACAAAACTTAGCGCGGTATTTCAATAATACAACTCGATTTCCTGTTATTATACGTTAGTACCTACTACTCTATTTTTTTTTTTTTTTTTTTTTTTTTTACTACTATTAAGCCACTGCCGTTGCGTTGGATGTTCAACGAGGCGCATGGAAAATTTCAATGCGTATTTTTGCAATAACTTTTTCGGACGAAAATTCAATTTGCTGGGTTACATAAAAAAAACATCAAACATCGTAAATAAACTGCCATTATTATTAAATAATTAATTATGACAATACGTCTAACGCAAAATGTATTAAAAAGCATTTATCGTTGATTGCGAATAGTGATGAATGATAATATTTCATTTGGTTTTAGTCAAAACAAAATTAATGTATAACAGCAGAGGGACTGTATTCGGTGGTGGCAGACTCATATCATTTTTAAGAATTGATATAGGTTAAAGGGTTAAATAATGACGTACAAAGCAATTTTCATCAAAATTGAATATAAAAAAAAAAACGTAGCACGCTATTTGATGTTTTTCCTCTATAAGGAAAATCAATGAATCATAAATAAGTTTTTAGGAGGAACTACGAACAACTATATATCATTTTCTTGTAGAGAAAAAATATGAAGTATCGTCTTATGTTATTTTGTTATGAAATTAGATAATGAGTAAATTTATTCTATGAACTATTTTTTAAGTACTAATTGCAAAAAAATTACTTCAATACAAATAATAATATATAACTATGATTACAAGAACGCTAAAAAAATTGGCAGTCTTTCAGAAATCGGCCAAAAAAAAGTTGTATCTAACCAAAAATCATAATATTTATGTTAAAATATTTAAATTTACAATGTCACTATGCAATGTTTTTAATATACGACAGACGTCCTATCAAGTGTCAATATGAACTGTTTTGTAACATTATTTTTCGTTATTAAATCGATCGAACCAATTCAACTATCGCGCATTCGTGCATCGAGAGAAGGGACCAGTGGTCCCAATGGTTTTTGACAATATCGAAGCGATAACGACGCGTCTCACCTGTAACGGAAGGAATACGGATTCGATGGTCGCCGCCCTGGGTTGGAGTGGTGCCGGAGCCACAATGCCGCCACGGCCGTTAAGTACGCCTCCGGGAAATGAGTCTTGCGGTCCTGAAAACAAAACGAAAATGTCACAAAAAACGGTGGCTAAAAATAATCGAAACACGCACGAATACGCGACTCTGGAATGTGATTCCGTCATCGGATATACTAACCCTGCGAGTGTCTCGGTGGTGAATTGTACGGCAAAAAAGGCGGTGCAGATATGCCCGGTATTTGTGGTGCTTGAAACGCGAGACTCAGCACGTTCATCCCGTTAATGTTGCCTGCGAACAAACATATTATATACGAAAAACGAATTACAATTGACGTAGTTATATGTCCTGGCTGTATTATTATTTGTTAAATTTGCCTAACAATGAAATCAATATGAAAATAATAATAATAATAATAATAATAATATAATATATTTATTTTGAAAAACGACTCGCTTGCGTAGGTATACTTATATAATATATTGTATTATGTGGTATATTGTGTTGTTGCTCAAGCATGGCAGAATAATATTAGATTACTCTGTTTTGTCGTTTAATTTTTTTCAAAATGGTGGGATTATAAAATTATGTTATGTCTAGATTCTCGAGCATGGATTTGTGCAAAACAATAGGCGATAAGCAAACCATTTTGTATTCAATTATTAATATCAATCTAAACATGTTTAGCTTTTATAATATAAATACAAGCTATAAGCTTATACAGTTAAACAATTATAAAACTATGAAATGGTCATTATGTTGTTTTATTTGTTCAAATTAATTATTAATTGCAATTATTATATAAATTATTTTAAATAATTATTAGTAATTAAAACTATTTTTTTTGTTAATGATTGCTATTTGCTTGTATAAATAAAAATTGATAATAACCGTTGAACATTATATTTGAAGAAACTTAATATCTTTAAAACCTGATAAGTGTCATCAAGTGGAACCTCATCACTTAACAGTGCTTTATTGATATTATTTAAAACTTGTAAACCTTTGTTTCTAGAAAAAACTCCATTGCATTTTTATTTTTATGTTTTCTTTTAATAGTTTCGGGAATCACGCAACATTTTCCTTCTAATTCGTTATTTGTAGTAAAACTACCGCACAGAGGTTTAGTTTGAGAATTTTTAAAATTATTTACATTAAAAATTAAAAATTTTAGATTATTAAAAAAAAAGAAAAACATTTAATCTGCCAATCTTACACACATATATTATTAAACGCACTTTAAAATAATAATAGACATATTATATACTATAGCTTGTAATCGCATATACATAATAACTATTTTAGTATGAAAAATATCAATCGAGAGTAATAAATAAAAACTTATTATATACAACAAATAGGTTAACTATCTATTTATACAAATAAAACAATTAAAATGCATGTAGATAATTAGTTGATTTTTGCAAAAAAAAAAAAAAAAAATGCAATCAGCTTGTGACATTTTATTTAGTACATTATTGTTAAAAGTGTTAAAAGTAGGTTCCTATCTGGTTAAGAAATTTGTGATTTATCGAAAAAGAAAGAAACTCCAAAATATCTTGATGTAATAATAATAATAAAATTGATTTTTCCGGTATGTTTGTATAACGCATATCATATGGTAAAATCGAAGGATATTACAGTAATCTCGCGATGGTCAACTCGTTCGCCTTGACCAAAATCATCCCACTGCAGTATTTCGGTCGTTCGAATAACTACTTAATAATATTTGCTTGTACGGTGGCACTCGCGTGCCGGTCGGTGACACGGAGAGGGAGTGGTTTCGGAATCAAAACCAAATCCACTGTAGTTGGCGCACTACGGCCATCGTGTGACTACGAGAGGACAGGGGTTGTTCAACCTGGCCATAGTTATTCCAACTACTGATAGTTCCTATCAGTCGAGTTTACGTGGAAAATTTATGGCAACCAGAAAGTCAGCCACTAGCGCTAAAAGTACATCCCCCTCCGCTTCAAGGCCAGAGAACAAAAAAAGACGATTTACACGAAACTACTCGAGGAAATTTAGAAGCAGTTAGTATCACTTGAGATTTTGGGATTTTGTCGAGACTGCTTAGACCATTACACAAAAATGTAAGATGATGGAACGACGTGTACAGATGCAGAATCAAAGAGATATTGTAAGCTAAAGACAAATTTGAGGGAATAAGGCCTCTCAACCTAGTCACTTAAACACTAGCTGTTTAGGTGGTGCAAGCGAGAGACTATCCCAGAGCCCACCAATGCACTTTGATGGAAGAGTGAAATGAAGGAACTCAGTGCCAGTTACTATTTATTATGCGAAAAAAAACTTTTAAGGTGAGAATGCTTGTGGAATCAACCTGTATATTATAAAATTGCAGTATTATTTTTGCGCATGTGTATACGACAGCACACACGCGTGGGAAATATACTCACACAATACGCTCGTGCACGTGCTATATAATATATAAATAATATTTTGAAAGCTACACGGGAAACCTTTCTGACGAATTATTATTGTAATAGCCAGCGTGCGCGTTATATGAAATACGTCTACGTCACGCGTCTCTGCCAGTGGCGTGAGCGTTGGGTGACCGGCCTGGGGGTGAATTTTTACGACTCACAGGGTTATAAAAATGCTAATGCCCCACTAGTCCACCCTACACTGGCAATAAAGCCGTCCGTCCATATAAGCCAGCGTCGGCTACGACCATATTATAATAATAACGACGCATATAATATAAATATTGTTGTTAGATTATTAAAATGTAACGAAATCTGTATTATAGTGTTGCGGCCAGAGTCATCTGAAAGGTACAAACACGAGTCCTATTTTTAGTTTTGTTTTTCAATTTATTTTAAAATAAAAATTCTAAAATCTGTTAACTATAAAAGTCATGAATCTAAATTGTATAGAATTGACGAATATAACTATTTATATCTAAATAAATAGCGCGTGAACAGAGCGAGCGACGTAACTTTCTGTGTCATAGTTTGTAGTTTTTATCTACATAGACACATAGGTAATAATTATAACCGTTTTGGTTTATTTTTAAATAATAACACAAAAAAAAAAAATACATTTCTTCTATTAAAAGTGTATGAAAATAATTTTTATTCCTGAATATTTTGAGAATGATTTAGTGTTTCAAAATGTTAGTTTATAATCCCACGTTTTAACCAGTAATCAGGAGACGTCACGCCATAAAAATTATTGGTAACATTATATTATACTAAATAGGTCATAAGGAGTGTTGAAAAAATAGCGATTCTGTTAAAATGTCGTCTGAACAATCAAAATTAAAACAGAACACACAGGTTACCTTATAAACTAGAATTTGACAATAGGTAGTATAATACTTCATTTATAAAATTTAAAAATGAAATTGATATTTCATTCGATATTAATTTTTTGCACGTACAATCTGTTAATTAATGTGCCCATATTATCCGGTAAACGTATCACCGAATTGTCAACTACACCGGTAACTATTTAAGTGTTTTATTCATGGCGTAAAGCACGTTTAACGGTACAGTATTAGAATTTATTACTAGTATTATTAACCCAACCATTATTGTGATTACTTCGATTCGTGAGTATATTATATACTATAATATACTACTATATTATATTACATGTTAACTTGTATGCAAAAATATAAGTTGATACTATATACTATCTATGATTAAAATTAAAAATGTTATAAAAATAATATTATCTATTTTTTTTTTTTTTAATTGAAAAGGAGATTTTACTGCATTTTTAAACTTGAATTGCAATGTTATATAATGTATAAATCTATGTATAGTATATATACTTATTAATATCATTTTTAATATTTTGCCGATTAATAATAGGTGTATCCTTATAAGCTTTATGGAAAAAAAATAACACAATTCAGATAAAATGCGTTCGCTTAAACTTCATTCTTTATCAACATAATATACCATAAGTAAGTACTGTTATTATAATATAATACATTATGAGTAGGTATCTATTATTTATTTTTCAATAATAATTTATAAATCGAGGTGCCACCCTGAATCACTGGGTAATCTTTTTTTTCATGTCCGGTTGTCTATCTAATATTTAAATTTTCTTTTACTTATCTGACAAACACTTATCATTTAATTAATAACCAATGACTAGGTATTCTGAATCTCCGACGATATTAAATATATTATGGCCATCAACATTTCACAAAAATATGAATTAGGATAATTTTTAAATTTAAACTATGAATTGCGATTAAAAAAACAAAAGTTAATAATATTTTCAGTATGTAAGGAAGGAGTAACACAAATATTCGAATTATGAATAACATAAAAATTTAAAATATATATTTTTTCCTTTACTTATATATAAAAATGATTGTGCGTTTGTTAGTATTCAGTAATCTCGAAAACCACAAAAACTACCGAAGCCATATTTACATATTAGTTAGGTTCGGTGGGTGCTCCCATTGGTTTTTCTTTTGCCAAGTGCCGTCAAAAAAAAAATAATTCTTCACGGGTAATACAACTTTTACCGGTTCTAGTGACGTACCGACATGACACATCTGTATAAACGGATAACACATTAAAATGAAATATGAAATTGAATGTCTACAACAAAACCCGTAAATATAGTATTAATTTATTTTACTGATGGTATGAAAATATGATAAACTATGATGTTCATAATTTCTGTTACGATATGAAAGAAGGTGCCCATTAAGTTGAATACAAATAATAATCATACAAATAATATTTACCTACGTATAAGTGATCTTATACAGTAAAAAATACACATAAATGTGTTTTCTTTAGATTTTAAGTATTTAATTTATTTACATAATAATAAATTATCGTACTCATTTCAGTAATTAAATAAAATAAATATTTTTTTTTTCAGTAAGCATTAAGAATATTAAAAAACTTTTATACTTGCAGTATTATAATTTATTTTAGTCATACTTTTTCATTTTTTTTCTAAAGTTTGAAATTACTACACTTAATAACAAGTGAATGAATACTGAATATAATACAGTTTACAAATTAAAATACATTCATAATATTTTAAGTTTAATGTTAACATTTTGTCATACTAACTACTGTAATCAGAATAGTATTTATGTACCATAGTTTAAGAGCATAAATGCATTAGTGTATCTAATTTATTTGCCCTTTTTTATTATATAGTGTTCATCATATTGCATTACTGTCAGTTAAACGTGTTGTTGGTATAAGCATATCGTTTTCTTGTTTTTTTTTTTTTTCATATTTTTAAGTGTTATAAATTTCAATATAATGGTACGATTATATAGGTATTCAACACATTGTAGATAACAATTAAAACGTTACCCACACCTACATAGTACATTAACAATGTTTTATGATTATTATTCGAGTTATAAGCTTATATAAACACTGTTATGTTAATTTCATCAGCAGTAAGAATATGTAGTTTACATACGATGTTATACTTTGTTATGTTGATGAACGGTCAATATGAAATAATGATTGTTATATTTTTTGATTATAAATTTATAATTCAACTGAGGTGATTCTTATTAGGTTGTTTATTGTAATAAACTGTTATTATGAAATACAAACAGATATTATCATGTAAATAACTATTATCATTCAGTTAAACATATTTTTACACGCTTATAAAATCAATTAGAGCTACAATAGATAAAAGTAGAAAATTCACATCCCATAATAATAGTACACATAATCGCAGTAAATTGCTTTTGCAAAACGTGTTTTTCTACTGATGATTACTAAGTGCAAAATGAAAAAAAAAATGTAATTTACAATACAGTATGCCATATGGTATCAAATAAAAACAATTTATTGTTATGGCACAGGTGACTTCTTGTGCTATGCTATATTATTGGATTGATCAGGAAAAAAAGGCTAGATGTGAAAACGGTGTAAAAGTTGTAAGTATATAATTTCCTTTTCGGAAAACCATGTTCAAAGGTTTCGTATATTTTTATGATATTGAGATATAGTACGATTTCATGCGTGGATGAGTAAGAACAAAGTCGCATTGAACATAGAAGAGATGGAGAAGCTACACGACTATTATATTTCTGCTTTGATAAAATGATAACCGTTGAGAAATCGGAGAATGTTCGTAAAACTGTATGGCGAATACCATATGACGTGTCACATATTTCTGAGACAAACCAATTAAACAATTATTATCTTGCTCTTTTTCTCACACACACATAAAATCATATTTTTTTATAGGATGAATTTATTTATTGCATATTACCACGTAAAATTTAAACGATCTATAATAATTTTAAATTAATTTACAAATTTTATTCTGCGTATAGGTATGCTTTTAAAGTCAATACATTTTATTATTGGTCTATCAAATCTTAGAAATAAAAAAACATATGCTATAATATTTATAATATATACACGACAAAAGTCTGTTTTATGATTGAATAATAATTTATTTATGCTAAAAGATAAGAATTTAGTTCGTAGGTACAAATCTAAGAACTAAAATGATCAAAATATTTTATTTCGTTACATAGTATTAATCCATTTTTAATTATGTAAGTTGTCTGTGTCAGTGTTGTACTTAAGTAAAGAATTTATATTTAGCATTGCTTAAAAATAATTTTTTTTATACATTTCACTATAGGAGAATGTAATTTATATTATATTAGACATTTAAAAATATTTTAAATTATTCTAATTCTTAATTTCTAATTCAAATATTATATTTATGAATAAAAAATTCTATGCTTATTATATATTATTGTACAATGTGTAGAATTTACGATAAATGTTTAAGTTATAGGGGAAGGATGCAGTTACGCAACTTTATTTAAGAATATAAATCACCTCTAAAACTCAACTAATTCTTCAGTCATAAATCCATCGTAACTTGGCATGTTAATTTAAACCGACGGGTACTGACGAAACCTTGACGTTGTTCTTCATACCATCTTTGTTGTACACAATTTAAAGATAACATTAGATTAGGGACATCATTTCAGTTTTTCTGAGGGTAAAGCTAACATTTTTACTCGCTGCCTTATTTGGTTAAAATAATAGGTACCTATAATACAAAGTCATTCCCTATGCACTCAAAATGTGTACATAATAAAACAAATTATTTTTCATAATATTACCAATATATAAAACAGTAAAAACACGAATATTATAAACCTTTACCTATACTTGGTAGTTGGTAGTCAGTTCAGATTGTTTAACATTAGTATAGGTAATTGTAAAAAAAATCTGATAATTTCACAAATTTCTAAGTAAGTAGAAATGTTTTATTAAAATAAAATTCACTCAGTTCAATAATTGAATGATAATGATTATGAATATATGCAAATAGATGGATTATTATATTTTTGTTTCCCTCATTAAGGAGTTTCTGTGCAGTTATTTTCTGTCTTTGTCTTAAATGGCCCCACTTGCCCTTCCTAAATTACAACATTGAATCAGATATAATTTTATTTACCTGTGCTATGTTTAATGCATTTATGTATAGATCAGTCATCAGTATTATATAATAATATGTCATCAATATTACATTTGTGTAAGTTAATAATATTATATAGTATCTATTATTTGGATGGTAGACACCATAATTTAAAATCCAAAAAATTAATATGCAATTTTTTTGATTATCTATTTTTTAGTTTAAAGTTTATTTGGTTAAATTTGAAATGTATTGGTGACACGGTGGGGGTAATGATGATAATCATTTTATGAAAAATTCGCCTATAAAAAAATATCGATTGACAAATCCTTATAATAAATTTTCAGTTTTTTTTTTTAATTTGTATGATTAATCCATTATTGGGTAGAGTACGATTTCATGGACATTGAACGCGACAAGCATACGTTATATGGTACGAGTGCACGACATTTTATGTATGGTGTGTTCTTGGCTTATTAATTATTAAACAACTCGTATTTTGGCTCTTCGTGACAAAGTCGAGAGTTTAATTTGAAAATTCCTGTATCCAAATTCGAAGGATGTATTATTGTTATAAAGTTTTTTTCACTCCTTATTTATTTCTGACGAAACGCAATATAATGTTTAGATAATATATATATATATATATGCTGCCTTTAACGCGCATTTTATTAGTTTCGAGTACGAGTAATAACAGAGCATATTATCATAATTCAGAAGCATGTATTATTATTACAGTCCTTCTCAGAAGCGACGAGAGACCAAAAAATCATTACCACTAGGAGTGCGTTTATGATGAATACGTGCGTGTAAAATGCTAGGAATAAAAAAAACGGTCCAAAGGCTCTCGATCTTGGGACGTGTGTAATAAAAAAATAAAATAAAAATCATCAAAAATATCTTAGTATCATCATCGACTTTGCGCAGTCTTCTCGTCGTCGTTTTTGACGAACGCGTTATTCGAATTTGTGCAATTGTTTTCACTGTCACGAGTTCCAATACCGCACTGAAGGATTGTACAAGAGTTTTGGAGATGATTCGTTTTATCTTTTAAAAGATACGTCGATTGTGTGTGACACCAAGTCCTGTGTATTGAATAATGTGAACTGCTCTTTGCTGTATTATTTGTGAATAGTAAAAAAACAATGTACTTTTGTAAATTTATAAATTATAGTAAAAATGATTTAATGTCCAAATACGGGGATGAATAACAATAATATTTACGCATTGAGATTGCTGCTATCACCATTACATCGATGTTATTATGATAGGGACAAGGGGTTATTATAGGCGACTTAAAAAACAAAAACTGTCCTGTCTCTCTCCGTAAAAACTCCCCAGTAGGCCACTGTAGCCACTGCCAATAATATATCATACGGTACAATGGCGTATTGACGAATACACTGTATATATGCATAATGTTTTAAAGGTACAGCACGTGCCGTCGTGCCACGCAAGTCGGCGGCACGCGCAATAATAACTTTATTGTATTGTTATATTCGAGTACCGATGACGCGTGGCTGTCAACTGCTTATTATAAACACTCGGAATTCCCTAACTTATACAGTGCTGGATCGTATTCTGTGTAGTCGATATTACATTCGCGGAGCCCATAAAGTGTTGCAGACGTGTGTTGTTTTCAAAGTATAAAATATGCACATGGATTATTCATGAACTAACGTAAAACGTACAGTATGCAGTTTTGACTGCAATGTTACAAATATTCCATATCTATTTTAAATTTATTCGGCTCCTATACAAAATATATCGCACAGTGCATAATTCATGATCAGTACGTTGTTGTTATTATTATTGTCACGGTTTGAGAACCATGAGCACAAATCACGGTGGCGCTATAAGGAAGCGCCCTCAGTTCTCGAGCTTGCGTCACAAATTCCACAATTAAACAGTATCCGTACATGGTCAATGGTCATAGACACATCGATCATAGTATTGTTCAAATAATATTCCTTTGTACGTTTTTTCAGTGTACACCGTCAAAAATGTATGATATATTAATATATAGGCACAGTCGGTGCAGGGTGATCTGGATAATCAGGATAATTTGTCGACTCGGACATAAAATTAGAGTGCAGCGGTTTGACTACTTTTCATTATTTTCAATATTCTCCTGTGTTATGCGATATTAACGTCGACAATAAAAAAATATAGTACATTGTATCTGCATCAAGACCTTATTATATTATTATTAGCTATTACAAATCAAAATAAAAACAGGATTCAATAATGAACTATCGATGTTTGGTTTCAGAAGTTCTATATGCATGCCATGTTTAAGGATTTTCAAATACACCGTCTTGATGTAATACGCACTAGCTGTTGCTGGTCATATAACAATATTAAAGAGTGGTGACTTTTGCAGCAACGCGTGCGCAGTATGCCCAACGAATACGCAATCCTAATTGTATATATGTTGGAAAAAGAGAAATATCACAAGTTATACACTATTTTCTCAATTTATCGATAAGTATAAATAGTACATGATCTGGATTTCAAAGTATATACATATTATATATATATATATATATATATTAATAGGCACCTAAAATATAAAACAGAAAGAGACTGGAAAATCGTCGCCATATTAGACGTTCAAAATATAAAATACATTTTGATTTACTATTGCTACTTATTGTGACCGTTAGACCTTATACCTCGTTTTAAAATTTATACCTCGCTGATCGCATAGTTTTTATACTAATAATTGGATTGACATAGATTTAGCTTTTAATTAATCTTAATTTTATTTTGAATAGGTCATTTTATTTCCAATACTCTCATTTTAATTAGGAAAAAAAATGAAAACTCATGTATTATGCACATATTATTATTATAACAAAGTATGTTTTATGATGTAAATTACTAAAATGTGATTATGAATATTCATATTGCTATATTGTGTACTTGCGTGTAAATTAATAATCAAGAAAGATGACATTTTATTAATATACTGTCGACCGTAAATGATCGAAATAATATTACGTAGGTAGGTATATTCAGTTTATATAATTATTACTATAACAATGTATATCTTTACTACACCATGCATCAAATATTGATCGAGTTAATAAATATTTAAAAATATTTATTTTTTTCTAACTATTTTTGTTAAGATAATATGTAAAATTTTTTGTACGATTTAATAGAAAATATGACGAATATAAATACATAGGTATTTATATTCGTCATATTTCGTCTATATTCAAATCTATACACGGATAAAAATTATTTTTCGTTTGTTAATAAGTACTCGATAATTTCGGAAACTATGCAAACTCTATCCATAGTTATATAATAAGTTCACATATTAGGTTCTATTGGTACTTTCATTGATTTTTGTGTTTGTTAAGTACTTAGATAATAAAGTATTTGTGAGATTATAAATAAAAAATCATATTTTTATTCAAAAAACGCATTTTTTTTTTGTAATTTTTGTAACTGCATAATACGATAATTGACAATGAATTATTACATACAATGTTTAAAAATAAATTTAGTTACTAAATGTGAGTGATGACTATCAAAGTTATTGTAAGTAAATATAATTTTTCATGCAAATAATAATTTATTGATCATTATGTAAAATACAAGAATCATAATATGGTTGATTGTACTACTACAGTGCCTACTCTATGAAAAAAACCCATTTAAGTTACATACATAATATTATCGATGTTTTTCTACACATATGTACTGAACAAATTTTCGTTTTATTATACAATAAATTCAAAAATAAAAATGGTTTAATGGTGTAACAAATGTCAAAAATATCACTCCAGGCGTTTCGTGTATGTATTTTACCTATTATATTTTACCCACATCTATGTAAGTATAAATTAGGTATAATAGCGCAAGGTTATGTTTCTTTAGTATGTTTAAAAATCTAATTGGATGTTAACGTGGCACGACGTATTGAAATCAACAAAAAAAAAAAAGTTAACAGTAACTATACAACTCAGATATCAGTTTAATTCAAAGTACTAATTTATTATATAAGATACTCGAATTCAAAATTGTTTACCAGCCTATTCTGGAAACAAAGCAGATTTTTTTTTACATCTACGGATAGTCATAATTTTCAATATTAACAAAAATATAATTAGGTGCAACAAAACCAACCAAAATTGGTTCAAAAAAATACAATATAAATATATATATATATTTTTTTTTTTATTAAAAACGAGAAATTCAATCTATGAAGCTCAACAGAATTGTATTATACAAGTTGAGTAAAATAACTCTTTATGAACAGCAAAAATTGTTTTGAAACTTCTGTAGACACCAAAAGAGCATCTCCACTTTTATTAGATTTCTTATTAAAAAGTTGAAATTGTTCAGATTTGACATTTCAATTGAATAATATAATAACAATGAAGTTTGTATTTAAAAACGCGTTCACTGTTATGAATATAAAATTGTCACTTAATATAATAATCTAATAATGCATTATTATTTCGATACAACCAAAGAATAACCTTAAAAAGCACTACGGTATATTAACTATTATATATAGCACTATAATGTATTAATATTATATTGTTGTGAAAACTAAGGGTGAGCATTGCTAGAAAATTGGAAAAATAATCGCGACAAGTCAGATATGGCTACGTACTTGTGTGAGTTTTATTAGAAATAAAAATAAATATTATATATATATATATATATATATATATATAATATTTATATGGTGTGTGTGTGTGTGTGTGTGTGTGTGTGTGTGTGTGTGTGTGTGAGAGATAACTATACTGACATACTGTGTTTGTTAAATTGTAAATTCATTGAACAGGAATAATATAATATAATGTGTATTCGATGAAATGAAATTTCGTCTCTGAAATAAAAGTCAGATATTTCCAACGATATCTTGTAAATCCCGTCGACATTTATCGCGCTACAGGGCTCGTTATTCGATCAAGTGGTACGCGTGTTAAAATGTTTTTCGTTCAAATCGCAGCCGCCAACGAATTGTGACTAGGTTTCGACGATCGGTCGATCATATATTATATTGCATAAGTCGTCAAGCATGAGAAACCGCTTACGACAGCATTGACAGCGAGACACCACAACCACATGTTTTATATATTTTTTTATCGACCTATAACTTAAAAAAAAAATAATGGATTTGAAATGTTGAATATTATATTACTACGATATTAAAATATATTATTATTTAGTTTTAAATCCGTCGTAATTTACTCAATAAATACCAACACTATCTAACGGTTATAATATTATATATTATTTGACTTAAACTTAAATGCGCTGCGTGGTTTATATAGTAAGAAATTAAGAAGATGTCAATGCTCCATGTGAATTATAAGTGTGTAAATAATATTACTAATTAAAATTGATTATAACTCGCTTTGAAATATTAATATCAATAAAAGGCTATAATGTTATCTAACTTTTAGATGGCATTATTACTTTTAAGTTTAATTATATTTCAATTAATATTTAAAGTTATAAACACGAGATTGGTTCTGTTATGCGCAAATTGTATATGTTGCATATGAGTCGGGGAGGGAAAGCAAATTGTGCTCTGGTATCTTTTCAAGGTCCAGTTTCAATTACGGTAGTTCAAAATCCAAAATGTATGTTTTGGAGTATATATATATATGTGTGTGTATTCAGTATTGGTGATTTTAAAATTAATTTCTGGGAATTCCCGGAAATGCTCGGGTATGACTGGAAAATAAAAAAAATGCACAAGAAACAAATAACATTTATTAAATATTAATTACTATGATAACTAATGGCGTATTTCAATTAGATATTCAATTTTTTTGATCAAACAAACTATTTAAATTGTAAGTAAAAAACAAATTCAATTTTAATTTATTTTCAATTGTTCAAACATTAATACTTAAACTGTGTTTGTTTATGTACACAGCACTTTCGTTAGAACATGATATAAATATACAATGTTATATAATAATATAGGCATTCGTGTAGCAGGTGATCTACTGCATTAGAGTGATCTGCGGATTTAGGACAAGTGATCTACGTACAAATTAAAAAAAATAATTTTTTAATAGTATAAAAACACATAATATTTTTTATTACGAATACCTACGTCATAATATTATCATACAAATATTCATCAAATATAAAAAAAGAAAAAATAATTAGCCAAATATAATACAAATTTCAATTACAGTAAACATTTTTAGTATCATTTAAAAATTTTAAAAAAGTATCTTGAACATTAACTGATCTCCACCATGCTTCAATCGGATGACGATGTAATAGTTCTGATGTAGTGTCATGCATTTTTCGAAGTATTTTCATTTTAAGATGTGACTAAATGCATTATATTATATGGGTATTGGCTCCTGTTAGCGGATCGACAAAATGTTCAGAATGGTTTACTGTCAAGTGATTATAACCTATATTTTGTAAAACTTTATAGGGTTTCCATTCGTCTGACATGATTGTTGTTCCTCAAAGTATTTCTTTTTCAATTATTGAAATAAGTGTAGCTCTATCTCGACGTTCAACAACAAAAAAACGTTTTTCAAGAATCCCATCATGGCGCCAACACATTCCAAAAACCCAAGGTCCTTTCACTCGTTTGCCATAATTTCTATTTCTGTTATTAGGAAGAACATTTTCAGAATTAGAATCTGCATTTGAACTATCGTCGTCCGTTAAATTTGCACCTCTATGATCACCCAGTAGAATCCTGCCTCTATTATATTTCCTTTTTCCTCGTAGTAATGACTCGTCAATTTGAACACATTCGTTAAGTATACCCATAGGTTTCCGATTTTCATAAATACTACAACACACATCATGGCATAAATTGTACCAATCCATTACTATTTTATTAGAACGTCCAGTAAGCCGACAAACGGTTACTATGCTCATGTCTTCTGACCAGTAATAAACTAACTCTAAAATTTGTCCCAGCGACAATTTAGAATTACATTTATTATTCAAATCTGTGTAGGTAAAAAATTTATTGTCTTGACGCAGAAACTGGAATGTTTGACATCCTTTTTTAACGCATCTTAAACTTTGCTACTCACGTTGTTCATCAGAAGCCAGCCGTTTTTTTCTGACCATAATTTTTGTTTCAGAATCACATTTTTTACAATTTGGCGTTTCACTGTCATTTGAAAGTAAATTGTGAAGTTGTAAAAAATGTACAGTTGATTTTTCATCAACAATTATTTTATAAAATTTAGACGCACGCATTTTAGGTATAAACTCCGACCAACGAACAATTTAAAACTAACGGACACGTACTGCTTCTCATTTCATTGTACAATTTAGAATCTAGATGTCATTAAATTTACCATAACTATTCAATTGTCGATATTTTCGATAAAAAGGTTGATTATTAAGCGATAAAGAAATTATTGTAAACAGAAGTACGTGTTAGATACAACAAACTACGACCATCCAATTATGATTTTTCTCGACAATTTTACGTTTATAAAAACAATACAAAATATGCCCAATATGCTAAAAATTGATTTTCTTAAAATATGACGAAATATTATGCAAAAATATTCAAACTTAGTATTTATTTCGCCATTTCATGAAACAAATTTATATATAACCTAGAATAATATAATATAATAATAGGTTATAATAATTGTAGATCATCAACTACACCTAGTATAATACAATAGATCACCTGATATACCTAAAACGAGGTAATATATCACCTGCTACACGAATGCAATAATATAATGTACAATATTATTAATAATAAAAAACTTAAATTTGATAATTTAAATCAACTATTCTATTATATTGTAGGATATGAAAATATATAATCTGCGCGACCGCGTAACCAGTGTGCACACATAATAATATGATAAGTATTTATTATTTAAATGTTCTCGTAATTTACGATATAGGTAAAATACTAACAATATTTTTAGGCGGAACTTATAAAACCAAAGTCCTTATTGGTAGTGGTATTGTACAACATTTGTAAAATTGTATAACTTTAGTAAGTTAGGTTAATAGCATCATTGTGGGTAAACAACTGTCCACAAAATATTTTTAATTATATTTGAATATAATAGTGCTTTTACAGTTTTACTTGGGTGTATCAAAATATGCAGTTATACAATTAAACGGTATTATAGAAGAATGGAATGTGACATTATTATATTGTGTATACTACTTTTAGATGTGGTTTTAAAATATTAAGTCAAAAAGTGATAACAATTCGAAGTTAACTGATAACTGGTAAATCTTAACATCAGCGTGACACATATTACAGAAGTTTTACCTCAGAATAATAATTATTCAGTGGTTATAACTTATAAAGTGACACAGTGTTGTAGACTGTAGCTACATCATATCATAAAAATTAAACACTTAAGACTTAAAACCTAATACACACTTCATGTATCATTTTTTAATTATAAACTTAAAAATACAGTGGAAGATTAATATTAGTTAAATTATTTAATATTGGAACGATTCACATTTACTTAATAAACTGATTAATATTTTTATGGACCGCAGAGATCGTGCCTATTAAAATAAAATCATTTTTATAAATATAATTTTAACTTAAAATCATGAATTCCATAAAGTTAAGAAAAACAATAATGTATATATTTATTTTTAAATTTCTTGTACTCTCGGTAACGAACTCTGTAACCCTCTGGAAATTTCCGGAAATGACAACCCTACTAGGACCGAAAAAATCTAAACCTTCAAAATTCATCGGTTCTGGTTTTTATTAAAAACATTTAACAATGATTTCGGTATGTTTTCGAGTCCACGATTTTTCAAAGTTTATTTTCGTTTTGTTTTCAGTACCTAGACAAACGGTTCATTATCTATAGGTACTGGGGTATTATGGTAATTTTAGTGATCAATTGAAAATAACTACGGCGTTTATATTTATTCCCTCGTTCTGTTTACAGCGAGCTCTTTTCATTTTTGAGGTTTTCTTTTTTTTTTTTTGTTTTTGTGAATATCAAGACATTTATCAAAAACGATACTTTTGGCAAACGTTATCAACAATGCGAAAGTCAGTGTTGAGTTTTCCGAAACCATTTTGGCACGTTCCGCCATCAACATATCAATATCTGCATTTAATGTATGCCTCATCGACCCTCAGATGGCTGCCAATATTTACCTAGGACACGTAAAGTTCTATTGCAGGTACCATAGTAACCATTCACAATAATAATTATTGAATTATATTATCCTGTATCTACTCCTGTTATCGGTCGTTTACACTGTAGCAGTGATTGGAATGCAAACAAAGTCCGTATACTAAAGCATGACTCTGTTCAATAGAAATTTCTAATTTTTGTGCCTTCCCTTGCCAAATACGTTGTTGGTTCCTATACATGTTTCCAAATCTCATTAAAGACGTATACACGTATATTCATATTTATTCTTCTCTTATCTTAGCGTGCATATATTATATATATATTTATTATATTATGCAAATACTTTTCGAATAGTCAAAATAATATATCCGCTGTTACTGCTATACCAAAAAATATATACCACAATAATATTTCATTCTATCTGCGGAGTGGTAGATTTAAATGCAGTCTTTGCTCCAGATCGCTCTCAAAATTAAAATATGAATTTTCTATAATTATTATATTATACTATTTCTGTTGAATGTCGTTTTAGTATATTATTACTGTTGTCATTTATTGATAATAGAAATGCTTAAGTTCGTTTAAAATCGCAAATAATCTGTCTTATTGATTGAAGTATCAATTGTACCGTAGCCTCAAATGTTGCTAAATGTGATACTTATACAAACGCTCAATATTATATAATTTTTTTTTTTTTGCTTTTATGACCATGTTTCATTGTTAATGTGTATACAAATTAGCAACGTTTTATATTCTAATTTCTAATATGAAGTGTTTTAAAAAACATTTTTTTTTTATTATTTGTCTAATAAGCACATAATATAAATTATTTTTGTATAATAATTAGTAAAAATAATATTATATTATTTTTTAAAAAAATATTTTTAATTGAACGGAAAATAATTGCCCCACTTGAGCAACTACATTTGGTCTAATACCGAGCAAGTCACTAAAAGTTAAGATATAACTCTTAATATAAGTATTAAATCATACAAATTAATAAAATACCATGATAGATATTATTTTTAATACGTTCTCTTTTATTTTAAATAGATTTCGCTTTATAAGACATATTGTTATTATAATAATATAATATTTTATGATTTTAATTATATCATATTAATAACAAATACACCTAATATAATAGGTAGGTACTTTGTACACAGAGTGTGGTTTGAGTGTTTATTTTTAGTACAAATAATTTGTCATATCGTAATTTATATAAGAAATGAATACAAATTATGAAAACTTACCAATTTTTGGAGTTCCGAAAGTATCTTTGAGTATCGCTCCGGGTGTAGGGGCGGCGACCATTCTACGATTTCCTATCAGTCCAGCAGCACCCATGACACCAGCACAGACGGCGTCACAACGTTTCGGCCGAGGCTGCTCCACAGGGAGCACTCTTCTCCTTTTTTTTGGTAACTTTGAACGGGCCTAAGAATTAAATGTCATATATATATATATATAAGAAAATTAAATACATTTCAAATTTAAGTTTTTTAGATGTAACTTACAACACAAATCACAAATTATATTTAAGATTACACGTCTATTAATTTTTAATGGAACTTTGCAGGTGAGTGTTTTTGTTATAATTGTTTTGGTTTTTTAAATTCCATTTAGTTCTCATTTACTTGTTTTTAAGATGTATTTAAGATCATGATTTTAGAATGCACGACTTAAATAAAACTTTATATGTGTATTTTCTATATGTATATATAACTATATAAATAATAAATAATATTTTTTTTCCCACAAGTCCATAAAAAATCTATTTGTAATATAGCTAATACTGCAAACTGTATTATCTTGTATCTTTTTGTCTCTTCTTACGTCATTCAGCAATTTAAGTCTGTACTTTCAATGATTTAAAGATGGTTTTGAAATGCTTTTAATGATTTTAAAAGTACATGACTTAAAAAAAAAAAAAACATCATCTCTGTGACAATAGAAAGAAAGCTTTTTTAACATACTAGGTATCCGGAAATGATTACTAAGCTCCGCTGATATGTTGGACGGTTGTATTAAAGTACAATGTTGAGTTTCTATCTTTTTTTAAAATAAACTCGTGTGTATATAATACAGATTCCATACGTGAATCGTATACGTACATACACACACACACACACACACACACACACACACACACATATATATATACCTTTTAGACGTAAAAACTATTTAATAATAATTACTTGAAACGCTGAAAATTATAATGTGGTGTAATAGTGTAATCGTACCATTACCGGAATCTATAGAGCTCAGAGCTTGGAACCTATACAGTTCTTGTTTAAGTTTTTAAAACTGTATTTTTAAATTTAGGTTCAATTTTTTTAAATTACAGTAAAAAACTATTTTGGATATAATGAATAATTATATCTTAAGTATATAATATAGGATGGGCAAATAAGTGATGAAAATCAAAATATTATGTAATTATCGTGGAAGTTATCTCTAAAAAAAATAATTATTACAGTGATGTATTATTCGCAATATCAACCATATATTATCATATTTGTTTTTAAATACTAAAACTACAATTTCAGTACCTCAAAAATTAATATACAATATAATATAAAATGTATCGGTTCCGTTCAATGTTCGGTTTCAACATCTCGATTATACTAAACTATAGTTCTATGTCCTATCACATGCTGTCGCATAATCTATTATAGTGCTTAAATCAAAATTATCATTATTTATTATCATATTTTCATAGAACAGACCTGTGTGTGTGAATAAAACATGGAAAAGTTGGACACGATGACGGGCACGGGCAATGCGATGGTCAGCACGCCGGCCAAGGCGCACAGCGCGCCGACAAACATGCCCATGTACGTCTTGGGCGCCATGTCGCCGTATCCGACCGTGGTCATGGTCACGATTGCCCACCACAATCCTTCCGGTATACTCTTGAAGTCGTTTTGCGGATTGGCCTGCCGAGAGAAATGGGGCGGTGTTATTAGTATTTTATAAGCTTTACTAATCATAATAATGATTACTAATATGATCCCGTCGACGTTTACCTGCAATCGTTCGGCGTAGTACACCAGGCTAGCGAAAACGACGATGCCCAACACCAAGAAGAACACGAGCAACGTCAGTTCCTTGGCGGACGCCTTGAATGTATGTATGAGTATTTTCAGCCCAGGCGAGTGTCTGGTTAGCTTAAACAACCTCAGGATCCGAATGATCGAAAAAAATTCTAATATCTCGGTATTGTCGAAGCGGTGGGCCAATGTGCTCTGGAGCATAGTGTCTGTGTAGAAGCTGAGCGTGGCCACAAAGTCGATGATGTTGACCGGGGACTTGGCGAAGTGTACGAGGTTTGGGGTTACCTGCGGAATACCGAATGACAGCTTAATAAGTGATTTCACAAACTGTGGATATATATATTTTTTTTTCATACTGTATTACATAAATTATCGCAATAAAAATTTAAAAATATGTAAACACAATATAAAAAAAAATGTTATGATGTCGTATTCATTATAATATGCCTAAAATAGATCAGTATTAAAATCAATTAAGTAGGTATTGCATCAATTTTTTCTATATTTTTTATTGACTATTTTATATAAAAATTAAAGAATATATCAATTATAATATAAATCACACATGATTAACAAAGACAAAATATCGTTGTAAATATTTAAAAAAAAAATTAGGACTGTTCAAATTTATATTTAAATTATTTTTGTCTCTATGCAATAAATGTTATTGCTTACAACTGTTTGTGTTGTAGACATAACAGTTATATGCCATGGTTTACGTTTGAACAAATATATTTTTATAATGATGAAAGGATACGGTTAACCTTTAGTGAGATTATGATTATTCGGTCCTATTAGCTTAATCCAACTCTGCTCACATTGTAACCATGCCCGTGAACTGCGTAAAATCTGTTTATCCAGTTTATGTTATTCTGCTTTTAAATATAATAAGATGTTGTGTGAAACGTTAGGAAGCGCTTTTATCGAGGCTCTATCACGTGTACTTAGGGATTATTTTCGTATTTTATTAAAGCTTTCCGTGGACGCTGTTTAATAACAAAATTATAAGTCCTCCGGGACTCTAAAAATATTATCTATACATCGTAAAACGGTCAACAAGAAATAAGACGCGTTTAATAAGCCATAAAAATAAATAGATCTTAAATCGCGTCCACGGAGCTTTACAATAATAGTCATCAAATGCGGTGGCAGTAGTTGAGAAATAAAATTAAATATATACGAGTGTCCATGCTTCTAGATAGGTTCGACCGCCATTATGCAGGATAAGCAATTGGTTGTGGACGTTCATTGACGTTTTTTTTTCTTCTGTTATTTATCGTGACCAAATCCCAACAGCCATGTTGAAATCCAGCCAAAAACAATATTCCGCGTCTACAACGACCGTTACTGGTTTTGAACTTAACGAGCTTACGAAAACCCCGTTTTCCGCGTTTACATCTTTCGAAACGCATATTTACACCGCATCGTCTTTTCAGTGACGTTTTGCGACAGTTAATCAAACGGATCACCGGCGCGGATTTTATGTACAGAATTAATTTTTTCGGAGTCTAGAATATTATTGTATTTAGTTTTAGTGGTCTGTGGTGTCTATATTTGAGTGCAAACGCAAAAAGTTATTACATAGTATATTTCAATAATTTATATCAACGACATTTTGAGAATTTCTTCATGTCCGAAACACAGATTTTATGGTTTATAGTTTTAAAATAATTACTTAAATAAAAAAACAAATATTCCATAGTAACCCATAAAACCCATACGGAAAAAAATATATAAAAAAATCAAAAATGACAATACTGTCATATTACAGTTTAAGAGATATACAAAAAAAAAAAAAAATACATACCAACAGTCGTATAATATATTTTATTTTTTTTTTAAATTTACGAGAGTGCCATTCAAAAATACAATTTAATCAATAATATATGAAAATGTAAAACATACTGTATAATATGATATATTTTATTATTATATTTATGCTTCAATTTACATTATTGATCATATAGGTAATAATAATAAATATATTAATCAACAATTTGTGTTTAATTAACTATTCATCGAACCATTTATTTCATAAGATTTGTATTATTTTTTAATAAATATTTACTTCTTATTCGTATCAATTACAATCAATGGCATAATGTACGAATAATAATTAAACACAAATATAGTAATTTGTATGGTCAACAAAACCATAGAGTATAATTTATAAATTATAAAATAAACAAATAAATAATATATTATATTTTAATAGTAAGTGTAAAATAATAAATTCACTGGTATAATAGTAGTATCTCATAATATATAGTATTTTAGTTATGATTTGGAAAACAAAAAATGAAAACTATTGGCGGCAGTTGTAAGTTTGTTATTATTATTGCATAAATTTTTTTTTATTTCGCAATAATACTGATACAAATATCATTAATGTTGTTATTAAATAATATTAAGATAACAATGTGAGTTGTTTGATTGTAATTAGGTGAGCTATCATTTGGGTTTGACGAGATTGTGTACATAATTTTTTTCTAAATTATTAATTAAACAAATACAGCTAGTGCAGGTTTTCAACTTTCATTTCATATATTATTATTTTAGACAAAACTACGAAGACACTCACAGGCTACAATACTACAATATGTATAATGACACACACAATATTTTATCTCAAAAGATGATTAGAGGAAATTATACTAATAACCTAAACTAACATTATATAACTACTATATTATATTGAAGCTATTAAGTTAATCTATTAGGAATGGATCATTATATTCATAATTATTTCAGTTATCGACAGTCTCTATAATATTATTATAAAAGTAAACCGAATTCACCTCTAGTGGTATCGGAATAAACGGAATTGATTTAAAAGTGTACAAAACTGTAGTAGATATTTTGATGACGATTTTCTAAGGCAAAGCATAATAATGAAATATGCAGTAAAACCCAATAATGTAATATTTGTTTTGTTATCAGTTATCACGATTAATGGTAGGACGAATTGATTTCATTGACGTTTAGAGGTTTAAGGTAAAAACTAAACGAACGATGCTGGAGCAATTTCAAAGTTCCAGATTAAAGAAAATCAAGTTAAAACATTTAAAGATCTGGGATCGGCTATTGATATTAAATCCGTTTTTGATGCAATTAAGACGTTAGTACATCGCAGTTTTATTATTAACACTATTATCGCCTGCAACTTCAACGATTTAAGGATTTGAACTACTAATGTGAGTATGAATTCTAACGTTGACGTCGCAAACGACAGATTCGTATTATGCGATTCAACCAATCATTACGTTTGTGTTGTTACCATATTTTGTCATTTGAGTATAGTAATATTATTATTTTTCAATATTTAACTGTTCGTTAATTTTAATTATATAATAAATTATTATAACCGATAAAACAGAAAGATAAATCAGTTATTTATTCATGTATTTTTTTTTTAAATACGTGACTTATGCAGCTACGCGTTATTTTTTAATATCTTTAAAACAATTTAGTTTTAGTTTTTAATTCGGTAATAAACGACATGACAAAAATAACTGGTATGATACGTTATCAATCGATATACAATAAGGCTAGGATTGAAATGATTTATTATTTTATTTATTTATTTTTTTTTTTTTTTTGTAATGCTTGCGTATATATTTTATTAGTACTTACGATAGATCTAGCGAGCAGTTCAAATGTGAACCAAACATTACAAACGAGTTCAACGTAGAAAAAAGCCTCATGAGGATCTGTCCGATCCTTGCTGAGTACCCATTCCATCGGAGGATCTTCGCCCGGGGCTGGCGGTCGATCCTTGGGCACGGTCACGTTCCTCAGTGTGGCCACTCGTAAGTCAGGATGAGTTTTCAGCGCAAACGACAGTACGGACACACATATAAAAAACACCGATATGACAGCGACTACCTGTAGAATGTAAAAGCAAATAAAATGTAATTGTAAATTTCTACAAATGTTAAAATGTACCACGTATAATATATGACGTATAATACATCTTAATGAGGCGTAGTGATTACTTAAAACATTATTTGTTACAAAGATTATTTTGATTTTGATTATTAAAAGCCGGTATATTTGAATAATTATGGCAATTACAATCAATATTTCGTTTTTATTTCGCCGAACGGTCGAGATACCGTATATTATAATATTATCTTATTTTTGTTTCCGTAGTATTTAAAATACGTGACATAGTTTCTGCGAAATTGAATTTTAAACTTGAAATATTTTAGTATAATTATTATGAGTTCAATGTTGGGTTTTTGAAAAGGTTTTTAAAATTATTTTAAAATTATTTTAATAAAATACATAAGACGTGTTCACAAAATATGTGATAGAACCTAATTTATCAAGTAATAACATCTATGAAATTATATAATAATATACATAAATATTTACAGCTTAGTTTTATTTGATTTATACTTAAACATTTTTAGATTCTGAGCAGAACGAGGAATGTATTGATTTTACAATGATGTGTGTGTGTGTTTTTTTATGTGTCTGTTATCACGTTTAAGGATAGTAAAAGTCCTCCAATTTTCTTCATCAGCATCTTTTCCGGTAGGAAAGTGAATCTAGTTAGTTTTTTTTTTTTTTTTTTTGGTGGGGGGGTCAAAAGTAAATTAAAAAATTCTTCATAGTAAAACATCAGGAAAAACAACAAAAAAATTAAGAGAAAACGGGAATTTTTCGCAAAGCAAATTTTTGACAAAATTTATTTTTATTTTTGATGTAACAAATGAAATAATGATCGTAAATACATGACATTTTCAAAAAATATCTATATAAGCATTTTCTATGCACTTTATAATTTTCAAAATATTTTGACTTTTTTGAGCTATTTATAAGCGTAATAAATTTTCGGGTTATTTTTTTTTATTATTGCTGATAAAAATATTTTCAGTTAGTTAAAAAACTTGAAAATATAATACATTATTCTTCATAATTTGTAAGTGAAAATTAAAAAAAAAAAGTTGAGCGTAAGTCTCTAATAGTTTTTTTATAAATGTTTAAAGTTGAAATTTCGAGAAAATACGTAAAAATCACGAAATTTTGCAGTTTTCTTTATTAGGAAATTAATTAATTTTTTTCTATTTAAATCTATGATTTAAAACAAGTATTTCTATAAGTTTTTCTAACTTTCTGAAAAAAAAAAATTACCGGAGAGTCAAAGTAATGTTTTATGAGCGTTTGAAATTAAATATTGTATATTTACCCGTTTTCTCTAGGAACGATTTTTTTTTACTTTAATGTAATTTAAAAAGGAATAAATGAAGACGTTTAAAATTTTTACAAAATTTTTAAATTAACATTTTCTATGCAAAAAAAAAATTTTAAAATATTTTGACAATTTTTGAGTTAATTGTAGACCTAAGAAATTTTCGGTTTTTTCTAATTTATTTTCTTTAAATATCGATAAAAAAATTGCATTGGGTCAAATTTCTTGAAAATTTAATACAATATTTCTCATAAGTTATTAAAATAGCAAATTAAAAATAATAAAAATATGTAGACACATTTTTTTTTTATAACCATTAAAACTTCGAATTTTGATCGAAATTCATTGTGGAACATTTGCAAATTGTTTTGCAGTTGAAAATGTATAAAATAATCCATTTTTATAGCCAAAGATTGAAAATTTAAAACAAGGGTTTTTGAAGATATTTAATAATGTAACGAAAAAATCAAAAAAATATATTAAAAAAAATAATTTTTTATAGACATTTTAATTTAAAATATGGACGATATTTAAATGAAGAATGACAATGTTAGTTATTTCATTGTAATTTAAAAATATTTGTTGAGGGTTTTTGAAACTTTTAAAGTATATTATTATATTTTATACACTTAATTAATTTTTCAAATGCAATGTTTTCTATAAAAATAAATTCAACTTACCATATTATTAATAGTAATAAAATTAATTATTTTAATAGCAACAATATCTTAAAATATGTATACTTAGTTATGTAGACCGTCTTCTCTCAGAATCATTTTTTGTATACAATAATATATATCACTGAATACAAATTTAACACATCCATGAAAGTGACCCACTCAATATTTACTGTACAGCAGAATAGTACCCACTTGCCGACCTTTTTTTTATTTATCCTTTATGCTCTAACGTTTTTAAAAATAATGCCAAAACATTATTTTACTAATCTTTTTATGTCATTCTCGTTAAAATATTGCACTAAATGCTATGCATATTTTAAATTATTATGTGTTAGACTTAGATTACATTTTTTTTTTCAATTTAATTTCAATAAATCAACGAGTTATTAGACTATTCAGTACTTAAAATTAATAATAAATATTGTTTTTTTAATTTAAATCTAAATAAATAGGTACTTAGGTATAACAGTTTATAACGTGAAATATTTCTGTGGTTTTCTTTATACAGCAAATATGAGTGCTGTTCTATAATTTTGTATTATATTAATTTATACTACAAATAAGTTATTATCTTTTACTCTCACGAGATCTATTATTATTTGTTTATGATTATAATGATAACAGTTCAATATCAACATTTTAGACTGTCAATCGTCGATCACTCATTGAGGCTAGATGTATAAATTCATCAATTAAACTCATTTAAAGTATCAAAAAGAACACAAATTTAAGATTAATCTTTTATAAATAATGAAATATATTTAATAAATAATTATAACGTAGAATACATAAAATAACTACTTAAAATAATAAAAAAGTTTTGTAAATTTAAAAAAAAAATAGAAATTCATTAAATGTTTATTTAGTTGATATAATATGATATAGTATATAATATTTTGATACATCTACAATAATAGATACGTAGAAAATAGTAAATTTAAAGAAACTTTTTATAATATATTGTTCTATATTTTATTTCTATAATAATACAGTATTATCATTTACCATTATTATTACACGAATAATAAACAATTATATATTTTTAATATTATTAGTTTTAATATAAATTTAAAATGTGAATGAAAGCATAACGAATTCCTACTTATATTCTTATTTTAATTTTATTTAAATACAGGGAGTTTGTTATCTACAGCAATTAATTGCAAAAACATATTATATGATTATTATTATTTATTTTATTATTAATTATGAAATAATAATAATAATTGAAATAATTTGAATAGAATGTAGTAATATGCAAATTGTAGATAAAATTGATCAAGTAATATTGAAATAACCCGTTTAAACTAAATTTTAAAATCAAAATAACTGATATAATTAACAAAATGAGGTTTAGTAATTTCAATAAATTTATAATTGTAGTATTTAACTCTATATGTACAGTAATACGAAACAAACATATATTTTAATGAGATAATATTCTTCAATAACAAAATGTATGGAAATAATAATAAAATACTATTAATATTAATTTAAAAATAAATACATACAAATAATATACAATATTGATTTTAGGTTCAAAATATAATGCTGATACTCGATAACAAATAATAATAATAGTTAAAATTGTTATAAAATATATTTAGTTTGTTGTGTAAACACTTGAAAGTATTGAGGACATGTTTTTTTACGAAGCTTATATTATTATACTTAATAAAATGATTAGGTACTCATACCTATATATACATTGTTATTAAAATATAATATTGTGGATAGTTTAACTATACATACTATTGCAATAAAACGAGTTTTTATTTTTACATAGGTACATACAATAGTTACATAATATTAATATATTTTTCAAACAAGTCAAATCTACAAGTGGCTATATTATACAATTGCATATTAAAAAATATAGTATTATAATTGATTTTTAATATTTAACGTATACTGTTTTTTATAATATTTTATAATTAACACGGAGTCACTGTATAAAATAATCATTTGCCACTAATGATATGATATTAATTATGCGTATTCTATAGACAATTTTTCTTTCTCGCTTAATTACGGTTGTGGTAATCATTGTAAAACACGAGATTTACGTATATTATAACATACGGAAACTCTAGTCACCAGATTATTTATACAAGCAGCTATTATAGGCATGATCAAAAGGATCATTGTTATGTTTAAAAATAATGATTTTCATTTTGATATTTAATTAGAATGAATTCTAATAAGACAATTTTACTATAATAATTAACTCATAACTGAATACGGAATTAAAAAAAAAAAAAACTTTGTTTAAACGCCAATATGTAACTGTGTAACTTGAATTTCAATTATTAATTAAGAAATCAATTAATTACTAAAACACTAAGTCCAAGAGAAATACGAAAGCTACCATCAGCTATTGAGACAAACATTTCTGCTAGTCTCAAGCCATGGTAAAAGCACCAAAAAATTATTATTCGGTAAAATTAGCATATTATAAACCAACAATTAATAACTTTCAATTATATTATTAAACTATATTTGTCTGATAATAATTAAAAAAAAAAAATTCATGATTATCGTGCATTGAAGCGAGTGCTTAACACTATAGAAATATATTTATAAGGATTGTGATGGATAAATAGATACTGATTTGAAATGTGCATCATACATATTATATATTAAACTAAATTAATAGTCTACCTAAATGTTTCACATAATATAATGGAACTAAATCATGGACATTGCAATTTATTTTGAATTTATTTATGTATAATATTATAACTGTATCTAATATCAATGTGGAATGTATTTTATGAATTTATTTTAATAGATATAAAATTGCAAATCAATTTATTTACTCACGTAGCTGTGCACGGAACATAACAATTGTTCTTGGAAAAAAACATTTATTTTGGCGAGAAAAAAATTGTCTGACATAGTTGAAATGGTCAACACTTATCCGGGTCGTAATTAATATTAAAATACCTTTGTTCCATGCATACGTTGAAAAAAATCCATGGAAATCTACCGGATTTAAAACACCAATTATTCACGACCCGTGTTTTTGTTGGAATATTAAATATTTTGTCGGTTTAAAAATAGTTTACCACCGGATTAAGTCTTGAATAAATTATTAGCATGCATTTCAATGTGATGTATTATGCATTGGTACAAAATAAAATATAGATCCAAACGTTATTTTAAGACGAAAGCGCCCGTCAAGGGCCTTATGGTGTTGGTGGCCAGCGGTGTGTTAGGTTCATAATATAATATTTTAACGTATTACTTATATAGTTAGCAATAATGATTGTAATATTATCATCAGCGGTGAGTCTTTTTCATATCACTAATGCCTATTGCGACACAGAAAACGTGGTAGTTCCGTGTGTGTATGTGCAAACACAAATTCGTGCTTAAAATTTCAAAAATAAAAATAAAAGTGACAGTAACGAAATCGGGCTATAAACGAATTTTATACACCATTACTGATTTTTAATTCAAGTATTAAAATAAATATTATAAATTGTTGTAATTGTTTAAGCCGAATTAGTTTCAATTTATTATTATTAATTCAATGCACTAATATATTTTATATGTATATAATTAATAATAATAATAATTTACTATATTATATTAATTAGTATCATTGAAAATTGTTTAGAAATTAATATTTTTGAAAGACATTTTCAGGTTTGCAATGAATTGAATGCTTGATATTATATTTGTATCATATATTATTAAATTTTATATTCTGTGCCGAGTGATAATTATATGAATATATTACAACAAAATGTGTTATTTATGTTTTTTAATATTTTTTGGAGCAATATCGCTTCTATCTTCAACTTTGAGTGTGGTTTCTAGTATAAAATTGTATCTAGTATCACTTCATGGGGTCAAAATTAAAAATACATAATGGTTTCAAGATAATCCAGAAAAACTAAAAAATAATGTGTAAACGGATTATATGTTTGCACCAAAAATTGTTTGGGATTCAAAAATGAATGACTTAGATATTTGAATTTTTCGTCAAACATTAAAATTAGCATTTTAAAAACATGATAGAACTTTCAAAGTATTTAGATTAATTCTAAGCTATCATGAATCTCTTTATGCCATTTTCACAATACGCAGTATTCGTTTAAAAGTTAATGACAACGGTATTATTATAGCTATATATAATATTTTTACAATAACTAATATTATAATAAATTCAACAATTTTTGAATAAATTAGTTTATCTATTCATACTAATAGAAAAATAAATTACTAATATTAATAAAAATAAAAATATAAAGTAATTTTAAAAAATGAGTTTTCCACATACTCTTCGCTCAGAATCGTCTTGTGTACGGAGGTTCTGATTTTTAATTGAATTTAAATATTTAATATTCATCACAGTAACTAATTTAATGATAAGATATACTTAAAACTACTATACATATTATAAACAATATCCGATTTATTTATTTTTATCATTCGTTTATTTTGTTTTGACATTGTAGAACTTTTAAAAACAAACTATGTTGCATTAAAATTAATTCATGTATTTTTAGTTCGTCTGTCAACAGAGCATAGCACATTTTATAATAGTTATAATTTCAACATAATTTTAGTTTTGAACGCAAGTACTACTTTAACTATTATTAGAATATCATATTGATATTTTTTGGAAGACACAAAAAGCTTGATAATATTAAAATAGTGGAATAATGTGGATGTACTGAAATATTATTATGTTAAAATCGACTTCAGATGTTACGAATTTATTATAGATCTATACCTTTAAGTTACTCTAGTGAGGGTAGGTCGTGAAAATAGACTTCAAAAAATATCCACTGGTGAAAATAATGAAGCAGGTGAATCTTTGCGTTCCGAAAACAACAATACACTCGGAAAATAGGTACTCGAAGGCCAATAATAATATTATGAGTTCTCGACTTTTAGATAGTATTTCCTTGAATTTTTCTTTGAAAATCAAATATAGTCTGGAAAAAATATATTTTAATCATAATATACACATTGCTTAAATACCAATAGCCAATAATACAATAATATTCATTACATTTTTAAATCTAAACAAACTGAAGTATTTTTTATTCTTTTTTTTCGGCAATAATTGAGCTGATCAGTTTCAAAATGTAGTATATTTTATTCATATAGTGTTCGACATATATTTGATGATTTCTTTTACTTTAAAAATCTTTAACTTTAAAACGTAGGTAGTATAATAATATATGTCTTAATGTATTATGAAATAATTCGTTTTACCTAAAGTTGCAGAAAGTTTCATGTTCAATCACATTTTTTTGTTTGAACATACTATTTTTTGCAACTAGTTGACTTAATTATACTATTATACATGCTGTTTGCTTATTTGTGTAATTATTTATGATTATACGTTTTATTATTGAATGTTATAAATAAGTAAATAAGTTAAATTTTTTGTAAATGTCTTAAGGTTATTAAGACAAATTTATGACCTAAAATTTATTATCTATAGAATCGCTACGTCTTGTTAATTAGAAATTATTTATTACTTAACATTATGTAAAAGTGATATTTATAAATTTTGGTGATATAACTATTAGGTATTTATATATCGTTAATCAGTGCTTCATAATTAATAATTTATCAGGCTATTTTATTGATTAGATAAATAATTATTATTTTTGGACTCAAAGATTGATTGCAATGTTTATTGCTATCTTCATAAAATTATTTTTTATTTTTATTTTATTAAAATTTACGCCCGAGGACATTAAGTATAGCTAGTAAATATTATAATACATATTTTATATTTGAACAATTTTCAAAGTAACAAAAATATAATTATAATCAATAGTTAAATTGCTTAATATTATCTATATTACAAGACTACAATAATAGTATAACAATACTAAATATTATAATTTATGATAATATAACTATTCGTTAATTAAAAATAATTTTCATAATAAAATAATAATAAGTTGAAGAATAATGTATCGGCTCGTATCTTTGTTTGAGAGAAATGAATGTTATCTCGTAGAAATACAATACGTGATGATTACAATATTTTATCAACAATGAAACTATATAGTACGTATGGGATCGAACTCTGTCTTAATAATAGTAAAAATATTGTCGAGTCCGATTAGCCAACCAGAAGCAACATAAGACACCGTCCGGACAATCATGTATCATAATTGCATACACAACGCGCCGTGTAATCAAAAACTTACTGCACACGAATTGAGGAATAAATGCTTCGGGTAATCATCACATATTACTGTATAATAATAAATTCAAAAAATCAATTATACTTGACCCAATTAAATTTATCAGAAGAAATCTGAGACCAGAGTGAATAATTGCATTCAAATTGGAAGACAATGTGAGTAACGTGTGTATGGTGGTTGATAGTTGTACGCTATGAACCAGTGGACCGGTCATACACCTAACCCAACACGTTGCACACAAACAATTTAAATTTAATTTAAACTATATGCAATCACCAGTAACGTGTACTTAATTATTATGACTGACATTATCATAACAGTTATTATAAACTATTACGAATGCAAAACAACCAGGACAACAAAATATTAATAATTCAACGTGTAAATATTATTCACAAAATAATATACGCTCTATATTATGTTCTTTGGATGACAATTATTGTTATTTGATTACCATTTGAACTATAAAATATAATGTGATATGAGGTTGAAAATATATAATAACTTCGATGTCAATTGAAAATATGAGTAATTATAGGTTATTATATTTGAATAAGTTCGTAATTATTGGATATATATATATATATTTATTTATATTTTTATTTATTTCTAAGATTTGTTTTCATTATTAATCGTTGACTATCTTATAATAAAGTATCTGCAATAAGATTAAACTACGATAACAAGCACTTAATTCATTTGAATAACGTTGTTTAAATGTTAATTGCTCATTAATTGCTTCTTTGATTTATTTAGTAGATTAATATAATGATTTTGATTTATTAACCAAATAAATAATATTCAAATACTGTATTATAGAGTATATGAATTTTTTTAGTTATAATTGTATATAAATATATCGTGAAGAGAATTATAGAGCTTCATATCACGATCTATTGTATTGCAAATTATTTGCTTTAGAGTTTTGTTGAATGATGAAATACACTTTAGATATTACCTATTCTAATATATACACTACCTACGGATAGTGCATATAGTATATTCAAACTAATCAATATTTATACGAAATGTGTTTTCAAAATAAATTTTATGTATACAAACTACACAAAACATTTATAATAATATAATGGTTGTTAAGTTTTAGGTATCGTGCTTACGTTACGGTAGAAAACACGTTAGGGTGAATTTGTAATGACGTGTATAATAATGTAGATATTGCATTTTGAACTTAAATAATCAAACAGCTGGTACGTATAATTATTAATAATTAAGATGTAAAACTTAATAACAATTTTTATTTTAAACATTATTCAGCTCATTAAAAAAAATAATATTTTATGAAGTTACTTTATTTATTCAGAGAACATTTTTTAATACATTATATTATTTCTATCAATTTCGCAAGTATTTAATAATTACATTTTTTTTTTAACTTTAATGGTTATAGTAAAATGAGAATTAATAATGCGTTTTCATTAGATAACAAAATTATTTTTTTTTATGTATCTATCAATATTTAACTTAAAGCTATTATACATAAATAAAATAAATACTAATACTTTCCCAAACATTTAATTATTTTTAGGCATGTAGACGACTTATGGTCTTTTAAAAATTAATATAATGTTTTTCCTACATCAAACAATTACAATATGAACAATATTAATTTATATCTAAACTATTTTTATCGCAAAACATTAATAATATTAATCGAATACGATCTAATATAGCACATGTGTATTATTATGATTTTGTGCTTCAGTTAAACGAAACGAATTGGTGTAATAAAATATTTATAACTTAAAAATAGTACTTCAGTAAATCGTAAACGATACACCTAAAATTATTATATATAGGATTTTGAAAAGTAACAAATGGCTTGTGTCTGAGCGCAGATACAAGCAGATATAGCGTGTATGCTAGGTATATGATAGTGTGCACGAACGGAACATAAATCTCCTATTAAATTATATAATTGGAATAGACTTATTATGTTGCTACTACAATATTACGTACAATAATGTGTCAAGAAAACGAAGTGAAATGTATATCTTCATATAAGTGGGACGGATCTATAATAGCAGTGACCACTGGCAGGTGTGGGAGTAAGATGCTTCTTTTCTTTCTTCAATTCATATCGAGACTATTACTAAAATATCAATCAAGTGTTTTTTTATCTTTCCTAATAATACAATAATAACGGTAGATTTGTTGTATAATGTATAACAAACAATGATAACTAAGTATAATTATTAAACTATTAAAGTAAAATATGTAATTACAATTGCTTGCTTAATAATTATTGAATCAAATATTTTTTTCAAATAAGTTTCAACCATATTTTACCTAATAATTAATGATTATGTGTGTTTTTATCACTATTTTCATATAGATATAATGATGTTAACATACGGTGACAATAGACATTGAAACTAAATTATAATATTGTTAATCCATAATGCATTAACATTCGACAGTTTTATACGTCAATAATAAATTAATTATTATATAAAATGCATCTTTATTCGTATAATTTTATAATCTTAATTCTTATAATGATCCTTGCTGCAAATTTACATTTGCTCTAAATTAAAGACGTTCTATATTATAAAATGTATAAAGGCAGCTGAAATATTCTCTGTTTCACCTTATACGGTTGCATATAGCTCGTATCATATTATTAAAAATAAAATAACTGTTTATACGAAGTGTGAAACAAAATACTCAGATTATAGTAAGTTAAATATTTTATAACGGTTTAATCCGTTGTAAAATAATAATTAATATATATTTATATGTTTTATAATTGTATCGTTTTATATTGGTGAATAATCCTGTATACATATAACATAACACATATATGTATTGGATCACTAAAAAAAAACACGAATAGTCAAAAATTTTTTTGCAATTTTACGTCCTGCGGATGCTATAAACACTTACTTCATCACACATTCAAAACGAAAATTAATGTGTATATAACGTACCCTAAACAAAGGCCGTATTCTCTAATGCCATCAACCCAGTATTATAGAACAAAATTATTCTAATATATCACTAAACAGTAATTTTTTGGGTATACATTTATATATGTATTATACTGGTTATAACTAACATGTATTTTGATTTTAAATGAGCAGAGCAGAGCACCAACATAATGAAGAGTAACCCTATCCCTATGCAACTCTACTCTACGCATCTAATATTTACACCTTTATAAGTTTAAACTATTTAACTGTCACTTCGCTAATAGATTCAAATTAATGTAATATGTTATCATTTAAAAAAGTTAAAATTTTAAAATGTAAAAAAAAATGAATATATATATATATATATTTTAATCATTAAATTATAGAAATTAAAATTATGTAAACAAATTATTTAAAAACACATACATTAACCGTTAAAATAACAGATATAAAATAATTGTCCTGTATTTATAACGCATAATATTATGTATGATATCATTGGCTAAAAAAATTAGCATTTCACAGACTATCTGGAGATAATATTATTGTCCTCTGACCACCACCTCATAGTCATATAATAACCTTTGTAATAATAAATCGATTCAAATGTATACGTTTGGTGAAACTTTAAATGTATAATTGAATTAGGTTTAGCATTGAGCTGTTCCAAATGCACGTCTAATGTCCATTTAATTTATTAGCGTTTATTTTTCCTCCGACAGTTTAAGAAAAACGGGAAGAGAAAATTAATGAGAAACGGATGGAGTCGGATAAAATTAAATTGAAGCGCACACTCGCAATTATTCGAAGCAGTGATTTCAACAGAGACGCAACATCATCCATGACGCCATAAAAATATGGAAAGGGGGTTAAAATATATTGGAAAAGTCGGAAATTAGTTTTACCAACCTCGTCCGTGGGCTCTAGTATATAGTCGGATTGTCAGGAAAAAATAATAGACGGTGGTAAGGTGGTTGCGGAAAGGCAAAATCAAATTAAAAATATCTTAAAAACGGAACGATGATGGCCGCTTGGTGGCGCACGGTCGATCGAATAAAATAAAAATACCACTCACAAAAACTACCGATTTTACTGAATTGTTGTTTTTATTTTACTCGTACTTTTTATTTTTTTTTATTTCCACGGCAAAAAATAGTTCTTCCTTCCGGCCAAAAACAAGAAGAAAAACGTATCGTTGACCTCGCCTTTATCGCCACGCCAATCTGTATACGGCACTCTCAGCTGCTACTTTAATATTCGTCTTCATCCCCCTTCCTGTTCCCAACATGACCCTCCCACAAAAATACCTCCCGTCAACCTATGCCTATATACAAGAACACTATTGTACGTATAATCCTCGGGACGACACAAATCCTCGACATGGAAATTCCCGACCCCTCAGGAATTACGCGCTGCAGTAGCGTGTTTGTTCATCACCCGGTTTCGTAGTTTTTAAAGCTCTATAATATTTTATAGTATTCCATCCAGGATTCAAAGCGCTTTGATACTCAGCGATGACTCCGTGAATTTGATCGAAATATCCTTCACTCCAAACTGTATACTGCAATGTTATAGTATAATGGCAATGGTTTATTGTTTAATTTCACTGCAAGATTACGTGTGTACGTCATATAATATGCCGCAGTAAACTTTGGCTCAATGACGATCCTTGTAGTATTTTATTGACATATTTATTGAATAACCCTGTCTCCTCCTTAAACACGCATTAACTAAAAATAATAATCGTTCATGATTAAATAACATAAAGTACAGTCCGTTCAACATTGAAAAGTCGCGACGTTCTAGTATTATAACATAATATACTCTGAATTTATGACTCGATAACAGATTCACTTGACTGGTATAACTCAGCCTTGGGTCACTTCATATGTTATTTAACAGAAGTGGCTCATGTTTAAGTAAAAAGTCAGCACGCTAATTTGATCGAAAACAGACGTTATAAGTATAAATCAATTTAGCTTATTTTCGATTTTGAAGCAACCTTATAACACAACGTTAAATTAGGTGTTTTATACCTAATATGTAATCAAAACATTAATTAAATTCATTATCTTTTAATATCTTTAATATCTTATAATTTATAGATAAATATTCTTTACAACCAATACAGAAATAATAGATTTTTTCTGTTACTTGCGGAAAAATAGTGATTTGGTTTTATTTCCATTTCAAACAATTTTACCCACGCACCTTCCGAATATTCCATTAATAAATAGTCTTCATGACTACACTACAATAGTAATTTTGAATTTTCATCATAATATTGATATGTTATATCTATTTTTTTATATTTAAAATAGTAAACTATTTAGGTAGTACTATTTATTCACCTTAAAAAAAATATAATATCATATTTAAATTGTTTAGTACATATCCAAAGAGACAAAAAATATATTAATGGAAAATTAGTTCTTATATTATATGTTAGGTTAGGGCTGTCTCACTTACCGATCCTCATGTTACCACAAATGCATAGCTACTTTAGTCTAAACATAATAACGATTAACTGCAGTATGATGAATCGTGTAAGCAGCGATCCTGCTTTAATAAATATTATATCATGATAAAATTATTATTATGTTCAACTGCACAGATAACATATGGAAAATTACTTGGGTTCTAAATCTAAACGTACATAATCGCGTTTTATTTACCCGATTCCTCTCTAAATTACGAATAAAACTGTAGCCGTTATTTGGGAGATGAATATTTGTGTCCTACGGTATTATAATGTAATCATAGTATTATATTTGTATTTAATACCCTCACGTTTTATTGTCGTAATTTCTCGAGTGGCTTACAATTTCAAATTATATGTTTGTTTTATGTCAGTATTTGGAAAAAATATAAATTAATATAACACTGTTAGGTTAGACAGTTGTGGGTTATGATTATATTAACCATTATGTTGATATATCTGATATATCTGGTTTTTAAGTGATAAATAATTCAGAATCGAATTTTTTTCAGACCTTGCCGACAACAATTATCTATCATTATATTAAATTATACAAAAAACTTTATAAAGAATAGAAATATATTTTAAAACATTAATATCTACTTCATTTTATTATTATTATTATTATTTTTTTTTTTTTTTTTTTTGAGATTTTATGCGTATAATATACGATACCAAAAGTGACAGGCACAGCGCACAATGATATTCACACCAACAATTGTGATCTCATTATTAGCAACATTATCATTAGTACGACATAACAATAAATACGGAAACTGTAATATTATACATATAATCAATATAATTTAACACGAGGAAATAAGTAGTAAGTGTGCATAATATAATGTTATATGATTGAATACAATTTTCTATTGACAAATTAACATAAATTATAACTTAACTTGGCTACAATACATGTGCAAACAAATTAGATTATTTCAATCCCATTAATATATAGATGAATATATTTCAAGATTTTAGGACAGTTGTTTTAATTATTTAGTAACTTAAGTTCTAAAATTACGATCAATAATAACTTCCCAATGTATCACTAAGAACACAGATGCGTATGTCTTAAAAGCTTAACATGTCTACAAATACATGGCTAAAATGTAATGTTTTAAATGTATGTTTGGAAAATGTAAATAATGATCCACTCATGCTTTATTAAGTTGATTTAAGACCAAACTTTGTACAATGCTAATTAAAATATAGTATAATCAGATTATTATATCATGACGATAATTAAAAAAGCAAGTTAAATTGTGTTACAAATATTTTACTTTATTATCTTTACATAAAATGTCCTCAATGTCTTTTAATAATTTATTAATAAATGTATAAAATAATTGTTTTATTTAATATTTTAATGAACATGATGCAACTATACTCCAAATGTTAACTATATCAAACATTTTTTTAGAAAACAATAATAATGTAAACTAGCCTAACCTTACTACAATTTTAAATTGCAAACTTTAAAACATTAATGTATTGAAAAGGAATATTAAAACAGTGCCATAGTAATCGACGTTTCTAGATCCATCTGAACTGCTTTGATTATTATTACTCAAAGGTTCTATCTAACAATATACTAACAAGTTGGCAACGGTGCAAAGCTAATCCTAAGCTTGCGTTACACACAAGTATCGTAATGATGTATTTTACAAAGTCAATTTATATGTTAAGCCTCTTGGTGTGTATTATATAATAGGTTATCACGCCAGCTTGCGCCGCTTTTGTAGACCTAATAAATTCTATTCCTGATCCATTACTAAATTTCGAATAGCTACTTCGTCAGAGACCGTTAGTTCATACATGCGTAACTAAAAATCTCAAATATGATCATCTTATATCTTACATGACTACAGTATTATATGCTGGCAAATGTAACGAATTTATGATTTTATCAACTTACTACTTCTGATTATAATATAGTTTTGTGGTTTATCCGAATCAAAATTTAGACGCTAATTAATGTTGTATTGACTTATTCAATAGGTTCCTACTTTTTTTTTAATTTACGCCCCCGGGTTATACTATATACTAACACTGTTGTGGTGGTAAACCTTTTTCAGGTCACGTGCCAGCATTGTGTAATCAAAGTTTAAAAAAAATGCACGTGCTAGTTATATATTATGTTCATAGGTACCTTTAAACAATTTTTTATCAGGGTGATGAAGGTCTTAAAAAGTTCACTGAAATTATTTTAATATTAATTGCGAACTTTGTTGGTCTTGTATGTTTTAATGAGACACAAGTAGCATTAGCTTCATTCAACAATGTAATATTTCTATGGTTTTTTTTTATTTGAAGTAACTGTGGAAAATTAACTTTTACATATTATTAGGTAAGTTTACGTGAATAGTTTATTTTCTAGTTTATTTGGAATAGCCAGTGTTTTTTCAAAGTACAAAATATTATGTCTGAAAGCAGTGAGTTCTAAACTAATATAATTATTGATGACTTTATTTTGTTCAAATAATAAATAATTTTATTTAATATTTTTTTTGCACTTAACACAAGATTAAACAATAAAATAAAAATATTTTTGCGAGCCATGAAAATTTGGCCCCTGTGTTATTTTTGGCACGTCTGCCTTAAATTCGCCACCCTAGCTCCATAGTGTAACTAAAAATTCACTGGATATATAAGTATAATAAAATAATTTTCAACTTTTTTTTCAAGTTATATAATAATTTAAATGATATAAAACAATATTAGATATGACTAATTATCATTACGTTTAAGAAAGTAGAATTTAGTATACTGAAATTATATACTATAACAAAACATATTTTTTTTAATTGGACCTAATAATTAACTAATAATTATTGAAGTACTCATATTTTTTTTTGTTTATAAACTTTAAAATACCTACCTTCTGTTTTATATTATACTAAGTTTATTTTCCAATCCACACCTGTACAAGTAAACGTTAAACAATTATGGTTAACTATGGTTAATTAATAGTTATTATTCTCAATGACCATGATGTTGAAGTTTATTCTTATAAAAATAAACAAAAATATAATAATTAATTCATTTTTAAAAATGTAATGAAATTATTAAAATTATGAAACAGTGATTAGAGCAATGTTTAATTCCTTATTCAATTGTTCAATAGCATTATTTTATTTATTTAATTTCTGTATTTGTTATAATAATTCTACTTACATAAGATTAATATTCAATTTATAAACATACTAGGATTACATTATGCTCTGGATATGTCAATTTTTTATATTTTGTTTCTTGTTCACGTCAATGTTCCCAATTATTATTTTTGAGATACAGAAATGCCCAGTTTTATGAATTTAGTCTATGAACTCGAAGTTATACGATATCATTAAAATTTTAAATGTTATAGAATTCACGTTTATTTAAAAGTATTTTCTATAGTACTACCTGAAAAATATATAGGCACATGTAAATGAATAATAACTTTTTATTTGAAAATAATAATGAGCTTTATACATAATTCAATTTTTTAAACTTCAGACCTGTGATGAATTTACACGGCTCGACTGGTGGGGGATAGGGGGAAAGGTATGAAGATTCCTCCAATTTGAGACATTTGTACCATGGGTAAAATAGCTTATTATATATTACAGAATATATAGTATATGATTTTTTCATGTTCGAGTTTAATCATTAATTATTATTATTTTTATGTATACACATTACACATAGTTAAAAAAAAATAGCATTCTAATGTGAGAGGTTATTCAAAAATTTCAATGAAGCAACCATTAAAATCCCCGCCGAGTTCCACAACTTTGGGTATCTAATTTATTTAAATTATTATATCATATGATATGTAGTAGGTACTATGCTCACGCATCTTGCAATTGCGCACTTGTATGTTGTATATCTTAGGGAAGTGGAAGAAAAATGAAAGACTTTGAGAATAGGTGAATGAAATGGTAATATATAATATAGTTAGTAAAAAATTTGCATTTTACACGCATGCGACTCTTATACATTTTATGTTATATTATTATTATCAACTCCGATTCTCACTTGCAAATGTACATCATATTTTAAAGCACATTCACATATCGTATTTGTATACGCCATTACGTACACAGTACACGTGTCGTCGTAAATTAATAATAATAGTAATCAAAGCTCGTCTAACTCGAATAGACTGAACACGGAGTTGAACATATTCGGAGTAAAGTTTAAGAGCAATATACGTCTATACTATTCCACAATAATATGTAGCTACTACAACAACCGTGTATATTAAAATAAAATATTATTTAATTTGTAGTTCCGAAATTAGAATAGGACCACAATAACTCTTGCATATCGAAAGAGGTGACTATAAAAAGGTAGAGAAGGATAGCAATAACCGCTACGATCGAACATTGGCAATTTCTGAAGCAGATCTAACGATAATGGGAGGGTTTGATGACGGTAGCTTAAGAATAACTCATATACTGACTCATTAATTGCGATGCAGAAAGCAAAAGAAAATACTGCACTATTGAATCCTGAGGATAAGTAAAGTATACCTAAAGTTTAGGTAAAGAAGAATGGAAAAAATTGAGGGATACGATGACAAATGCAGCAGAAAAACATTTTAAATACATCAAAGAAACGCCTATAAAACCATGGATAAACAGCAAAATTATAAATCTCATTGAAAAACGAAAAGTGTACAAAAATGCAAGAAATGAAATAGGAAGGTCAGAATATAAATAATATAAAAACTTGGTAAACAGAGAGACAAAGAAAACCAAAAAGAAGTGGTTGAACAATATTTGCAAGGACATTGACTCTTATCTAGCAAAGGCCTAAGTAACAAAGAGTATCAGAACATTAAGCAATTTTTCAGTGAATACAAAGATAAAACCATTATACTCAGTAGAGCAGACGGTAAAATAATTAAGAAAAGGAAAAATAAGTTAGAACTGTGGAAACAATATACAGAAAAAACTATATAGAAGTGACAATAGACAATGGAAAAAAGAAGAAGATGTAAGCTAGGAAAATACAAGACATGCCATTTTGAAGGAAGAATTTGAGACAGCACTAAAAAAACTAAGATATAATGAAGCTAATGGCAGAGACAACATAAGTAGAGAAATGTTAAAACACTAGAGACCAAGGAAAAGAGACATTATATAAAATAATATATGAAACCTATGAAAGAGGTATAGTTCTTAAAGATTTCGAGAAGTGCTTAATAATACTTATACCAAAAAAAAAGTCTAAAAATGTGAAGATCATAGAATCATAAGTCTAATAACGCATGCATCAAAAATATTAACAAAAATAATTCGTAAGAGAATAGAAGCAAAAATAAATAACAATTTAGAGGAAGATCAATTTATCAATTTGGTTTAAGGAAAAATAAGAGAACCAGGGAAGCAATATTGTGTCTAAGGATAATCATGAAAAAGTTGTATAGAGTAAACAAACCTATGTAAAAGTATTCATCGACATTGAAATGCCTTTGACAACGTCGATTGGGAAAAATGATTCAATATAATGAAATCTATAAATATTGATACTAAAAATAGAAGAATTATTCAGATGCTTTGTTTAAGTGAAAAATCCGTGATAATAAATAAGTGATAAAAAAAGAATGTAAATCGTGGAAAAAGCAAATATTAAAAAAAGGAATTAGACAAGGGTGTAACCCTTGGGTAGGTGTAACCTATCACCCACTATATTGAAACTGTATATTAAAAAGGTACTAAAAGAATTAAGGAAAGAAAGTATTGGAGAAATAAAAATTAATGGTATGCTAGTACAAATGTTACATTTTGCAAACAACATACCTATGATAGCTGAAAGTGAAGATGATTTAGGCAATATGCTAAAAAAAATGAATGATAGTTGCAAAGAGTATTGAATGAAAATAAACAAGAATAAAACTAAAATACTAATATGCAGTAAACAAGAACTATCTTCGAATATAATAATCGAAAATGAGAAGCTGGAAACTATTAAATGTTTCATATACCTAGGAAGCAAAATAACATATAATGGAAAAAGCGAAAAAGACATAAAATGCAGAATAGCACAAACATAACAAGCGTTCTACAAAAAGAATCACTTTATCACAGCAAAAACTGTCAGTCTAAAGACAAGAAAAAACTCTTATAAAAAGTTTTGTATGGAGTATAAACCTAAATGGAGTATAAACATGGATGATACTCAAAGCAGAAAGAAGAAGGGTTGGAACTTTTGAAACATGATGCTGAAGAAGATCATTGACAACTCCTTGGACAAATAAAGTCAAAAATGAAGAAGTATTCCAAAGAATAAACGATCGAAAAGTAATATGAAAAACAATGAGAGAAAGGAAGAAAAGATGGACTGGACGTATAATAAGAACCAATGAATGGATAACAACAATAATAGAAGAGAAGATAAATGAAAAAGTCCGAGAGGTAGACCAAGAACGCCATTTATGAAACAAATCATAGAAGATATTGGAAAAAATAATTACAAAGAACTAAAAGTAACAGTGAAGGATAGAGACTAGTAGAGATCCATCAAATTCCTTGAACCAATCTATGGATTGTAAAAAAAAAAATTATGCTTACGCGGTGTTTTCATCTTATGAGAAGTTATTGAATTTCAATCAAACATGCGTGCGGAGTTCATAGAAGTAATATAAAAAATATATACTTTGTGGTGAATATTTTAATGATGTCAATAATTATTATTATATTATAATAATGACAATTCTGTATAGTTTATACGAAATTTGAACTTCGAACAAATTATTCTAGTACCATAAGCTTTAAACTTTATTTTTGACTTCTATAACTATTGACATATTTACTAAGTTCATAACATTTTCTAATCAACAAAATCTGATTTTTAAAAATTATTTTTGAGAACAAAAAAAAATTGCCAGCAAATTATATATACTTTAAATTTTTAATAAATCAATCGATTTTAAATGTTTTTATTTTTTTAGTTTTTATTTTTTATACCAAAAATATACATGCGTTATATATTAATACAGTATATAATAATATCGTTGTAGGTTTTGAAATAATATTATACATTTATAAAAGCACACATTTATAATGGGTTGAAAATTATCAAACCAAAAATAATCGTATGATATAGTTGGTCAGCTGGGGGCTATACACATATCTATTAATTTTTTGTAAAAAGCAAAATAGTTAAAAAATTATAGTATATTAAAACAAATGACGTGTACTAATGTTATTTATAAAGAAATATGTATTATTTCAATATAAAAAATTGTATAAGAACTGTACAACAGTAAATAATGTTTTCTTATGATACAGATTGCCTATATGAAGATATATAATATTTAAATTTAATGTTATTAATGTTTTTGTGTAAAATTGTCAAACCTCTAAGATAGGTGCACCTTATACATCAATTGTTATAGTATCATAGTAAGTAATTTACAAACATAAAAATAATAAAAATCTAATGACATATCATATGAGTAAAAGTTTAACGGTGTATGCGTATGTTTATGAAACAATAAATTATTTGATAATAATAAGGTACTGAGTAGTAAATCGTGTGCGAAGCTATTAGATTTTATTTATCGTACTCGTTTTATTAACGGTTAAAATAAATTTTCAGCTACATATATTACACTTTTACGTGGGTTTTTATATTAAAATATACACAATACCTAAACGAAAGTAAACCAAACGACACATTCACAGTCTCATAGAACCCTAATAGCATACAATCCACGAGCATTGCTTTTAAATTTCTTGCTATTTAATACACCAGACGATTTACCAAGCCTGCTCAACTCAATTTTTTCAATTCTATGTTTTGGTATTTTTGTGTATACTTATAATAACGTTATTTTAAAATACTTATATTTTTTTATAAAATTTTAGGAGTGTCTTACTTTTTTTTTTTCTAATAAAAAACATCTCTGTTTTTATAAAACGTTAAAAAGATATTTGAAAATATTTGAAAATATTTATGTATTTAAACCAAAATTCAAACGAACAAATGTTGAATTAAATAAATGTGTTTACTAAGGATAATAGGTTTGGAAATACGTGGCTGTGATGTTTTGAAAATGCTAGTTATTAATACTAATTTAAATATTACATTTATTGTTTGATTTTTATACCATTTTAAAGGTCTAATTATAATCGTTAATATATATATACCTACATTTTAATAACTCAAAAACTACTTGTTCAAATTTTATTCAAACACATCAACATTAAAAAAATATATATTTATCTGCTTAATAATTTACAGTATATCAGGTTGATTCTGTTTTGAAAATAAAAAGTTTGAGTCGCCCACAAATATTCCTTAAATTATGTAAAAATATAAATATTTAAAAATATAGCCTTAAGTATACTAGTACTTAGAAAATCCGAAAATCAGAATTAAAATAAATTCAAAATTAAAAAAAAATGAGGATGAGCATGTTTCATGAATCAACATGTAGATTATATAATATATACGAAAATGGTTTTCTTTTTAATGTAACGAAACTTTGTTTTTGTGTAATTTATATTTAAGTAATATTATATTATGAACACCATTTTATTAAAATATATAATATATTATGTAAAATGTTTATTGTCATTGTTCCTGTCTCTAGAAAACATGCATAATATTAAAGTAGATTGGTCTTATAATATAAGATTTTATTGAATTTTCTTTGAATCAGTGAAACCACGTAATGACAACATGGGGAATTATTTTCCCCCTTCCAGCAAGAAAAAAAGAAACCTTTACTATGCCTGTGGATAGGAAAAATATGAGGAAAAAATCAAAAAACAAAAATAATTATACAAAAAAACAAATATTTTTATTATATTTTAAACGTGTATGAAATATTATTATAAAGATAATAATGTAATAATTATTCATAACGTTGGTTTATTTTCTTTTGTCGTTTGGGATTTAAAAATATTATCTCGAGGTTTACAACAATAAGTGTTCTAGGGGATCCGTCCTTCAAATGCGTCACTGTATAATGTATATGGTGAAAAAATGAAAGTGTATAAATAAATATACTTGTTAATATGTAATATAATAAATCATGTTCCTACGAAAAACTGAAAGTTTTTTTTTTAGAATACTAAGTAATGTTTGCCTAATTTTTGTGTGAAAACTATGTTTCCCAACAAATATGCGTCGTGTGTTCTTTCGGTCATTATCGTATAACCAGTTTCTGGTGTTCATACCATTGAACGCAAATGGCATTTAATTTAAATGCAATATTGTTTAGTCATTGTAATAACTCAAAAATATTACAATCTATTCCAACTAAAAAAATCATATAATGTTCACAAATAGAAACTTTAACGGATAAAGTGTTGCACATATACGGCATAATACAACGTTACGATCAAGAGAATAACGAAAACAAATTTTTAATTGTGAAAAATACGATATATCTTCATGTATTTTTTCAGTCGAATTTTTTATTGTTTAATTATGTAGTTTTAAAACAACAAAAAACAACAATCCTATTGTGTTTTTCTCGTAGCCATCTATCCCAAAAGGAAATAAATCATTTAGATATTTAACGTAACGTTCAATTACTATCGAAATATATTAATGTGTATAATACTGCAATAAAGTTTCAAAAAAATAATAATAAATGCAGTATTTTATTATACACGCAACCCCGTAGATATTTATACACATAAAAAATAAAAATATCAAAATATTTAAATAATATGGCACACTAATTCAGAATAAAAAAAAAATACATTATTCAGTTTTACAAATTATTTTTGTGTTCGTTACCTATTGATGTTTTTACTATGTTATATAACAACATTATTTTAATGTTATAAATGTTGTGTTACTTTTATTTCTTGTATTATAATATTATATTTACAACCAACTAAGTGACATAAACGTACTACACATTATTATTTAATTCAACCAAATTATAAATATTGTATTATTACTTTAATTGGTATTGTCTTTTCATAAAAAAGTAATTAGGTAATGTTTAGAACGAGTAAAGTTTTGTTAGTCTTGTAAATAGTTTTACATAACTGTGACTAAATTAAATTGATATAATATATAAAAATGGAAATACGAATATTTAAACTATACATGACATTACTATATCATTGTTAACATTACATTATTTAATAATAACTTAGTTATGTTGAAATACATTGCTATTTGTGCAGTATATAACCCTCTAGGGAAATTCAAAGTGGATTGTCTCCGTGTGTCTTTTAAATTTTCATTAGTTTCTAGCAAAATAATAAAAATAAATGATGACAATTTGTACAATAGATTTTTAACAATGTCAATTACTCTCTCAATCGCAGACTATAATCAATAAATAAAAAGTGTAAATATTTCATAAATATAATTATTATTATGTTATTTGTACAAAGTGAAAATATTAAATAATCACAACAACTATATTGTTTAATGTGTTTTTAATGCTATACGAATGTTCGAAAAATGTACTGAAAATGGGTTTTTTTTATAGCAAATAATCTAAAAATCATTTATTTTCAAACACCAATAGATGACCAAATGGCAAACATTACGAATACACAATACGTATACTTATTATCAATTTTGAACGATTTAAAGTTATATGTTAATGAATTTATAATATCGTACTGTTACATTACATCAATATAATCTATTGACTGTATTTTTCGATAATATTGCATTTAAACATAAACAATTTTAAATAAATTTAAAAAGAAATTGTACAATTTATTTACCATACATATATATTGTAAATTATTTGTTTATCTAAAATTATATTATATCATCATAAACTATTATACATAATAGTATAAATAATATAATAATAATAAATAATATTATAAATATATATATATATATATATATATATATATATATATATATATATATATATATATATATATATATATATATACCTAATCCTGGTGAAATGCGTTAAAAAAATGTATATTATATACAAAGTTTCTATGAAAAATGATAGCGTTTATGTTTTATTAAAATAATCATTAATAACAAATAACAGTCATATTCCTTAAATATAATATGATGTTTATATGTTTCATAACGCGATAACTAAATTATTTTTCATATTTTACATTTTTACTGGTTTTTCACATTTGTTTAGACGTTTCACAAATGGAGACATTTCTATGGGCAGTTATTAGGAAATTATATCGTTTACTCTTTCCTGATAAGGAATTTTTGAGAATGTATTACTTTTTGTCGACATAATCAATACTATTATTATACAATAGTTGTCGTCGTTAATCTCAGGGATGGTCGACAGTTAGGTTTTTATCACACTAGCAGATTCGACAAGCCCTAACCTAACTCGATGCATCGTTTGTTTATTCACGAAAAATATTATCAGTTACATTGTGTTATTGTTATTGGTTTATTCAAAAACAATTGAATGCAGCAGAAAAATTGCACAATATAATATTAGGTAACTATTTGCATTTATAATATTTTATTTTTTTGTTTTTATTAATAGTTACGTCTATAGCACTATTAGCCGTATTATGTATATAATATAACTTTGCGCGTTAATTTTTTTTAACTTTTTTACTTATAAATATACTTAGAGAAAAATATGATTTATTAAAGGATACAAAAAAATTTGAATATTTTACAATTGTTCTTATTTTTATATATTTTTTTTAATTTCTAATTTTAAAACAATAAACTACACGTGCAATGATTATAATTTTAATTTTTAGTTTATTTTAATCAGTAAAATTCTTTTTTTTTTTTAATGATATTTGTTAATAGCTTAAATCAAAACCGAAAAGGGTACTTGGCCTTACCTTCCAAGTATCCATAGTAACGTAAAACAGTAAACTATTATATATAATAATATCTGAATTCAAACTAAAATAATCTTCATTTACCAAACATCTACGGTCAATGCTTACTATAACAATCATAATTATTCATAATATATAATATTATTATAGGACATCAAATATAGATACTAGTCTGTATCATTGTATTCTGTAGGTATATTGTCTTGAGATTAAATTCTACTATTCATGTCCTACACAATATTACTTATATTTGCCAAATCTACCGTCACATAAGATGGTTACATTTATATAATAATAATGAGTCTATTATTGGGACTCAGTTATAGTCAAATCTGTTGCAATAACCAAACAACTCCACTTTTCAATAAAAACTATTTTTCACCAAAAATAAAAAATAGTTTTATAAGTGGATACAAAATTGGACATCTCGATTATTTGTCATAGAATTATTGTTAACAATTAAGTTGTCCAATTTTGAGTTTGAGTACAACGTTTGTGACAGCTTCTTTTGTTTTAATCCTAAATACAATAAAACGTTTTCATACTTAATATTTTATTTTAATTTTATTAAAATTATACTTTTATAGTCTAAATTTTACACTTAAAAAAATATATATTTTTTCAAATGGTGCAACCACTAGATAACTTCAAATAGTAATCAAGTATATGAATTTAATTTAAGTAGTTGATAAAAAATTTAGTCTTATCTTTATTAAATGATAATTTGTTTTAAATACAAAAATCAAGTATGTTGAGAATTTCTAACAAAGTGTTAACAATTTTTATTTTTCCTGTAAAATGCATAAAGATGGAGTTGTGTTGTTGTATCTCAATTATGCATCACTTACAATATTTTGTGAACAATAATATCAAATACATATTATTATAATTAATTGCAAATCTATTAGCGCATATTAAATTGCAAAGTTGTTGCACAAAGATGGCATCTACTAAAAAAACGGTTCAGTGAGCTATCATTACAATTTAATTATTAGCATTAGTACTTCAATAATAATAATAATAATACTGTTGCATACGTCACACGGGCAGCAAGTTAATGTTTGTTGTGGCGAACGATTTTCGTTATGATGTCTCTCGAGTAATTTAATCAAAATTCAATCGTGAACATCCAAATTGTAGTACTCAGTTCGGGATCAACCAATGCACATGCTTACATAATGAATATATAAAATATATGTATGAATATATGTATACAGAATGATATTACAGATTTATTATAAACCAGGAAATTTCTAAGAAAAAACAACGATTTTATTTTTAATTTTAAGAAAATAATACTAATACAATCATAGAAAAATGTAAAATAGAATGTTAATAATCGTAATAAAAATATCTATCTTTATTTATAAATATAAATATACATTTGCATGGGGCTTACAGACTACTAAACCAATTAGTACCAAATTTTGTGGTCATATTTTTTAAAACTTAGACTCGAGGAGTGTTCTATGCTTCATTTGTTTCAAGCCCTATACTATATAGCAGCGGTTCTTACTCGGTATACCGCAGAATACAGATGTTCTTTTTGACTTAGAATAAGTGTTCCGTCAACATTTTTAAATCAGTAGAAAATAATTAAATCATTAAATATATAACGTATTCCATTTAAAATGATGACATTTTTTTTTTTAATTGTATTTGTTTATTTTATTAATTTTAGTGATTAATTTATTTTGTGCTATACGTGCATTGTTTAATATATTATAAATTTTTTAAAACATTTATGAATACTATTTTATTTCCAAGTTTTGTAAAAATCTCAAAAATTGTTAAGTGTTCCATCATTCGAAAAAGGTTATGAACCACTACTATATATGTTCAAAAATCGAATAATTATTTAGTTAATATTTTAGAGTTATAATTGGGTACAGAAATAAAATTGAAAAGAATTTTTATAAATTATTATAGATCAGCTGACTCTTAAATCTATAGGATTTTTTTTTAAAATAATAGAAAATAGTAAATTATTAATCGTACGTTATTCAAATGTGTAACAAAGGCAATGTTTGAAGTTTATAGATTCAAAAAACTACTCAAACAACTTTGACAAAAGTTTCAGAAATTGTTCTTAGAGATATCAGAAAAATATAGAGAGTAGTTTGAACAACGTTAAAAAATATACCACCTATTGCTATATCTAAACCACCACAGGCGGATTGCCCATCTCGGTCAAATTAGTTCACCCATGCCGAAATTCCGATGAACTGAGGTACACTAAATCCTTAAATCCAAACGATGTAGAGCCGTATTTTGTGTTTCTTTATTTTTTCCCGGTCGAAGTCGGATTATACTGCTACTATTGCTAGTATTTAAACAAAATAATCATTTCGATCACTGTTTCGTATAAGCGTAACACAATACTATACTCATAACGTTTGGGTTTTGGTCTATATAGTGTTTGTCTATAGAGATTCGCGGACGTTAATAAGTAAGTAATTTATTTCGATTTACCGTGTAAACTCAACAATAGAACATTTAAAACATTTTTTTTTTCCGTATAATACGTGTTCAGCCGCATCTGTTCTGCTTATCACTCGGCGATAAGCCGATCGGATCCACCGCATCACACACAAGCAACCGAAGAGGCCGCCGACGCGACAACGGCAGTGACAATATTATCGCCGGTGCGCGCAGAAATAATTCAATCGAAAAATATGCGCTAATTGTGCAACCGTCGACCGTTCAGCGTCACCGTCAACCGTCAAAGAAAACTATCGGTATCAAGCTATCACGCTGTCGCCTATACGGTTTTTATATAGATATATTATTCGTTTATTTAGTGTCGTATCGTGAATTTAGTTCAGTTGTTCCCGTTTAGCTAGCCAGCACCCGTTGTGCCCACTATACTATTGTTAGATTTTGTCCGTCAATAGGTGGGTCGGCACGCCGGCAATTGCGTTATAACAGATAGTGTTGATTTGTTTTACACTAAAGTACCTGACAGAAATTATACGGTGCGCCTTACCGCTTTACCCATCAACAAGCGTCTATTATTTAACGATTTGTGTGAAAATCTACGAAAAAAAAATAATATAATATCTATATTATAAATAAGTATGTGTGCTCGCGCGTATTTGGTTAGCAAAACGTATAAGTGTATCATCGAAAAAACTTGATGAAATATTAGGTTTTTTTTTTTTTTTTAACGCTGAATTATTTTATTACGAGTATAAAAACGAACCGCAATTAATAAATGGCACGTAGGCGTATAGTCCCACTGTATTTTGGTCTTTAGATAGGACTGTATACCATCGGGTTATTTACCAAATTCAAACCATTAAATATGTCAGTTTTATCTAAACATTAATTTGTTTTTCAAACGTTTCAAGGGTCTACGCCTTTGTTTTGTTGTAAATTTGTAGTATTTACGAACATACAGATCGCAAAAGTAAACTACAAATTATATGAAATATATATTTTATCATTTCAAAATGAAAATATTTATCATTGACGATGATAATGACGTCAAAATTACGTTGTTATTTGGTTGGGTATATAATGAATACAATGATTTAATATTATAATTTTGTTTTCACGTTCATTATATTGTGAAAAATAATTAAATTCCGGAGAAAAAGTCAATTTACAACTACAACTATACCAGTATGAAAATTCTAATATAAAAATAATTTGATTTATTTAGGTTATTTTATCCCAAGGTGTATTCGTATAAAATATTTTATACCAAATGGAAAAAAAAAACAATTAAATACGGTCGCCGTACGAGTTTTCTGATACCATTAACAATATCACACACGTTAACAATTTACAATCAGTGATATATAATAGTTGGTTTTTTGTTTTTATTTGAATAAATTTATATCATTCGATCAGGCGTCTTTGATACACACGATTGGTATTATAGAGATGTACATACTTTTAATTTGTAAATAATAAATCAATGATAAAATTAATTTGCATTGGCTGAAACTTTTTATCAGTTAGTAGATTTGGATTTAAATAGTAAGATACTTTTGACAATATATAATTAACATTAATAAAAAAAAATATTCTGTTTTATTGTTAGTTGTTTAAATTGTGGCGCATACATATTATGACTCACGATTACAAAATATCTTCTTTTATTATTATTATTATTATTAAAAATACAATGTACAATCTGTATACACAAACATATATAAATAAATAAAATAACTGTACATTGAACTAAATCTTATAACGTGATAGAAGAAAGCATCTATTGACACTAATTGCAATATTATAATTTCATATTACCGAAATTAGATAGACATTTTTTAAATATTATTTGAATTTTTAAAAAATAGATTTATTTGGAGGAAACCAGAAAATTAAATTATTATTATTATTATTTTTTCTTAAATAGTTCTTTGGTATTCTGTAGGATGATAAAGATTGGGCAAAGGATATCATCTGATCAAGTGGTTAACCTATGAGAGTATTTAGTAAAGAGATTAAAGGTTAAATATTTACTATGAGATTTTGAAGAAAGAGCGCCATTTTATGGAATAGGATGTCAGTATTTAAGAAGGTTAAGGAGAGTTGGCTTGATGTGAGGAGTTTTTTGCTGCTTGTTCATAATATAATCTTTTTCAAGATTTTTTTTTTTTAGAAAGTTCGTATTGGAAGAAGTGTTTACAACGATAGATTTAACATTTATATTTAAATGACCAAAATTACTGTGGTTTAAGTTTATTTTCTAAGGAAAAAAATTAGCTTAGATGTTTTTGAAAGTTGGGAAACTCCTGTAATTGATCAGGAGGATTCCACTAAAAAACGCACATAATGGAAAAATAATCAGCAGGTTTTTAATACCTAACTGAGGTGTGGTAATTTTCACACCAAACACATTTGAATGTGTGATAATAGTGAAATTTTATATCGTCGAAACCTTAACAACAAATATATTGAATTGGCTGGTGATTTTATCGGGCCCTTCAATTTTTATTTTTGAGTAGTAAAGGTGGTTAACTTTGTTATGTATAGTAGGCACCAGATCAACGAAGACGAGCGATATCGGTATTACGCTGGATATTCCCTATTATTACTCGTATATTATGCATGCTCAAATAAAATATCTTATTTAATAAAAAAAATCGCAAATATTCACGAAAACTGATTTAGATACGCACTTCTACATAAATTTTTGATTTTTTTCTTAAATAGTATGTACTACATCATTTGATTCAGTTTTCTGGTATCTCATAAAACAAGTATATTTTTTATTCTCTTTATCTTTGTATGAACAAAATTGTTACACGGCGTTCTGAATATGCAATTTAGCTACAACAATGAAGTGGATTTATTTTATGGTATCTATTGTCTAGTGAGATTCGTTAATTTTATAATTGGTTAAATATTTCAAAATATGATATCAGGATAACTTAATTGATGAAATTAATATTTTAATTATGGTAATTTAATATTAATGAACTAATAATCGGTGTTGTTTAATATTTATTTGAATCAATTTAAATCGTTTATGCTAATTTCTAGTTATACCTAATTTATATAATTTTTTATAAAAATTATTTTAACATTGTAAATCAGATGGTATAATATTATAGATCAATTTAGATACAATAATTACCAACAAATTACCATAGTATAAAACTATGAAATATTCACGCATTAAAATTGCTTACTAAATTGAATCAATTTTATTTTTTGTTGTGTGTACATGTATTTTATATTTTATTTTTATTATTATGCGGAAAACTGTAATAATAATTTTTTGACAGAATTAATCAAATAAATTTTAAAAATAATAATCATTATTTTTATTTTTGTAAAATTTAAATTAAATTTTAATCTATATTATTTTACTATCATTTCGCGTGATTTATTATTTTAAAATGTGCCTATATTATAACGTTTTTTCTGTCGAATTTTCATATCTGCTTTATTTGTTGATGGTTTTTTTTCGTTATAATAATTAATATTTTAGTGCTCATTAAGAATAATATATACGTTTAGGGATTTACATAATACTAAAACGATTTTTGAATTAAAATAATTTTGTTTTTTATATAATAACACACTTCCACTTTTACAATTTATAATATTTATTATGTTCTAGAATCTAGATGATAATTTTTAAATGCTTATTAAATAAGTACAAATAAATAGGTACTAAAATATTAAAAATACAATATTTTGGTCATATACAAATAAATATGAACATTATACATAGATAAGTACGCATAATAATAATGTAATATTACTTTAATAACAAAATCCATTTTACAAAAAGAAATACTATTTTACTGTAATGGAAAATAAAAACTTACATAAAGCCGTCTACGCAATATAATTTATTAGTAATTATATTATATTTTATTATATTATTATGCCTCAATAAAAAATTTCACGGAACGATTATTTTAGTACATTATATATTTTTTAATTACATTAAAACTATTATCGTTCAGTCAACCATACTGTGTGTCATGTTTAAATTTGTGTACTTATAAGTTTTTCTTCAGAGATTGAAAAAAAATAAAAGAAAATAGGTCATGAATAATTTAATGTACCGGTGATTTTTCAGAACCAAATGCAAAAGCAATGTATTATTTCAATCAAACCTGCTATAATGCATGTACTTCAACTAAATTATTTATACTACCAATTCAAATCAACCACAAGTGAGTAGATGACTATCAAACCGATTTAAAAACAAAATTTTACTGTGGCATTCTTTTTTTACATTTTTTTACACGTTTCTGAATGCATAATATCTCATTTTCATAAAATACATAGTTTCGAATCATTTAGTGCTCTAATGCACTCGACAAAATTCATGTTAAAAAAAACTGTCTGTAATAAAAATTAAATAAACATTAATGTGAATCACTTTAACATTAATATCATTCTTCCATAAGTATATCACATTTACCTACAGGTATATATTTTTCATTTTGAATTGTCAAATCATCCAAGTACACCTTTCAGTCATGTTTTTATTTATTCGAAAATGGTTCATAATACGTCTTATGACAGCTGGTTGGTACTAATGCCCTTTATTATTTTTTTTTGTAAAAAAAATTAGACGTTTTAATGATATTAATGCATTAAAGTGGCGAATCGATTTTTAGTTTCTGAGTTCATTCAGAAAAAAAACGAGTAATTTATACTTTTGAAAACCCTAACCAATGTATATTGTATGTAACTATTTTTATTATTTTTTACTCATTTGATACAGGGTTCTAATTAAGAAGATAGATATCTCTTTTTACTGTATCTATGATATTGCACTTTTAATATTTTCGTGTAATGTCCGTTTAATATTATCATTTCTTAGGAATTGAAACTAATTAAATTCTACACGGTGGGTCCCAGAATATACGAATTGTAATGAAAATGGCCACAGAAAACTATAAAAAAATTTAAAAATATTATGTCGTGTATGTACTTTTCAATAATATACTTCTATCGACTCTTCTATCTATCAAAAGATCATAAATTAACCAGTTACAATTTGGTTCTCAATAAATCGATATAGCTACTTTAATTGCCAAGACTTTGAATTCTCAACGACCATAAATTAACCGGTTATAGATCAGATTCAAAGAATGCAATTAAACGTAGGACTACCTTCAACCTTCAAACCTTATATCCTCAACGACCATAAATTAACCGATTACAAATCGGATTTAAAGGATAAGGAAGAATGTCGTGGGTACTTCAACTAAACAGATAATTTGATATGTCGGAAACACTTTTATTTTAAAAAAAAAATTAAGATTAATTCGTTAGTGCCACAGTCGTCGCTCACACGCATACGACCGTTCTGCCTTCTTCTGCGCGTATTGCAGTCTTAAATAATTGAATACAGTATTAGCTCAGCATATTTGTCGCTCGACTCCTATTTCATTAATTGCAATACATATCAATAAAAAATAAATTTGGTCACTGTCTATACAGCTAATGGTATTGTAAAAATGTATGATGTGTTATGTAATGATTCAAATAAATTATTTGAAATTGTATACTCATTTAATGTTTTTATACAAAATACTGATATTATTTTATTCATCAACAAATTGTAACATTGTAGATTGCTAAATAATTTAGTCTTAGTCATAGCCCAAAGAATTTGTTTAATAATTAGTTAATACACTGTAAAAACGTGTAGTTTATCATGGAATACACGCGCGCGCGCGGGTGTGTGTGTGCGTGTGTGTGTGTGTGTGTAAGTAAATATATGCACAAAGTTATTTTGACCGGACAAAGCGACTTCGCGGTGGACCCGAGTAAAAGGATACGATATTATAATTATTATAACATTATGCCCACCACAAACTTTTCATTTGAGTTTCTGACCTGAAATTAATTCTGGGACACACGACGACCTAGAATATGCCAGAAAGTCACGTTTTTCACAATAGCGGCGACATTTTAACAAAATTATTATATAACTTAATGCGCAGTCTTGCAATGAAACAACTCATAAAAAAAAAAAAAAAATATGATAATTTATATTTTTGAGTCTTAAATCAAACATTTAAGTTTTTTACTTAGTTTTACTTGCATTTAAAGTTTTTTTTTTATTTAAACGAAACCGTGTTCTCAAGCAATGACGTAATATGCTAACATTATTGTGATTACTGTTGGTTATTAATTTTTTTTTTATATGATTTATATAAATTTGAAACAAATAAAATAGTATATTAAAATACACAGTTTAAAGAAGTTGGGAGATTAAAAAATACAAATCCAAAAAAAAAATTGAAAACTTTAAAACATGTTTACGAAAAAAAAATAGACAATTAACAGTAAATTATTAATATTCGAATAATATTAAACAATGAAGTGAATTCTTCAAAGCACAATATTATTCAAACTATTCTTTCGAACAACGGTCAATGGATCACTAATAATATGGCTTACTTTATAGTTAAAACTAAAACATAAAAACACACTGTCCGAGGTATCTCAAGATTTATTCTATCAAAAACATACTAAAATACTATTCATTGCAATTACACATTGAAGTGCGTCAAAACAAAATTAATCATTCAAAATATTATCAAATATATGGTCATTAAACACCTGCAGTCGCTTCCAGCTGTGGTTTTAATTTTATTGAACGTCTGTCACATGGCTTAGTTGTAAATTTATTAAATGATTTACGTGCAACTATATTTATAAAGTAAAGCTATAGGATGCAGTTTACGCTGTAAATTTTAACGGATTGGTTTCACTAATTTGACACTAAGTTGAATAAAATACCCCTGACATTTACCATGTTTTATGATTTATTCTCTCTTTCAAATATTGTTTTTTTAACTTATGTTACTGTCAAATTTAGTTACATATAAAATATAAATTTATTGCAGAGTAATATTTTGAGAGGTCGAATAATACACTTTTACCTAATTTGTTGCTCCATCTTATGGACATATAACCTAGTAATTTTACGTTCAACAATATAATATTCTACAAAATACAAAAATTGTTGTTTAGTGTTCCTTACTCACATACTAATCAAGAACCTTAAAAATACCAAACAAATTTTATTATGAAATTCAATCATCTTTTTAGTTATTTTCAAAAAACTATGTAATTGAAATAAGTTAACTATTACTCAATACGTATGTTTAACTGTAACATTCGATATAACTCGTTATATAAAACTAATATATTTATAAAAATATTTATAAAAAAAAAACTACAAAAAGTTTTAATTCTTTAAATTATCTTTTAATTTTGTAATAAAGCTTATTACAATACCTACTAAGCAAAAACATATAACTGTATCAATTATCTAAGTCAAGCAGTTACATTGTTACAGGCGTAGAGCGAGGATTTTTTTTTAGGTGAAAGGTGAGTTTTATTTTATATTTAAAATATAGCATATGTGTGGGGATGGGGCTTAGGCTTAACATATCTTCATATTAATAATATCAAATATGAAATAGAACCATACGACAATACATTTTGTAGACATTTAAATCGTAAAGAACATATATTTTTTGGATAGATACTACTGTTGGGGTGAGGGAGAATTTTAACACTCAAAACACCATATTGGACAATGCCTTTTTACATTGTATACATCATAACAAAACTACAAACACTTTAAAATTACGTCCAGGGACATGTGACATGTTCTTTATTGCAAGTGAGAGAAATTTCCATAGGTTCAATCTATTCTATTTTGAATTACCTATATGTTCTTTCAAGCCAACTATAAAATGTTTGACTGGACCATTCCTCTTTTATAATGAAATACACTAAAATATGTTTATATAAATCATTGAAATTTTTGAAAAATTAAAAAAACACTCCAAAGTATAGATGATAAAAGTAATAAATAATAATACTGATATTTTTTTTTCATCTCTTAATATTCCTTATTCATTATTATTATTGTAATATATATATATTTTAAAAGCGTCATTGAAATTGAAATGCATAATTCATTTCTTAACAAACACAAATTTATTGTGTAAATGAATTGATAAAAGAATATTCAAAGTTTATTATTTCAAGGATGAAAATAACATACACATTTCAACTTTCATTTTATGAAATTTAAGGTACAAAATTCGTTTCTCTTCGATACGGTTTATACTTTACAGTCAGATAAATAAATTAAATATATTTTTATATCGATAGCTTGGAATGAATATTGTGTTATCATTTTATAATATCCTAAAAATAATCACTAATCAGTATTATAGAGTACAGGTAGTAGCTGTCGGTATATTATTTACGATGCATACAAGTTTTGTATCGGTCGCTAAGCAAGACAAGAAAAACCGTACGAAACATACGCAATGTCCTTGACGGATTGCCTCATAATCGCGACGTGTGTGTGTGTCCTCATAATATGTATATTAATATGATTAACCGCTTACATTAATATGAGCCTCGAAGCACCCGAGTATTACGGCTTAAGCCGAGTCAATTCCAGACCGATGTTCGCTGTTCAAATACAATACCTACTTAAATATAATCGTTGTTATTGTACATTATAATAGATATCAGCTGATCGTAGGTCTGAGTTAAATTTGTGTGTCGGTGGACCTAATCTGTACTGTGCCATAATATTATGTTTATCGTTTGGGTTTCGCTTAATTATATTCCACTGGCCATTTCGACACGTTCGCGGTATAATAATAATAATAATAATAATAATAATAATAATGATCGTAATTATTATTATTCAGACAGTAATCACTGCACGGCTTCCGCCTATCCGGACCGGAAATCACTTTTGGCCGTGTACATTATGAATCGATTAATTAAACCATTATATTATTATCATTATTATTATACGTACTACATTGCTCATCGGAGGGCGTGCCGATACCGACTGTATACCGTACACATAAACATACCTGTATATATATATATATACGTATAGTTATATTAATAGAGACATGGTCCCGGACTTTTACACCGCACGCATTATTTACGCATCCAAGTTTCTGCAGCACCACGGTGCCGCCGTGGCCGGTGCGCTGTCGATTTATTAACGGCTAACGAGACAGCCCTCGAATAAAATATTCCGACGAACTTATATTTATTATACGTACTAATCGAGCACGGCCATGGAGCTAATGGGTTTTCATAGTTGTCGACTCTACGGTTTGGCTTTTGCGGTGATTCCAGATTGAACCACGCAGACATTGAAATATATTATTATGATTCGATCGTTCCGCAGTTTTTGCGACTCTATATCATATTATTATGTTATAAATTAGAAGTTTCGATATTGGAACTTCTAATATCATGTATAATATTCATAATTATTGTTGCCTTGTATATTCAAATAATTCTATCGTCTATTCAGATCTCTAACTAGTGTTATCGGTAAATAAAATGATTTGAGAAAATATCAAAGTTACAAATAATAAATGTTTTGTTTACAAAATGTTACGATCGCCGATGCATGAATGGTAACAATATACATATATTCATATTATATAATAGTGAGCCAATCAATATCTGTAAATCGATTTAAATTGTATTACATATAAAAGTTCTATGCATCAATATACATTCATCAATATTATTTAGTGAAAAACACTATCGCAAAAACTATAGTATGCACACACCCTAATATTTTAATAGTATATGCGCATATAGGACGAATTTATATGCTACCCAACTCTAATGTTATTCACGTGTAATATCGTACAAAGAATTATTTATGTTTCTTGTTTTATGCGAACACTGTTCATACGAACATATAACATCAGCACAAATATTAATGGGATTCGTTTCGATTTTATCGATTCAACGATCGATCGCGTATATTAATGATCATACCGGTACATATTTAAATTATAATATAGAATATAAGTAATATAATCTAATCATAGTCGTATTTCTAAGGGCCTCTAATTAGATGTTAAAATATTTTTTCAACTAAAAATTTTATTTACAAACTTTTGAAGGAAAAAAAAATTGTTTGTCTCATAAATAGGTACTCAAATTATGTATATATATGTAAAATGCCTAAATTTAAACTGTATATATTATGTATAACATATATTTATGAGTACGAGTGTCATATTAAACTATTTATTCTTTCAGTCTAATAAAACACACTAACTAAGACTAAATATTAAATGTTGTTATATATTACAAGTATTTTTTTCTAAACCTGGTTTATAGTTTTAGTATAAATAATACTTATAAATTGCAACAACCAACAGATAACATCATATAATCTGTTTACTGACTTCGTGCATACTATAATATAAATATATATATATATATAAACTATAAATTATTATTTACATAATACTTATATATGTATGTTTATATTATGCATAATACAATATTACCCAGTTACCTATATAGTTATAAATATGTTCTATGAACTTCTAAAATTGAATACTATAATACCAATTATATAAAAAAAATATATGTGTATTTAAGAGGTATTATTTATGAACATTTTGAAAAATTAGTAACATTACATAATTTGAGTTTTATTACTCCCGTCATACATTTATTATTCATCACTAAATAATTAAGCATCCGGTCCTATAAAAAATATAACTGTATTAAATATGTTTTTAGAAAATAATGCATAACAACTTATCAATTTCTAATAAAATAAATTATTTTTTTAATCAAAAGTTTTGTATGTAATATTTCTATAACAATGTATTTTTTTGCAAAAGTCGTTGTAACAAATAAGAATCTGTAACCTAAATAACAAAATCTTATTACAATTTAATAGACATAAAACTTTCTTATCAGTCAATTTGCGTATTTATGTGTGTTTATTAGTTCTCGAATATTTTTATATTTATTTTTATTCCCAATCATAAAGTACCACACATAATACATTTTATGAAAAATAAACTCTTTAATTTAAATATTTAAGTGCACCCCAAATACGTTGCATCTATGGGCCTCACATAACTTTAATGCATTTAAGGCCAAGTGTTAAGGGTTCTTAACTCAGTTACTTAATTTTTTTATAAGACCCAAATTTAAACACAAAAAAATTATAAAAGTGAGACCAATAATTAACTAATAATTCATGTGAATTTTCTACAACATTTTTTTCAATTATATTAATTAATCAACCTATTCGTGTACATAAATTGTATATATTAAATAAATATTTACATGCACATAATGTGTTAATGATAAGAAATGTTATCCATTATTTTTGATCTATTTGTTTGTAAATTTTTAACATTTTAAGAGACATTTTAATTATAATTTAATTTTTTTTAATATTTATATTGTAATTTAAATGTAAAAATATTATATTAAATTGTTTTTTTAAATAAATGACCTTCATAACATGCTATTTTTATATGTATCATCTTTATGATTTTATATACATAAAAAAAAATTAAGATTCGATATTGGATCACATTTATGAAAATGTTAATAATCTAGGCCCGAGAGGACAAATTTGGGTCTCAATAGTTAACTGTGATAAAAATATTATTTAGTAGATGACTTCGTATGGACACGAAATTCATTTTGGGATCTTGTTGGTAATTAATTGAAACATATAATTGATACGAAAATAAGCCATTTAAAATTATTGGAAGAATTTTTTTTCAAAAATTTGTTCAGATAACTGCAAAAAAAACCCTTAGCGATAAATACAAAAACCAGCAAGATTTCATTTTAGACATGATGGTAGTCAACGTGTTAGTGACGCTGATCCGTAAGATATATCCGCAAGTGTGATTAGAATATTTATAATACTTGTAATCGTCCGTACCACACTTACCTTTGCCGATAACGACGAGTGCGGTTCGTTGAAGAGCGCCCATAGTTTTGGCTTGGTCCTCTGCCAAAGGTTCAGTGTTCCAGCCAAGTATTCTTCCTCGTAACCAAACATTCTGGCAACTTCCTCCTCGTTTGGTTTCTCGGAGTCAATATCCAGTTTGTCAAGAATGGCGAGAGTGGCCTGGAATCGCGTCAAAGGTTTGTTTTAGTAAAATAAAAATAAAAAACAATCCCGGCAGAATTAATGTTAATATAGCTGGTATAGGTACTCAAAGACATTATCGAAAGAATGAAAAAAAGTTCTATCGAGTTCGATTGTTGAATTTTTCCAAGTGGTATCCCACTCGTTGCGTCGTAATGGATCCTTTTCTTTTATATAAAAGGGTGACACTCTCGCGTTACCCCATCGCTATTCGCTCACCGAGTTTCACTCACTCGCACGTGCGTGCTGTTTTGTGTGTCATTAATCAGCCGCGAAAAACCGAAACTTACTATCCATCAACCCTATCACTTGCTCTTATAAGTACAATTTTTTTGCGTAGACTTGTCTTTATACTGACACGTACAACTTTCAGAACTCTAAATATCGAAAGCATTTTACCGTTATGCAAATATAACTTCATCGCACCGTAATGGATTTAATCTCATCACACGGTGAGTGTAATACTAGGAGTCTAATAAATTGTCAGACAGACCACAAAATCCATCACGATAAGATATTAGGTAGGTCGAAATAAATAAATACCCTTAAAATGGCCGATATTAAAAATTGTAGCGGTATGTTACTTTTCAGCCATTCTAAAGTCATATTAAAATATTTTAGTATTTTTGTGTGTGCTAATATATACAAACATTATATAGATAGATATTACATTTAGCTGTGGGTTACCTGAGTGTCTCTGTGGATGCTGTAAGTGGACCAGCAACAGGGCTCTACCTGATTCGAGTCAAGTCCCCAAAACTCCAGTTCGTCCTCGAAAAGCGGTCCACAAACGTTTGTCGGATAATGAAGTTTCCCCGTCCTAAAACAAAATCACGAGAAACAAACGGTTAATGTTTACAGTGATGTCGATAAGTAAGTTCTCAAGACGTTTTACCTATAGTAATTGAGTACTTGGGCAAACACGCCGGGATGCCTATCAAAAAAATACTCGTTGAGCACAGGATCGTAATTGGCTAAAGCTTCGGTGAGTCTGCTAAGCCTCGTAGCTGGTATTTTCTTCAATGTGGCTTTGTAGGTCTCGTAACGGATACCACCGACGTTTAGTATGATCCTGTTCTCACCATCCATGTCAACTGCGACCTTGGTCGTCACGCATCGTTAGATCGTGAACTGTAATATTTTTATTTTTGTGTTTTAATGATATGTTAACAGACATTTTTTTATATTTTAATCGTTAAATATTAGAATGACAAAGGTTATTTATGACGAACATTAAGCGCGAGTGAAATAGTTAATAAATGTAAAAAGTATATTGTAGAAAAATGTATTTTTATGTAAACGAATTTGCAATATATATATATATATATATATAGGGTATATTATATTGTTGTACATTTAAAACCTTAAATATCCTTGTTTATAAACAATTAAATTATATATAACTATATAAAAACGTGGTCATGTGTTTTGTTAGTTTAGGCTATGTATTTATTTCATATATCATATCTACATTATACACAACGTAACTATAACTCTTAATACAAATTAATTTCAACATAGTCGATAATTAAAGTAGGCGTTTAATCAAAACGGTAAGTTTTAATTAATAAAATATAAACATTTAATTTAAAATATTTTAATAAAAAACTATTACACTTACTAATGATTTTATATTTCTGAATAATAGCTCTAGTAGTATATATTAATTATTTATAATTAAATACAATAAATAATTCAAATAATTATATGTTTTTTTTATTTTCATTATTATTTATGTCATTGATTTATAATGATCAACTTATATTTTATACAAGAATTAATATAATATTTTAAGATGTTGAATATTATACAGGTTGATTCATTTAGTGTAGTTTACTAATTTTCTCAATTATTTTTTTTTTTTTGTATGTTATATTTATGTATTATATTACATATTCTTTTATTTATCTATCTTCTATGTATTATATACAAATTATTGTGCGTAAGTTAGTACTTATCATTCTCGGAAATCAAAAAAGCTATCGAATCCACATATTAGGTTTGGTTTGTATTCCAATTGGTTAATATTTTAGTTAGGTGCCAACAGGTAGTGTCTGTGTAGTTTTAGGTTGAAAATTCGTATTTATTGTAAAAGGTCTGGACATTTTTGGTTTGGATAATTTCAGTGTATGTATACCATATACTCCATAATTTATTGTGATAAACAAGTGCTATATTTGTATAGAGTAATACAATTCCTTAAATAGATATATTTTTGTTTTAAAGATCTAGTTGTTTTTAGTGGCCATCACTATTTACAGTTTAAATTTCTATTCAAAACTGATTAATGTCTATTTTAATGTTTATTTATATGGAATATGGAATCAATATTTTATTTTCCGTGTATAAAACTACAAACTACGTATACACTTAATAATTTAATTAAATCAATTATAACATTTAATAGTCATATTAGGTATAGCTAATAATATATTAGTATATATTATTATATATTAGTATATATTATTATATAGTAGTATATATTATTATATATTAGTATATATTATTTTATATTCAAGAACAAAACAAAATCAACATCTTCAAATAATTATTTTTTATAGGTTTTTCTAAAAATGCTTTATTTTAAAGTATGACTAAGATACAATAATTGAATTCTTATTTTGAGCACCTAGTGACTAGTGGTTTATAACAAATAAAATATTTTTTAAATAACTTTGAAATTTAAATAAATATATAAATATTATAGTATTTTTAAAAATATATGTATTATATTCTAAATATTCATACTGTTGTACACTATGAAGCTGCCGCAAAGCGTAATTTAAATCTTATGGAATCATATTATACATTGTGCGATTATTGTTTTTAATCGATGACATAATATGTTAATAAAACAAATGGTAAAATTAATTTAAAAACACGTTAATAATATTATTATGGCGCAGTTAAATATTGTCATATTAGTTTAGATATATTGTTTCATTTGGATCCGATGGTATTTTTCACTGGGTGAAAGAGCGTATATATATTATACTATTTAAATGTTATATGTGGTTTAATTATTAGTGGGAGCTCACATTTTTTACGATATATATACTTTAAAATCGACAGACGAGCGCGTAGGAATGAATGGTTGTATAAAAACGTTGGATAGGGACCAAAAATAAATTAATAGTGTTAAAATACGATGGGTGTTGGGGGAGGACGTGAACAGTTCGAGAAAAGGATATTATACTGCGACCCAGTGGCAATGGTGATAATGCATTATAATGGGCAAAAGGCCACAAAACCGATAATTACACACAGACACACACACACACATACACTTACGTATATCAAACATTATTGTATTAAATACCAGTTGGAGGTCTGCAACTATATTTAAAGGTTACAAAGTGTATTGTAAAAGAACATATATACCTAGTTAATTTATATAGCAACTTTACATTTTCCACAGTATTTTATTTATATATATATATATATATATATATATTTTATTTAGTAAATTAGATCATTTTGTATTTTATTAATATAGTACGCCCTATACATAGTATTATACAATAAATAAAAATAAATATAAATTCACACGAGAAGGAAGGTCTATCTCCAGTGTGTGAACCATTAAGGTATATAATATATTATATCTTCAGGTGATTTCTTTTTTATAAATTCATTATGTTTATCTATATTTTATTTTTTTTTATTTTTTTTTTTTGCCAATTTCACTGTTCTAAAAGTTTATACTGCGGTGCACATTCAAATGTAATTTAATTGTGGAAGCCATTTAACTTTTGTAAGCTGGAAGGCCAGTTTGACTTATTATAATTAACAGTGGATAAGTAGATTCTCTAATCCTCATTATATCCTATAAGTCTAACTATAGTAGCCAGAAGTCTATATAACATGCTGCATGTTTATCAATATAATCGAGTATTATTTTCAAAAAGAAAGTATATAATAGAATAAACTAT
>JACXSJ010000327.1:81052-197978 GCA_014851325.1 Pentalonia nigronervosa
TTAAATGGCTTCCACAGTTAAAAATAGGCGTCGTGTTGTAACATCTCGTTGTACATCTCGTAGAGGTATACAAATTAAAATATTTTGTACTTTTTACTATAAATTTTAAAATAATAGTGTCGATAGGCTATAAATTATGATATAAATATAATTATATTTTTAATAATATAAAATCTAGTCAAATACTACTTGTAATTAATGTAGAATTCATATTTTTTTAATATCACACAGCCTAGCTGAAAATATAACATAATATTTTATTTTATATTTAGTATGGAGTGCCACAATATAGCATTCTATAGTCATGGCATACGTACATTTGAATGTGCACCGCAGTATAAACTTTAAGAACAGTGAAATTGGCAAACAAAATAAAAAAATAAAATATAGATAAACACAATGAATTTATAAAAAATAAATCATCTGATGATATAATATATTATTATACCTTGATGGTTCACACACTGCAGGAGTCTACCTTCCTTGGCATGTGAATTTATATTTATTTTTTTTATTGTATAATACTAGGTATAGTGCGTACTATATTAATAAAATACAAAATGATCTTATTAAGTACCTTTTGTTTCTCACTTCTGTCTCATAATATGCGATATTTTTGTCAAAAATTTGTTAAACATACCAAAAACTAAATAAATAAATAAATTGCTTCTAGAATTATAAATAAATTATAAAATATAATTTAATAATTTAAAACTCCTAAATTGTCCTAACCATACTATTTCCACTCAAATTTCTATCCGTATTTAATGATTTATTATTGAATTAATAATGAACACATTCATTACAGTGACCTAACCTTCCATAATAAATGACGAGATACACTCAAATCCTAATATATAGCAGAGCGGCATTTCCGGTTTTTTTCTTTGCATTGATGTAAATTTTATTTTATGACCACTATTTATACAACCATTTCTCTGTCCCTAGCAATTGAATTTAAAAACCCGTCTTGATGTCATTATAATCTTTTCATCGTCCAGAGGCAATTAAAATGGTTTACTTTTATATATTTCTGTTGTAAACGTAATTTGATATTATACATTAAACATATTCTGGAATCAATTCCATCATATGTAATTTAGGTCAATAAAATTAGTTTATATTATAGTAATATAAAAACATATCATTTAAAAATACTATACATTTAGGTCGCTTGAAAATTTTAGCAGCGATTTTTAATTAATAATCATATGAAAGTACAATCTGCAATTTAAATCCAGAAAAAATAAACCTTTCGAAAACTATAAATCTGCTTTTACAAAGTTTGATCAAACTTTTTGTTTCTTGTGGCAAAATATGTGTATAATTGTGACCGTTCAATTGATATGATATTATAAATCATATAATGCATATAATATACAAATATATTATATAAAAGTTGCTAGTTTTATTACCAGTATGACAATATTACGTTCACTATAAACTAATTATTTATTCACGAATATTGCAATCACATTTTGATACACACAAAATAGAAATAGGTACTTACACAATGTGATATTCATTTCATTATTATTTTTCATTTAGACATTGGTTCAAAACATCAATAGACCAAAATTATATAGGACCTTTGATAATAAAGTTTTTATTCATATTCATATACATCATAGACTTGTGGTACAAACATTATCCAATGCACGTGATGTAATAAACTGTTAACACGTCGTTGTTTTATTTGTGTTTCCTTCAAATATAGTATTGTAATTTAATATTGCAAAGCAGTTTCCAGTTAACACGATTAGCGATGCTAATCAACTGCATTAAATATATCTACATTTTGTATTATCTGTTTAGTATATTTTGATCACTTTGATACTCGTATATTGGTATATTGATAAATACAATCTAGTAGTTAATATATATAATATTATGCTAAAATTATTGAATATTTATTTACAATATCTAGCAACATAATTATATTATGAATTTTAATTCGTGTAATATATTTATTTATTATATAAAATAATACTAACATAATATTGTGATAATATTATGGTTTTTTTTTTAAATATATTTTATAATTCTCTGTGATTTTCTAAAGACATATATAACATGTTTGCAAATAACGACTGATTTCCATTCAAAAAAAAAAGATTTCTTCAGTATGCTGAGATCAAAAATTACAACGTATGGTGATTATTGATTGTTTTGTTTTAACAGTTTTAGGTCATTTGAAGAATTCACGATGCGCTCTTAATACTAACAAGGGCTATTCTTATATGTATTGATTGGTTCTTAACAGAGAAATCAATGTTGCTACAAATGACCAAAATGCACAGTGACAACTTGCAACCACATACAAACCGATGGATATATTGTTGTTCGTCTGACTTACGGCTTGGTCTACATATTGTTTGTAGATATAAAATGTATATAAAATATATATTTATTTTGATAACGTCATATTAATTAAATGCTAGAGAAATGAGAAAAGAAAAAAAAGAAATATAAAATAAATCATATTCCGTGTGTTTTTTTAACAAAATAATTAATTAAAAACATTTAAAAATTGTCACATTTTTAAAATTTTAAAACATACACAACTTCCATAAACAAAATTCATGGATTTCTATTAATATATAATATATTTTTTAAATTCAGTACAGTTGTTTTTAAAATATTTACTAAATATATTAAACTGGTTATTGTGAATTTTCGGATATGAAGTCAATTGAAAACATTTATTTTTTAACGTGTCACTTCAATATGTCATTGTAACTCAGGTTTTACAGAAAATATTGAACTCTTGTGACACTTCACACAAATACGATGCACTTATTGTATTTTTATACTAAAATCTTTGTACCAACATCGTGGCGATTGATCGAGAAATAAACGTGAAATCATGGTATGTAATTCAGAAATGTCGATCACGGGGATAAAACTTTTGAAATAATTTAAACGTAAGTTGTGAATATTACAAAAAGGCTAAAACGAGTTCTATATTTCTGTATACCGAGTGATCCATTTAATATCAGACACTCATTATTTCAAAAACTATTAGTGTTTTTGAAAATATTTTTTTAAATTACAGTGGAACCTCGATAAATTAGAATTCAAGGGAAACAACATTTTTTTTCACTTTTGAGGATTTTGACTTACTGAGTTCGATAATTTACTAAAGTTTTCGCACAGGAACATCATTTATTTTAACTTATTGATGTTCCGTTGTAATTTAATTCTTATAAATCAAAATACTCCTCAAATAATATTCTGCTTTGTAATATGAAATTAAAAATGTGAGTTGTCATTTGAGAGAGTAAAAAACTTAAAAAATTAAAACGATAAAACTAGTAAAAAATATAAATGTTTACCAAAAATTTTGTTATTGTAACGACTTACATTTATGCAAAAGAAATATAATATCATATCAAAAGATATGAGTTATTTCGTATTTTAATACATTTAGTAAAACGTAGCTACAGAAACCTATCCACTGAAGTTTCGAGAATAGAAATTGTTATGGTCGTTTTACCCTGTCGTCGGACGGTCGCTGAGATTTAATTAGCCGAGAAAATTGTCTATCGCTACTCGCCGCACTGTGGCGGAAAAAGGTATCGTAATTTGATCAAATTCGTCGTCATCGTACTACAATGAATTGATTACGAACTACTTTCTCCGGTTGATCCACGTCGAACTTTATAAGTAAATTTCTCGCTTAACTCCTCCTCCTTTTTAGTTGTAACGAAATTAAAACAATATATTGCAATAATTGACTAACAGTTATTATAATGGCTTTAGCAAAAAAAGCCAAATTTGTGTACTTTACAAATTATTTAAATTTTAAAGCCACTCAGTCCAAACTGTATGCTAATTCGCATTGTGTATGTGTGTGTCTGTCACTAGATGTATACATTATTTAAATTATTAAATTATATTATTATATTGTTATCGTTATAAATTAAATGTTAATGGCTGAAAAATACTTTTTAGAATGCAAAAATCTGTCGACAGAGTTAAATTTAAGTAAGTAAAATAATATGATTGTTTAAAACAAAAAAAAAATGAGGTCACCGAAAAGTATGAAACGAGTACTGTATTGAATTAAAATTTGAGAATTGAATACATTATTTAACCAGCGTAAAAAATAATATAGAAATAGAATGAGTAATTGTAAAAACATAAGAAACGTATCAATTATGTTTTGGGAAAAAGATCTATTTTTTATTTATATATTGATACTGTTAGAATATAATCGTGTAACACTATACTCGTTGTCTTGGATATATTTGAATTTCAGGGACGTTTATACGAAAATGAACTTATTTCTTTAGTAGATAACATTCAAACATTCAGAGAAATCTCTAGACAGCTACATTCCCCTTTCTTATTTGAAAAACGAAGTTTATATCGCCACAGGACACTATTCAAAAATTTGAAAAAATGGTCTTTAAGTATATTTAAAAATTTCAAAAAATTAATTGTTAAAAGAAAAAAAAATGAAGACTATCGTGTTTGATGAATCATACTGTATAATGTATACATGCACAGATAATTATGTACTCTTTCAAAAAAAAAAAAAGACAACCGTTTTGGTGTAATCGACCGACGACGAATCGGACTATTCAGTTCGTTTTCCATTAACGGTCACTCACAAGGTAGCGGGCACGCGCGGCATCACGTCGATACATCATTCGAAGAAGCTCGCGACGGCGTATGAACGGGCGTGTGTTGTGTGCGCGCGCAGAGGTGAGGGGGAGTCGAGCTTTGTCAGGCCGGAAGAAGACATGGCGTAGCGATGCCAATGGTGTTATCAATCACCGGACGACAAGGGAGATCGGATGAGATTTTCGGTGGAAAAAAATAGTTTGGCGAGTGAGATGATAACCCGTGTAGTGTATATTATATACATTACGTGTATGCCCCACGTTCGAAACCTTCAATTCGTCGAAATGTGTATGAAGTCCATATATATTAGGAAATATATGTACATAAAGAAACTGTATAATACAAACAGACGAGTATTGTACATTTTATATTATAGCCGACAAAGTCGTATTCGGCAACGAGAAACAAGAGGAGTGGATGCTTTTTATACGTGCAATAATAATATATTGTATGGGACGCGCCTACGTAAGCCCATTGACGCCTCCTTGATAATTTATTACGTTCCGAGATAGTTTTGTCATCGACGCAAAAAATTCGGATTTATAGAGGCTAATCTGTGAACACTTAAATATTGTTGTTTTGAAAAATATTATCTTTTTTAATGACATTTTAGTGTTAGAAAATGTAATATATGGCTCTTATTTTTACTTCTCTAAGTTTGTGAGCCCTTATGTTTTGTTTCTTAAATTAAGACCATGGTTTTTAATTTCATAATCTGAAGTGAGATATTTTTAAGACTATCGAAATTTACAATTTGATATTAATAATATTTAACAGATATTTTATGTTTACATTTGTATTCTAGTAGTGTTATTTTATTTTATATACATTACAGGCTGTTGCCCAAGGTATAGTTTTGAGATATTTTTACATTATAACAGATATACATTTAATATTACACATATTATATAAATATTATTAAATGCTAGACAGGTGCTCATTTGCCAGACGAATTATTCAGTGGATGGACTAGTTTCGGCCATAATTTGTGTTATATCGAGGAATATAATAGGAAGCAGATAGCCTAGAACTACTAAAAATTCTAAAATTAACCACAGCAAAAGCTCAGGTACATCAATGGAAACGCTTACAAGTTTGTTGAGGAAGTTTAGGTTGGCTAGCCCTTCTATCGGCTAGACTATAAGTTTTAATTCGTGTAAAATGGGAAAATAATCATGTGGTTTATGTTCCAATTTAAGACAGAAAGAAGCGAAGTTATGGAACTTACGCTGAACACGCTCAAGTTGGTAAGAGTCAGTGGATATATGAGAAGCATAAAGAGTTGAGAGCCATATTTGACAATTGGTCTTACAAGGGCGCAGTAAAGTACTTATAGATAATAAGATAGTTTATACCGTATTATATCGTATTGAATATAACTTAATATTATAGCTAAATTTTTAGTTATTTTCCGCGGTTTATTTTGACTAAATCCGACATAATATACTAAAATAAATTATAGTAAATATCGACGTTGCCGTTAGTACCCAGTGCATCATAAATTATGTTAAATTAGGCAACAGCAAAGTGTCCTGCATTTTACAGTAAATGTGTGATAATTTTCTTATAAATAATATTACTTATATGCATAATACGGTAGGTACCAATAAATATTTATAGATAAGTTCGTTATACCTGTTAGGCACTAGAATATATGAAAACTGTTATCTAATAGTAATCTAGATGATTGTGTTTATATATTTTTTAGATTTTGTTTTTAATATACACTATTTATGAGAAACCTTGTATTACATTTCTTATTAATAAGAATGGAAAAAAAAATTATAACAAATCAAAAATGCCAAATGTCTATAAATAGCTCCAAAAGAGTCAAAATATTTATGTATAGAAAGTGCTAATATAAGCATTTGATTAAAATTTAAAATATCTATGGTTATTCGTTTTTGAATTGTATTAAGGTTAGATTAAATTAGAAATAAAACAAAAAGATTTAGTCAAAAACTGGTTTTACGTAAAAATTCCCATTTTTCATAACTTAATTTAAAATTTTTTCCAAATATTAAGAAAATCCCCGGAAGTTTTTAAATGTTTATATCCTAAAAGTACTAATCAATTTCACTTTCCTACTATTATAGTCAAGATTCTGAAGTTGAAAATCGAATCATTTTTTCTGCTATGTATCGTGTATAAAAATATAAATATATTAATGTATATACAACAAAATATGTTGAGGGTATATTATAGTTATTTCATTTTCACTGTATAACTTGAAAAATGCACATTTATTTGCTCTACATTAATTTAATCAATATTATATTTAAATATATTGATGAAAATATCAGCAGAAGTCTCAGATAACAATTCTGAACCAATTTTGTAAAGAAGCCCAAAAATATTACAAAGTTATTATCGTATGTATTCGTTCTCTTATCCAGTCCAATAACTAAACAATAAATTACAATATAAAACTTTTTAAACTATAATCTCTTTATTTTGGATAATAATTTTTGATACTTTTACAATTTTAAATTAAATAATTAAATAAAGTCGAGTGTATTTATAGTGCACGCTAATTATCTTGGGGCCTAAGACAATAATTAGGACTCTGAAAATAGTAATAGCAGATTACATATCTAATACAGTCATATTGCAAAAAGTTACATAATAATATAGTATGGTGTAAAGCACATGCATATTATTATTAGTATTTAACAATATAATATTAGAGAAAGAGTTTAAAAAATTTAATTGTATCTGCTTTAAAATTATTTCATCATATTAAATAATTGCATATTATCATAATAATCTATTGAAAATGAATGTAACTTTTGGAGACAAGTATTAGATCGGGTTATCAATGTCACATTAACATTAGCTATATCCAAATTGTCTTTTAGAAGTCACCGAGAAACGGAATTTAGTAAAAATAAAAGCAATTTTTTATCAATAATTACTCTTATTTCAAAATATGATCCCATATTAAAAAAAAACTATTGAGTATGCCAGCTGGTAGGAGCACAGCAAATATTATTTAAGTAAAACTATTCAAAATGAGATAAATACTTTACTCGCAAATACGATATTAGAACAAATTATTTTAAGTATTAACCAATTACCATTTTTTTCTGTCATAATGGATACTACTCAAGATATTAGTAAGATTGATCAACTAAGTCAAGTTATTCGATACGTTTCGATTATTTTAGATTCTGATGGTAATCCTAAGATATTGCAAATAAATTAATCATTTATTGGCTTTGTCGAAATTTTAGATCAATCGGGTGTTGATTTAGAAGAATCTATTATTAATTGTATTACAAAAAATAATTTTAATTTGTCAAAACTTCGTGGTCAAGGGTATGATGGGGCTGCCAACATGAGTGGTGTATATTCAGGTATCCAAGTTAGGTTAAAATCTAAACAAAAATTGGCGAAATATATCCATTGAGCTTCTCATAATTTGAACTTAGCTCTAAACGACGCAATGAATTCATCAACGGAAGTAAAAAATTTCTTTGGACTTGTGGAAAAAATTTATACATTTTTTTTTAAATAATATTAATCGTTGGCAATTACTTTTATCTTCAGAGTCAACAAATGTTTCAATTACATTAAAAAGATTATGTACCACTCGTTGGTCATCAAGGTATGATTCTTTATTAGCTATTTGACATCGTTACGTTAATATTTTAAAATGTTTATCGCAAATAATTCTTAGAAGCAAAAATAAAGACAAAATGTTTGAAGCAAATTATTTAAAAGTTTATATGGAAGATTTTCAATTTATATTTAGTATAATTTTCATTGGCAAAATTCTAGAAACTGTAAATGTTGTATCAAAAGTTTTCCAGTCTCCTAAACAATAACTGAGCACAGCAGTTTCCTTGCTTAATTCTGCGTTGATAAATCTTCAAGAATACAGATCACAATACAGAAATTTTTTCGAAATAGTAGTAGAAATGGCAAAAAAAATGGGGTGTATCACAAAAATTTCAAGAAAAAAGAAACCGAAGAGTAAAACGTTTTTATGACGGAATCCTCCATGATTATTGTTTTACTTCAGCAGAAGAACATTTTAAAATAAATATATTTTATTTAACATTGGATAATGCAATAATGCAACTAAAAGAACGTTTTACAAGTTTAAATAACGTATTCAAAATATTTGAAGTTATTCAACCGAATTCGTTGATTAATTTAACAGACGAACAAATTTATAACTGCGCTAATAAATTGGTAGAATATTATGATTCTAATTTATCTAATGCTCTTACTGGTCAAATTTTATCGTTCGGATCTTGTTTTAAAGAAGAAATTATGAAACGAACATCGGTAAAAGCAATTACCGAATTACTTGTTATAGAGAATCCTACATTAGCGACAACATTTTCTGAAATATGTACAGCGTGCATGTTATTTTTGACACTTCCCGTAACAGTTGCTACAGTGAAACGATAATTTTCAAAATTAAAACTAATCAAAAATTATTTACGGAGCACAATATGTGAAGAAAGATTAAGTGGACTTGGAATTCTATCTATTGAAAACAACCAAGCTCGGCAGTTAAATTCAAAAGAAATAATTAATAATTTTGCAGAAAAAAAAGCCCGCAAACAAAATTTCCATTAAATTTGAATTATTATTATTATTATATTTTTATCATTATTAATAGTTATATTATTATTTTATTTTATTTGTATGACTTAATGTATCTAATTTCTTATGTAATTAATATTTTAATAAAAATGTACCTTGTGGATTTGCATAAGATTTTATAATTTTAGAATAAAAATTCTTACTTTAAATTTGAATTTATATATCTATACCTATATTATTTAAAAAAAAAAATGAAGGGGAGCCTTATTTTAGTTTTTCACACAGGCCCATTTTTGGGATAAACCGCCACTGAACAAAACATTATATGAAACGTATTTTTGTGTAATTAGTATCATTAAAATATTGAATTAATATTTTAAGACTTAGGTATATGTGTGTAATCATATTGATTACTGATAATTTTTGTATAAAATAATAATATATTTATTGAAATCCGATTTAAAGATGTAAATATAAATTAGTTTTTAAGTCACGTTAAATAATCGTAGGTACATAGTAGTGAATAATAATAACTACTAATTACTTTACCATATTTATTTCTACTCCAAAATCGGGTAACTGATATAGATTTTTGGATTTCCTGTGTATACAAATCTCTCGACATTATTATGTCAAAATATGGACCCCCGAATGTACATAAACGACAACGACCTCTAGGCACTGACTGATATTTAAGTGAGTAGACACTAGCGTGTCTGTAATGAATTGGCGGGTGTCTGATTTATTTTTGTACATATTCGTTCACGGTCGATGGCGTTCAAGAGAGTCCCTTTCTGGCCATCTCTTGGAAAAATAATAAAAGATATTTTCTTTTTCACAAACTTCAGAAATAGATCTAGAGTAATGAACGGCATAATTCTAATTGCCTGTAAAATGAATTTTTAACATTTGAATCAGATCCAATTGAACGATATTTTAATATTTTAATGTGCAATTATATTTATGATTTGGTGCAATTGATTTTAAAAGTTTTAATACTATCATCGATTTATTACGATTATTATAGTAAAATAAATATGGTACGCATTTCGGTCTGCGCAGTCTAATCTGAATTATTATTTGTCACACAATAGGTATTTAGGTATATTCGTGCAATTGAAACTGCAATGCCTATGCATGTGCACATGGTGGTGTTGATACCAAGTCAATACATAGTAAAAGGTTAGGTCAGATAAGTCGATGTAGAAAATAGAAAATATTCTCTGAGAAAAGGTTTGAAAAGGAAAAAAAATGTATTTTAAAGATAGTTCGATTTGATTAATTAAAATCATAACACGCTGTTGAATGAATACTGTTAATGCAATTAAGTACTTCGTCCAATGTAGTGGCCAAAATACGTTTTTATAATAACAATAAACTAATAATAGTATACAATTACGCGTTTTAGTAGCTTAATGAGCTTTACATATTATTAGGTCTGAGCCTCGCGCACGCACCTGCAAGTTGCAATAATAGTATATGCAGCTGTGGTGACGTAAAATTGGCACGGTCAATGGCAGGTTTTATGGTTTTATTACGCATGTTTTGTTTAACGTATTTTAATAAAAAATTATTACGGGAAATTTCTGATAGCTGATAAGTAGTTTCATTTGTCTTTTGACGAGAAGATAATTATTTTAATATATTTATAAATTATTTTTATTATACGTTTATATACTAATCATAAGTACGAGTATTATGATTTGTCCGTATATGGAGAAAACTTCATAATACTATATACTTATATTCTATAAAAAGAAAAGATAAGTTATAAAAACAAATTAAAAATCCCTAATGTTGCCTATGATATTTAAACGGCTCTATAATCTTATAAATAATCAATTCGTCTTCAATTCTCGAAATAATATTATAATTTCTTCGTGGCAAATTAGTAGCAAAAAATTAAATGCCTAGTTATAATGTGATACTGAAACGGATATAAATATAGTCGCATTGAAACTGGTATAGACAAAATAACTCTACGAATACGTTTAATATATTATTTTGTCTGAGATGTTTGTTTGGATTAATAATAATAGATAATCAAGCTGGCCATTGTTAACACAGACAACTAAGGGTACCGCCGAATCACTATAAACTGTGAACATAAAACTGTATAACGCAAATCGTTTTAATTAAATAAACACGAAGATCATCAGATAATTTAATTAGCTTGAATAAAATTATAACAGCTAAACCGTCTCGAGTTATCGCACAATATTTAACTCTATATATGGCTATTATGCAGGGGGACTTATGTAATAGACGCTTAAAGTTAACAACAACGGCTGTCGGTGCATGGAATGGAATTAAAAACACTCTCGGCAGATAGAATTTCAACATCCTCCGCTATCCATAAAACTAAAACTCTATCGTTCGTAAATTCGTGAAACGATATCGTTTCAAAGTTCAAAGTGATAAATTAATTATAATATTTCATGAACCGTATACGATGTATACGACGTATATAGTAATATCATAGATAATAAATTATAATAATACACCACAGTTATTCCATCACTCTCACTGCGCGAAACCTTTTACGACGATTTGGAACGAGTCTTTTACTCAAGCAGCAACACATTTAATAGATACCCAATACTTATGTCAAAGGTACATATCGTGTATACATATATAGCCATATAGGCCTGTCTTATTTTGTTTTCTAACACAAATGACTGGTCAATGATAAACATTATGTAATGAGTTAATAAGCTTAAGTTAAGTTGATTTTAGTTAACTAACGTATTATATTTAGTTAAATGTAACAAATAAAACACTTGATATTAAATAAAATATAAAATGTTCTTTGATTGAGTATCTCAACGGTCAAGATATGCACGTGGTTTTATTTTTATCGCAATAAAATAATTCATCATTTGTTTTTTACCGTACGTAAGTCATAAACACTGCGTAAAATTACTATTTGATAGCAAAAAAATTAACTTTGAATAAAAATAATCATTCAAGAATTACATTTTATAAAATATTATTTATTACTTGTATAAAAACAACTTTTTCTATAATAATATTTGATCCGGATGAAAACTCATCGCTAGACGACATACAGACTTATTTCCATCAAACTCTTTCCCAAACGAGAAATACTTAAACGTGCTCAAAACATACATAACTGTGTGTGGTAAGTACTATGTATAATCAATGAATGATTATACATATTTTTTTTCACGTACAATTATCCACATTATGCAATTTACATATAGACTTGAACACGTCGGGCAATTAGTGCTGGCTGTAGCTACGTGGTACAAACTAAAATTTTAGTTTAAGCCATGTTCGATATGCATATTATAATTTATAATATACTTACGTGCTCGCGTAAATTTAACTTACTTACAATGACATCGTAATTTTTAATTTATATCTTTTACTACGTGACCTGTCGCAACACAAAATATAATATGTTACATATTGTGAATTCACCAAGCTAACTTTATAGTTTTTTACTGTTAGTTTAGCATTAACAGTAATGCATATTTGTAAAGTATCTATATCATAATCGTAATTCAAAAAAAATGTGACATGATAGTTTGAAAACAAAAAACTGTTAGTAGCATATATTTAGTCTTATTTTCATCGTCAAAAAGTAGGCACTTTATGTGTATATAATATTATAATATTTGTGTAAAACATATTTTTTTATCCTGCATTAAAGATCATAACGTTGTGATACGCGCTTGTGTACGACGTTGAAATGAACATGAATTCGGATGATCAAGGTGCATTATGATAAATATTATTTGATTTAACTGTATAAAAATGTAATACTTCAATCAATGACTAATGAGAAATGAAGAAGTATATCTGTTGATGAAAAAAATAAATGTGAAATAAAATAAGTCACAGATGTTGCCATTAGTCAAGGATTTAGCAAGGCATTTAGTTAATTAATTGAAAACGATTAATTTAACATAATTTGGATTAAATAAAAATTATTTTTGCTTAAATGCTTATACTATCGATTGAAATTGTGAAAAAATTATATGGGATATAATCTAACTTTCCGTTGGCACATACACACCTATTAGAGCAGGGCCCGGAACCTTTTCGTGTAAATAAGCCATTTTTAAAAAAAATTGCAAAATGATCATTTTTAATTTTACAAATTATCTACCTAATAATTATATACAAACGATTTCTCTCTATAATCAAAATTGGTCCAAATGTTATTATCTACCTATAAATATATAAATGAATGTCTATCTGTCTTTTATGCATTTCCAAACCGTTCAAACGATTGCGATTAAATTTGGGACAGAGATAGATTAGACCTCTGGGAAGAAGATAGGCTAATTTAAAAAGGTAGAGGTCCAACCCCGGGAAGTGCTCACACAGGGATTTTGAGATTTACGATGGAAATATTTGTTTATAAATGGTTGCTATTAGTAACCATGGTCGTTATTGGTTTGTATAATCTCTGTTTATTTATAATATTGTCAATGGTTACATATTATACAACTATTATAATTAGTAAGTAAGAATATAGCATATACACGTTTTTCGTAAATAAATGTATAGAAAAAAAACAAATCTTTAACACGGGAAACCGTCGCAGTGTTTTTCGTGTACTTACCTAATTCTGATTTCACTCACTTATGCACATCAAGAGGTCCACAATCTACCGTAGGTGGATTGCTTACCTGATAATTCACTGCTCGCATATTGTTCATGATCTAATGCAGTGGATTGCCTACCTAGGTGGTTTAAATGCATGTGAATCACTTCAGATTAATCTTAACTTAATATTTGGCTCTGGCAACACTGGGTAGTAATATATATATATATATATTTTTTAACAATATTACAATACTGGTAAAAACTATATGTTTTTATAAATTAGATGCATGTAAATCACTCGAGATTAATCTAAACTTAATATTTGGCTCAGGAAACGCTAGGCGGGACAGCCAATCCCTTATAAGTTCATTGCTGGAAGACTAACCTATTCATTCCCGTGGCCCTCTCTCCCAAACTAGAAACACTCAAACACGCAATAATAGCACATACTTACGTGTATGGCAGTATCTGGTCTGTGATTCCGATTCGTGGCGAGGCGAAACATGTGATAGGTGTTGATATAGAATATTATTTTCTATGATTGTATGCCATATTGCGAGTTCCTATATATTTCTACAGAAAAAAACCACGATGCAAGATTTTTTTTTTTTTTTAAGGACGACGACGCATATTTATAACAGCCTTTTTATTATATATTTATATTAATATTTTTTATTTCGGTAACATATATCGTTATCGTATAATATATACGTGCACAGTCTTCGCACTACTGTGTCACGTACAAAACTGAAGCGATTATTCTATATCTACGCAAAATCTACGCACACACACACATATATGTATAAAAAGTATTAAGTATTAAACTAGCACGCGCTGTGCGCCGTTGCGGTGATTAGATCGATGAATATTTTTAGACGATACCCGTTTGCGACGGCAAAAAATAAACACCAAACAGCACGTATAATTATTATATGATTATCATTGATGCCCTGACATTATGAGCACACGAGACACGAATGAGAGCACTCTGATACACTCATATATCTAAAATGTAATATTGTACAGATTTTTCGCGGCGTTCGACCGCAGTTGTACGTCAGATTCTGTCGATATTTTCTCGCGTAGGCGTATGAAATGTAATAACTTCCAACTAAAAGAGTACACACGCGGTTCACACGCACATGTCGATGACAAGAGTCATAAGACGACGAGGATTGCGGGTCCGTGTGTTATAATATACATAATAATATTATGACGTGTCCACGTTTTAATGATCTCATGTGTAGTTATTATTAGCTCGCGGATTTAATTCTTTTTTTTGATGCTCTAAGGGCCAGTACACACGAGCGTTATTTTCAACATACGATAGTTTATCGCATGTGTATTTTATATCTATATATAATAGGTAAAGTTATATATATAGATATAAAATATACTTGCGATAAAATATCGTACGTTGAAAATAACGCTCGTGTGTACCGCCCCTAAAACACTTTCAAACACAAAATTCGTTTTCTACATGAAAAAAAAAAAAATTGAAATTCCATTAAACAGTTTTATTTGCAATTTGCAGTGTAAATATTATAGATCTCCAGATGGATTTTTAAGGTGTCCGCTTGATCAATTATGTTATGTCGTACACACTACACATGAATAGACACAACTATATTAATACCTACTTAGCCTCCAGCCAGTCGTTTAAAAATCAGAAAATATACCTTATTTGACCTTTTAAATTACCATTACAAAACATAATATTGCATATACAATTATACAAATAAATATAATTATTTTCTAATTTCAATTTAAGCTATTTTTCTAAATTGTTGTAACATTACACTAATAATGTATACTGTGCATAGTTTTATTTTCTTAAATTAATTTTTTTACTTTTTAAAGCATTTAATTCGTGTTCTAGTTATTAATATACTGAACTACATGCAATAGATATAAAGTGGTGTTGGCACGTCTTGTATATTTTCGTTTTCAATATTTGACAACCGATGTTCGCAATTGATGTAAATTTTCTTTTCTTTTCATTTTTTTTAACGAATATGGCGTGCCAGTAAATGGTCATTTTAGAGGGTCTACAAAATACTACCCGTATATGTATAGCTAAGGAGTTTTTAACCCGACGATGATGTACGTGTAATGGTGTACCTATATATAACTATAGCCGGGCTTTACGAGACCGATTTTATCGTAGGCGGTTTTTCTTTCTGACCGCCTCTCAATAAGCTCGTCCGTTATAATATATCATATCTTTATGTCCTATGTTGACAAAAAAACAATAAAATATTAACAGACCTTCGTGTGCACCGTGGCTCGCGGGTGATGAGTTTTTGTCGTGACTGTCGTGTTTTGATGTCGTGAAAAGATTAAAAAATCAGTATAAAACTGACACGATAAAAAAAAATTATGCATTCACAGAAAAGCATTGATGTAATAAACATTTTTAATATCATTAAAAAAACTTTTTCAGATGTCACTGTCAGTGAAAAGGATTAAATGAATTATACGTTGTGCATAAATGTTTTAAACAATTTCTAAAGTTAAAAGAAAAAACTACATTTTATAAATTACCCATTAAATAGTATACATTTAAATATTAGCAAATCTACATATGCATATTATAATAATTACATTAAAATAAACTTGTAAATTATGATTATGCAAATAACATATTATATTGCTGAGAGGAATTAACATACTATGTGTGATATACGAATCAACGTAATAACCGATTATATTTCGTTTAGTGTTTGGATACTACTATATGCATTAACTGCAATATACCTGATCAATGTTTATAGATATTTATCTGAAAATAATACCTGTCTAATGGCCTATATGGAACTCAACTTTAGATAACGCTGAATTGCTGGTTAAATATCAGCGAGCTTTGTCGTAACAGAGCTATACAGCCTATACGTGTAGCTCAAAGTCAAACTTGGAATGCAATTTATTAAACGTTGTTTTCAAAATATAACAATGCACTACTAACTTCCACCGAGCTTAACGAAAAGAGACGAATGTTCAGCACTCGCATACCCTGTTGTATAAAATCACCTTAGTCGTATATACGCAATCATTATCTTTATAGTTACGGGCCTACGACTTGTTTTATACAAAATATTATGTATCTTAAAACATAATAGTAAGAATACATGAGGTCATCATAATAAATATTACTTATGTATTTTCCACGTCATATTTTATACTAAAAAATACGGGTTGTCTGACTCATTTTTCAATTTTATTGGTTGGAAGACAGTTAAATTGTACAATTCATTACTTTGAGTACAAATAATTTATCCTGTGGACTAAAAGGTTTCGATTCTAGGAAAAATTCGATTTATCTGCATTTACCAGTTACCATTAAACCTGTAAGATGACTTCAAAACGTTTTCTAATGACAAAAATCACAATATCATATTTGAACTTAAATATATTAGTATTATATTTTGGTGATTGAAATATTGTTTTACTATTATTTATCATTGCAGTGATATCGATAAAAGATAGTAATAATCGCAAAATAATATTTTAGCGTCATTGTTGAATCTAAATCATATGATGTCTTTGAAATCGATAATTTTATTCACTTATGTATTCGGTAATGGTAGTTACTCGTATAAAATAAACAAGATGAACATATGGTTTTTAGCCACGAAATATTCATTCACCGATACTTATATCCATAAGACATTTTAATGACAAAAATATTTCATATTAAATACTCTTATAAACATGTATAAAATATTACAATATTATTTTTTATACTTCAAATATGTTAAGATAATTTTGAATTATAGTTTTTACACTAATTTTAGCGAAAAATGAAAAATAAAAATACTATAATACTATACTGCAGATAAACACAACTTTATGATATTATTTACATTTATAGGAAACTACTAAAAAACTTCGTGTACACTCCAATCAATATTGCTCGAAACAAAAAAATTCAAACCACGTGAAACTAGATTCTTTTCGATGAGATTATCGTTGGGAGAATTATATGCACATGTTATTCTAAACGATGTGCCGGGTAAATTAGGTGGAAACCGAAGTTAGACGACGTTCTCCAGTTTTCCATTCAAACGGCGCAAAAGCGCTGAATAATTTAATTACTTCATACTTGGATTTAAAAACAACGTATAACTTACGCAATAGTACAATTTTGTCTGAAACGTGACCCGCACGTCCCTCACTCCAATTCCTATTCGCATTCTCTCGGGGTGTCGCATGCATGCACAAAAAATCATTTTCGGTATGGTTACCACGTTTTATAGTTTTGCGGTGATTCTTTTTCCACTATGCGACTTTTTCCTTTACGAGTCATCAAGTGAGTGAAACTCAAATTAACGTATAGTAACAAGATTAAGTATTGTATTGAAACATAAAAACATGATAAAAATTTACGGTAGTGTCATACATTTTTTTTAAGGAAGATTAGAGGAGAAAGTGGTCCGTCTAAAATTTTGTTTACGGCGAACGTCACATTGGAAATGTGTTACATGTGACTTACTCATTGTATTTATTGACAGACGTTGTTATTATTATTATAAATTATAACTCATAGAAAATGGTAGAAAATAAAAACAACTATCCTTTGAAAAACCTAATGGTTTATACGGCTGCTCATGATGGTCTAGTTTTAACATAGATATGTTTTTGGACTGAGTGCCCGGGTACAATATCGTTTAATTTTCTTTCCAGTAGGTATCTAAATTGCCTCAAGCAACTGATTACATACGATCGATTTTGTGTGCAAGTCATTTATTTTTACATTACTTAGGTTACCATTAGCAATTAATTATATGACCTTTTTGCGTTGACAATTTTTTCTTTACAGCACCTACTTATGTTGCAAATTGTAACTGATGCACATGATAACAATTTCGTGGTTACAGTACCTAGGTTTTTTCTAGTAACTGATGCATAATATAAATGCATTACCATAGCAAACTCTAAAAGAAACAATTTCACAGACAAATTCTCTCTATTTCTGTTTTTGAAGCAGCTGAGAAAATGTATACTTTTTTATAAACATAAATTACCATACAGATGTATTAATTATAATAAAAAAAAAATAACATCTTATTTATATCATACCTACTACCTTATTATACTAATACTATGCATCTACACACAGTATCTCATATAATCATATAATTACAAACTATACGTATGCATAAAACATTCTATAAAAACATCCCGTGTTTTTTTCTTATTATGACCGTATAAACGTGTATGAAAAATCATTATAAAATATAATAATATAGGTCTAGTTAAGCAAATAATCATATTATGTAAACAAAATTAATGTAAATGCAATCGTAGGCTAATGACTTTTTTGTTGAAGCCTTTAATCCAAATAAAATAATAATAATAAGTATACTTATAAATATATACAAGACAAGGTACATTATGTTAGAAGACTAAAGTGCTTGTTTAGTTATGTACCTATTATTACTATTGTTATTATTATTATTATTATTGTGCTCCGCAGTTAACCAAACACTTCCACATATTTGTTTATTTTCGTTTTACACTTTAAATCTAGAGAAATAGGTTCCATTGATGCTCATAACTTATTTCCCATATCTAGGTATTGGTTAGAGTGATTCACTCGAATTCACTCACCTTTTTTGTTACTTATTGATAAAATATCGATTATTTCACCATATTATTCGATGACTGATTAATTAATTAATTAATCGGTTTCGAAAATGGGTACACAAGGGCTTGAAAAAATTATAATACATTTTTCTATTGAATTATTATTATTAATTAATTAATATTTTTAATGGTAAAAAGTGTACGATGTTTTTAAAATCTTTGATTGTTATTTTTTTATATATATGTCTTACTTTAGTACAACCATTTTTACCAAAACAATTTTGATTAAACGTTATTATAAATGATATTATGTAGTATTTAACCTGGAGGCGTCAAAATTTAATTAATTTTTTATTTTAATGTTATCTCCATTTTATTATTATACAAGAGGTATCCAGAAGAAAGTTTTTCTATACCCAGAAAAAATAAATTAATTCACCGTATTTGAAGAAAAAATTGTGTTAGTATATTTGATTTAGTTAAAACTAGTTTCCGCAAAAGTCCCCATTTCATCATCATTTGTTATTATTTTGAAAATACTGGGAATTTTCAGATTTTTCAAAAACTAACAACTAAATCGAATTTGCTATCACTTCAAAGTTTAAAATCTAATAGTTTTTCTCTACTAATTATCTTATGTACACAAATAAACAAATAACACACCTCTCATTGAAAAATCAATAATCTATCTTACATTTATCTTTCCGCTCAGAATCCAAAAAAAAAATTTTAAAAATACGTTTTGCGCCTTATCTATAGCCTATAATATTATCTTGAGTATATACACCAAACTTATCTCGCAATAGATTTTGTTTATTCACACCCTATGGGGTGGAGAGATGAATGGATGATTCCATTAACTGACGTTCGACACCATTTAGAAAATAGTAATAGATATAATACGCACCGGTGTCTCACGCCACTCGGTCCGATGAAATCCGTGTGGTCTCGCATGTCCGCATTTTGTGTAATTGTTTTTCGTAGAAACTCATAGAGGTACCTGCGAACGGCCGTGGATGACCACTGAGGTTTTCAAATGATACCATTTAATATATAAAATCGTTATTTGGGCTACGGCAACGCTAATATCGTGGTAAGAAAAGAAAATCCTAGTTTTCCGCCGGGTTTTGAATACGTAATACGGGAGCCGTATTTATGCGGCAAACGGATTTATACAGATATCCGATTTTTATATACATATATAATGTGCGTGTGTGTGACTTACGGTCGCACACAAATCCCGAATATATTGAATCTCGCACACGAGAGACTTATTGAGTCGCGTTCGACGGGTGCGGTACGATTTTACGTGTGCGTAAACCACCGCCAGGTTTCGGAAAAATACACACTAATACATTATTATCGTATTTACAGAGTTCACCGATGCCATTAGTTCAAAAATAATTTACATATTATTGAATTATATCGCGTATACATATTATGTTAGATTAGGCATCGAAGTCGTTCTGCGGCGGACCAACGACAGGTGGGTTTTCATTAAAATCCAGTTAGGACTGCGGCGGCGTATATATATATCGGTTTCTGTTTATTTCACATTTCCAATATTAACGTTTATCCGAAATTGAAAAGTCCGAAACCCGATGATTGATATACTGTAACTGCATATATATAGATTGTAGTACGCGCTGTATTTATTATAGTAGAACGCGTAGTGACGAGAGACTGAAAACCAAATTATTAACGACCGGGAAATCCGTACGCGCATCCGAGGTCTGAAATTGACATCCATTTGTGATATTAAATTTTCGACACTCTGGAAAAAAAAATTACAATCGATGGATGGGCCACCGCACGAAACAACTCATAAATCATGGTTTTTAATAATTAATAAAATATAACGCCCGCTGTCGTTTGTCTTATAATATAAAGTATCTTGTATAAAACGGGTTTCAATATTGTATCCATTTAAATTATTACTGTTGCGTTTATCGTTCACATTGTACATGTTTGGCTTTCCGATTATTTCAATATAAAATAATGTATTTTATGAAAGCAATTTAACAATTTGATTGGCCGACTTTATTTCATAGTATTTTTGATATCTTTGTAACCATATTTTATCTCACATCTTCAATTCATTCAGATTCAGAGGTACTGAGTATATAATATAATGTCCGTATAATTATAGACATATAATACAAATTATAATAAGGACGTGAATTTAAAAGCAAATTCAATTTTTATCTAAGTACTCTAAAACATTGCTCTCTTAACAGAAAATTAATTTTATAACTTATCGAAGAATTTTTCAATATTGTACTTTTATATTTTTATAACTTTTAATGTATTTTTCATAAATTTTACATATATTCCTATATAAAAAGGATCCGAAAGAAAAAAGGATAGAGAAGAATCTATTCTGTTAATAGGACTTAAACAACGCGTACGTCCTCCATAAACATCAATTTTGAAGTGTAACAGAAATAAAAAAATTAATATTGTTTGCAAGTATTTTTATTTTTTATGCGAGTGAGAGATATTTTGAAACGAACAAAATCAATCAACTAAACTGAAACATAAATTCATTAATTACCCTTATATATACTAAAATTATTTGGGAAAAAAATATCCTTTAGAAGTTTTTAAACTAATAGATGAACATCAACAAATTAAAGAACATTGCATTTTTAATCTACACTGATGTTTTTACCAATTAAGAATTTGAGAAAACATTACTTTAAAAGTTTTGAGTACGTAAGTCTTTTGAGACATTTAATAAATAAAATAAAATATACAGTGTTTAGAAACACTAGACACATTTTTCAAAATGCTACATCGAAAAAAAACGATTGGCTATACTTAAATTATATTTTAATTTTCTTTATAAATAATATGTACAATGATTGCTCAATAATTTTTATCCCATAAAATAATTAATGATAGAAAATTACGTTTGCTCGATTACAATAAATTGCACTTACTAACTATTTTAATGGTACCTATATAGTTTAAAACTTGATTTATTGTTTGTATTAAAATCATTAATAATACGTTTAATCGATTGCTACTTAATAACTCTTAGAAAGTTATATTTTTGGGCTTATATTGGTCGTAAAAATAGACAAAATAATTGGTTATATTTATCTTCGTGTTTTAAAAATTACTTTGATTATCATTTATCAGTTTATTACTATAGGTATTATATATATACTTATTAATCTTGTTGGTATAGCATAACATTTATCTATATATTGATTGATGTATTCATCTAAAAGTCTAAATATTAATAATATTTAACTTGTATTTAAATAATTTCTTTAATACCTAATATAATTTAAAAAATAAATATTTAAATTCAAAATAATTGAACAAATTATTTTAATTTTATTTCCATTAATAGTCTAATAAGAAGAAATATTTATGATATTTTAATTTACATTTAATAACGACAATTAATAATCTAAAAATGTACATAATACCTATGTATTAACAATTTTATATTTTGTAAAAATATTATATTTTATTATATCTAACCACTCGATTAAATAACATTGACTTTTTACTTAAAAATGGTAATTCATAATTAATTTTTTAACAATTTAGTGAAATACTTAGTACCCTCTTCTAGGTTATATGTTAATATTAATAGAATAAATATATCGCTTACATTGTCCATATAACTAAAATCGAACCCCTCTGTAATGATTACTCCCTTTTACGAAATAATTTGAAAATTCTCACTATTGCTTCTCGACGCTCATAAGCTGATCTAAAATGTACTTGTCTATTCAATGATTCATTAAATGTTCTCAATTTTCTATCAAGTATAAATTCACATTTTCCGCATACTTCTCCATAAACCATTTCCTCTTTAATGTCCCCTCCCACACTTCTTCATATTGTCACAACCAGCTAACACATAGAACGGTATCTTTGCCATGCTAATTTACGATTGTAAATGTTTAATTTAGTTTTTAGTCCCTTATTTGATGATTATCTTAGATTGTTATTTACTTAATATATCATCGTTTTGTATATTCCATCGTTTATAATGTTCTACCAATGTTTAATATGTAAGAAATTATCAGTTTAGGCGTTCATAAACAAATAATAATAATGATTTTCTGGGTTCAATATTAAATTCATTATTTCAATTAATAATGATTAAAATATATTGCAACACTATACCGATCAATAAATAACAAATAAATAAATGTTATATTGTAGATTTTGGATGAATAAATATTTTAAAGTAGCTACTAAATAAATATTTGTTGCATTTCATGTCGGATGATCATCAAACATGGACCAGAAATTAATCAAAATCATATAAAACTGTTTCAAGACAAGGAGCTTTTCATAAATATTTAGAAAAAAAGGTCTTCGTTATCAGAATTTCCAAACCATGTTTTATATATTTTTCTACTCACAAAATAAAAACTATAATAATTTTTCATTCGTGTATGTCATTTGAGTTTAGTGACCGGTTGACGTATATAATATTATGTTCTTCCAAATTAAATTCTTAAATTAGGTTTATATTGACTGGCTTATCACAAAAAAAAAAAAAAAATAATAATAATAAAATAAAAAGATATTGCAATTCACCACAATTCTAATTTCAAATGCCAGGGGTCGTTTGAATGACTATACTAAAAAATATATATATTTGAAATAATTTAGAGACTTTACCCTTCAATAATAAACTCATAAAATGTATATACAACGCTACAGTAAGTATGTAATATAAATTTTTTAATTACTATTATCGTGTAACAAATATGTACATTTTAGATATTTTGTATATTATTGTCGTATATAGTAGGTACTTACATATTGCAGCTTTCAGAAATAAATGTATTAATTACAATTTTTCAAACCTAAATTTCTTTTTATGTTTGTCAAGTATGAATTACCCAAAATAAGGATTTATCTAAATGCCTACGATCATTTTGGGCGCACATAAAAAATGAAAGTATAGCAGGCGAAACAAGCACTCTTAAAAATTCTTCTTGGCTTTAAAAAAATATTATTCATTACACCTGCTATACTAAGATATTTTTACGGCATCAGACTCCGTCGTTTTAGGGACATTTTTCGCGTATTTAAGATTACAGCAGTGCTCTACCGATCTATAATTCTGTTTTTTTTTTTTAATTTCATCAGTCGTGTTATGGAATTTAGTATTATATTCCCACCCACCCATCCACCCCCTCACACCACGTCCAAATACCATTAATCTTACCTATTAAAATAACGTGATTACGTTCATTATCATTAAACAGCAAAATATAATAGAAGTATAATAGATATTTATAAATGACAAGCAAGCACCCTGCGGTTCTCTTGAGAGGTAAAACGTACAAAAGAAATAATACAAAGGTTCACCTCGGGGCCATGCAAAGTGCATTTAATAAGAGTAATTATCTCTTTTATTTTAATTAATCTTTAATAGCATGAGATAGAATTTTTTTTCTGAGAAATACAAAAAATAATAATTATAAAACGTTAAATTATTATAATGTTTTATTGCGTCCACTGCTACACATTGTATTATATTTTTTTAAGGCTTACGCGTTTCGCTAACACCATGATGATGAATTGCAGGTGATCGATAAACAATCCACTCGTACATCACTTGCCGATAAAACTTTATTTTCATTGTTTTTTTTTCCTTTCACTTAGTGCAATTCAGAAATAATTTCTACAACATGAAAGTTTCAAGCTTTACTAGGTAGGTACATCCAATAATGTGTAAAGAAAAATAGGACATGAACATGTAATGCCTTATTTCAAACATGTGCTATACACTATTTGTCGGTGACCAAATAAAGTGAACCTATATCATATTATATTAAAATGTATTTAAATAATAATAGTTTTTAAAAATACATTTTATTTTTAATCAGATAGCATTTCAAAAATATACATTTTTGTATGTCACCTATTAAACCTGAAAATAATTTTACAATTATTGAGTACCCTGAATTCAGTTAGTCGGTATGCATTTATTTTTTATTGTATGCTAGCGTTTAGTAAGTAATTACTTTTTTTTTATAATATAACAAGAAATAATATATACAATTGATTTCACGTCTGGTTTGTATGCAAACAAATATTTGAGAAAAGGCAAATTCCAATTCGAAAGTCACATTCTTCTGCTGGAATAAAACATTTTAATGTTCTTTTTTTTCTTTTTAAATTATTAAAATTGAAAAGAAAAATTCATGATCAATATCTTTAAAATTGATTAATTTTTAAGTACGATAACCTATAATATTTTTCATTTAAAACGATAAAAATCAACTATCGCGAAACATGAATATTATGTAATAATATTTCTATGTAAATAATTGATGAAAATTGTTATTTTTTAATATTAATAAATAATTTGTTAATAATTTCACGGGTCACAGTTTTTAAATAAAATACTATACTATTATGATGGCTTATTGTATATAAAAATACAATTTGATAATACCAATTCGGAATAAATTTTAAATATATATATTTAAACAAAATTGAGTTTTTACAATTAGATACCTAGTAGGTAGGTAGGTTCAAACATAAAATAAATGTGTTCTTAAAAATAGACTTATTATAGTTTCAACAATAGTAATATCTGATTTTAAGCATATCTTTAGATAAATATAATTATAAAACAATTGTAATACAATCAAAACTGTAACCAAATACTAGAATATTAAAATATTTTAACTAATTAATTTGTATGGAAGTGTCAAAATTCTGAAAATACATTTTAAACTTTCTGTTTATATTGCTAGTTTATAATTTCTGTCTTCTAAAACCTATTAGATGGCATAAAATATAAATTTCAAAAATGGTTTAGTTGATTATTATAATAATAACGTGTAAAAAAATAAAAGGTAATAATATAACATAGTATTTAAGAGAAAACTGCAATCATATACAAAATGCAAATGAATAAAATTACAATACATTTTAAAACACTGTAAATGAATAAAAATAACCATCTTGAAAATAAATTTAAATTAATACCAGTTATTATTTTAAAAAAAGATGAGTTATTTTTTTCCTATTTTTAAGCTCAGTAAACTTTATTATTATTCCAATAAGTTATAGATAAATTCAAATTTTACAATTACAATATCAAACAATTTTATTTCTTTCATATTTGTATCAATTCGTGTAAAATGTCTAGAATTCAGTAAATGCATTATAAAACTCAACAATATATAATTAATAACGATATATTACCATCAATACGTTAAAATTTATACGTTAAAATTACTTTTCATATTGTTTAAATTTGTAATGTTGTGAGTAATAATCCAAGAATAAAAAAAAATAAAAGTTATGTTGTCATTTGTAGAACGTTTCAAATTTGCAATATGCACTATTTCACTGGTTTTTTATCCCGAAAGTAATTTTTTTTTTGTTTTATATTCTTGAAACATGACATTTTAAAATTATTTCATTATTTAAGATCTACAATATTATTAAATTGGTTAAAACATTAGATTTACCTGAACTGACTCGACCAGAAATAAAAATGTAATTAATTTTTATAATGATTAAAGAGAGCCAATATATTGATTTATATTATTTCAGAAGTTATGAATTTATTCCTTTTAAGAATTTAAATATCTATGTATTTTTAATGTTTGGGCTGCAATACGTGGATAAACGCATACAAATTTGGCAAAAAAAAAACTCAATATAATGATACAATTGCGATATGAATATTAAAAATAGTAACCTTAAACAGCAGTATTATAAATTATAATACAAAGGCAACAAAAAATAAATGTCACGTTTAGTTTAGAAAAATTAATATGTCTCGTTTATGTGAGTATTTATTATTATTAAATAATCAGAAAAAAAACGTACCCAAATATAGAATTGTCATTAATTAATAGTCCTTTTCCGAACTTTTTGAGAGGGGAATACTGTGAACGAAAGTATTTATATAACTGTAGTGGAATTGTGCAAACTGTTTTAAACCGTTTTTAACTTATGATCTAAACGACCAATCTGCACTGCAATAACATAATAATATTATAACAGTCGCATTACGTGACGGTAACTGAATCGATAAATCATTCGAAACGAAAAAAGTTTAAGTCCCCATTAAAGGTCCCTGTGTAATTCGTAGGCAGCATATTTTGGTATCGTAAGTCATTGGAGATCTATGTTGTAAACGGTAAACGTCAAATTGATTACTATTTTAAGGTCATACGATTATTTTCCTCCTCTTAATTATCTCATAATTACAAACGCTCATCAATAATTATAATAAATTATAAATATAGGTATTCGATGAATTTTCGACGACGCTCATTTATGTACTAAATTTCATACTAAAACACTAGCCATACAATTTAATGTGTTTATGTAACTAAAATGAATTGAAAACGATTTAATATTTTTAAAAATAAAACTGACGGGTATCTGTTCAGAATTATCGTTTTTTGTATAAAATTGTTTATAAAATTTAACACGTCCATTGTGTTAAATGCAGTTGCCTATTCAAAAAATAGGTACACTTGTCACCTATTATACAGCCAAGAGACTTTCTCGATTTTTATTTTCTTTATATTTTTAGAAAAGTTGAAATATAATACTCATTTATCATACTCATATACTCATAATATGATATTATCATACTCATGATCTTCTAGGAAACACCCAGTCACATTTAATACTTAAAATTTATTATGTTCAATATGATAAAATGAATGGTGAAAATTCAATATGAAATCTACTATAAACTAAGTATTATACATTTAACTTATAATTATCGTAAACCCAAGACTTTAATAACGAACAAACGATTATCCACGAGACTCACGGGAAAATAAAATTCTGTACGCAGTATATTATACGACACACAACAAACATATACTCGTTATAGTTCTGGTCCTTCCTGAATCGACCGGTCACGCATTTCTATCTGAACGGGCATATCCAGTCGTAAAAGTAATCTATTGTTACTATATATATATATATATATATATATAATAGTACATAGGGCTCAGTAGTCTAATTGACGAAATGGCGGCAATCGTTGTTTTTATCGACGAAAATAGTTCCGGAACGGAAGGCATCTACAAATGCTCCCAAACACATAATATACCATTAAATTTCATGTGGAGCTTTGCGATGTAGAACATTGTGGAGTTTCAGACCGCATACCGTGTCTACCAAAATATATCATAATACAAATTTAGATTGAAAGTAAATAGACAATTTATTAGACCCTGTCATTATTTTCAATAAGTTATGCACAGATATAAAAACATAATTCATAACTTAATGTAAGCAGTGGAATATTTAAAAAAAAATAAGTAAGTGAGCAATTTAAATGTATACGTGAATAACGATAATAAATAATAACTAAATTATTATATTATATTATACGTACCTACTACTGGGTGATTCGCCAAACACGGTCACATCATTTCGTACACCGTTGGTCGCATGTCACAAAAGAGCACGCGTTTACCTACCACTAGTGCTCTGCGTGGTCCGTCTAAATCAGTCCGGTCCAGACTGGACCGAACCATGGTCCAGTCTTGTCAGATCCTAACATATAAAAATTGCCGGCTTGTCACTGTAGTCCGGTTCAATACTACTTGAAAGTAATTCGGTCTAGTTCCGGTTCAAATATATTATTTTTGTTTTGGTTTGGTCCGATTTCAACCAAAAAATATTATCATTTCATTTCGATCTGGACTGATCCAGTGAAGACATCGGTCCTTATGATCTATTAAAATTATTTATTTTGTAATATGCGTAAAATTAAACGAAAAACACAAACTACGGGAGATTGTGTTGTATTTATATTTTTAAAATTTCATTATACTGAATGTCCATAATTGCGGTCCGGACTACTACAAACAGAGCCATACATACCAATTCAATTTTTTTCAGATCGGACCGTCGGTCCGGTCCTGGTCTACTTTATTAAATTAAATTAAATTATCAGTTTGGTCCAGTCTAAAAAAAAATGTAGCCGTCGGTTAGGTCTGAGTTCGGTCTTTTGTTAAAATTTTAAATCCTGTCTGGTCCCTAAAACAACGGACCATACAGAGCATTGCCTACCACACGCCGTGCGAGTATTAATGTATAAATACCCCGTTTGATACAGTGTTTCTTAGATCGTACACGCGTACACCAGGCAAAATGTCAGGAAATACAATGCATTTGAAAATTTTGAAAAACTTTGAAGATATTTACATCGTCGACTCGTAGAAAAATACTATTTGTTGTGAAACTATTTGAAATTCTATTCCATTAAAATATTTACGATAAACAAATCACCATGCTCGAGATAATTTCTGTGAGCATACAGCGTACTTACGACCCCAAGTATTATAAATGAGGCGATGAATTTTTTGAGTTTGACGGCTGTACAAAGCAACCGCGCATAATATATTATAATACTCGCGAGTGTGTATCTATATAGGTACCTACTGACTACTGGCTAGTGTACACTTTTGTGCGTAATTCCGAATTTATTGTGTTATGTTATAGAACGAGTAGATGACTTTTTTTTACGATCGACGCGTGTAATAATAATAACAATAATAATACAGTTAGTCAACTCTGCATCCAGTGGTGCTCGAAATTAAATTAATCCCTTTTTAGCAACTGTCGCAAGGCTACACAATTGCGCGTTTTCCGTTAACTGTGTAGAGAAATGTAAGATAACTCGAATTCGTTTCTTTCTTTGTTCTATTAAACATATAGTAGATTATTGTAATAATAGTGGTAATAATAAAAATAACACTTAACGTCAAGATATATTACATTATCGAATATTTTTTAATGCATTGTCCAGAATGGAAAACATAATTATTTAAGACCAGTATTTTGTGAAAATACAATCACGACTACTATAAGTTTAGTCACTGTAAAAATATAATATTAATAATTTAGTAATAATATATCGACTCGTATTACGTCTATTCGTTTCACGTCAAACCATCGTGGTTTGTGTGTTATGTACCTCGTTTCGAGTATGTGACGTGTAAAGATTGGCTGAGTCTGATGTACATACTGCGGATGTCATATTTATTATAAGTTATTACAATACACGAAACATAATATCATTGATAAAATAAACTTTATAATATTATTTTGTTTTATCAATGATAATAGATACCAAACTAACAACTACTGCGGTAAAGTGAAATAGTCTATTCAAGTATCATTTTTACCATGATTATTTTATTATTGAAATGCATAAAGAAAATCTCATAAAAACCGAAAGAATGGTCCCAAATTATTTTTAAAGAGAATGTTTGCTGGTGTACAGAAAATGTTTAACCTTTCATAAAATAACTTATGATAATTTAAAACGGTAAAAGTATCATGGATTTAACCCCGGTGGTCAAAATGTCCTAGGTTAATTTGTCTTCCATGGGTAAATAATTTTGAGGGTATTAGATTTCCATGACATCGGTAAGAAAAAATAAAACCCCTCTTTCAATTAGAAAAAATACACTGTATTGTGTTAACCTTAATTAGTGATCCTGGATATTAGACAAAACACCAAAATATAAAAATATTTATGTACTAGTATTATTCCATATTTTTATCGGACTTGAATGACTGCAAAAACTGTGTAATTTCCAATCATTTAAACGTATAAAATATAATAACGGCAATATCTTGAATAATTTCACTAGTGACGAGGTATATTAGTGTTAACAAAATCGTATTATATTATATAAATATTTAAGTAGATACGCAGGACGTGAATGTGAAATGCCACGTTTAATTATCATAATTTGTGTTACTCGAAAAAATTTCAAATGCCACGTTTAATTATCATAATTTGTGTTACTTGAAATTATTTCAAATAGGTTCTAGCAATATTTGCAAACGATGCGTTACCTATATATTTTACGTCTAAAACGTGACTTTTCATGCTTGCTTATGGTAATTACTTGCAAATGTAGCCAACTTTAAAAATACCATATGCAAATAAACTATCTTTGTATCAGCATTTGCAACACGCCAAATTAGTATAAATATAACAACAGTGAGTATAGAGAATAGATATAAGCATAAGCGTAATTATGGGGGTACACCTTCCCTTAGGCATTATGAAGCAGGTGCCACGATAAGCTGAACTCAAATCCTATTCAATTTTAATAATATAATGTAATTGTTTTGTTGAATTTGTTTGATAAAAGATGACACAACTGAACAAATAATAAAATTACATTATTGTCATTGATTTCATAGTCTAAAGTCTATGAAGACTTTAGACTAAAGTTTAGTAAAATAATATTTTAAATTTTAATATTGTTTTTATGCATATTAAATCATTAAATTATATTAAATCGTTTAGGTACCTATAAGATACCGATTATGTTGAGAATAGTATTAATATTTGTTTGTAGGTAATCAAATATAAAGGAGATAGTGCATGAGAGTGGCTCTGAATATGACTTAATTTGTATTCATAACTATTGGATCTGTCAGGTGGCACTCCTGAGTGCCCTCCCCTATCTGTTATTCTCGCCATGTTAATATTTTATCAAAATGACTTATTGTACAAAAATGTTGTGTAAATTATAATTATATTTTTAATAATAATAAAAAAAAAAAATAAGGTTCAAAATAAAAACTATTAAATCAATGAAAGTTTTGCATCTACTGAAATTCGATGGAATTACGCCAATTGATATAAGTAAATAGGCCAAAACAGTCCATTTCGATTCATCTACCTCGAATTATGATATTTTTTTTTAGAATTTGAATCATACACTTTTTGAGTATTTATTTTCATCGTCATTAAAGAAATGATTAAAACTATGAGTATTGTGTAAAAAGTAAATTATGTTTAATTAAACAATATGGTGCATCACGCGTGCATATTATATTAAAATAATTATGTGAAACACCACGCATTACAATATTTATTTTTGATTTGGCTTCTGTATATATATTATGCACCTAGATATGTAATATGTAATATTAACAACGTGTTTCATCTTAAAGCTGTTTTATATCCATCACGGAGTTTATCATTATAATTGTCTGATTTTAATTGATAAACGAAATGTGTAATTATGATTTTAAAGCAAGCTAAAAATGTAAACATATGTATTCGTAATACTGTGATGCAATTTATAGTGGTCATATTTCCTTGTTAATTCTCTGTTTTTTCTATTAGGTCATCAATATAGTAAAATATATTATATTTATAGTTTTTTTTTTTTTTTTTAATATATAGGTACGTACAATTATACTTGGTGCCTTGTAGGTAAATTTAAGTAGTAAACATCGAAATCATTTCGTATTCCTCGCCCCTCTTGTTAAATAATTATATTTCACTGAAATACTGTATACCGTAATATTCTATAGTTATGACCTCGCCTAAAAACGCTATGTTGTGCCTATTTAATTAATTTGAAATTGAATCATTACTTGTGTAGACATTTGTCGGGATTATATATTCCAAACAAACAAATAGCATTTAAAACAAAACGAAATTAAATGTTGGTACGTTGTTGCATTAAAAAGTGTAATTTATATATTAAGATTTTATAAAATATTATTGTTCACAGACGTTTTTGCCCTGATGACATTTCGACCAAAGATATTATTATTTCAAAGATATTTTGATGCACTTAAGTGTCTAAGATATATATAAGCACCACATACGTCATATTTCAAATCGATTCAAACTTATATTTATACCATGTAACTCAGTGGCTGCAGACGAACGATTGTTATATAATAACCATATTATACGTATTATTTTGTATACACACATACATTGTAACCCCAGGTAACCGCAAGTCTATTTTCCTAAAGTTTTTTGGGTCGATTGTATCTTTATAATAACATTTTATTTGAAACTTTTCGTTTAAGAAATTTTTTTTTCTTTCTTTGAATCCCCATTATTGTGTTTAAGGGCGTACTATACCGATATATTACGAAGAAAACGTCATCAAATTATAACGATTGCGATGCAAAAGCCTCTGTTATTTTCAGTTAATAACATTAAAATACAAAATATACTAATATTAAAGTTATATTATAATAATATTGAAGTAAATTATTATGCTTTAGGTACATTTTGTGGAGAAGCTTTGAATATTTCAGATTCAGAGCCTTTCTCATTTTATTTGCATAACTCGTAGAAAGATCAAAAATGAATTATGCTTGAATACACTTTAGCCTTGTCGAGTTAATTTAATTACAAAGTTAAAAAGATACGATAAATGGACGATACCAACCGCTCCTTAAGTACAATATTAAATTGCAAAAGTATCTTACTATTATAGCACTATCATAGAAATAGTATTTAGTTTTGTGTAATTGAATCATATATTGTTTTAAAAATGTAATACTATGATTTCAAAATAATACCCTAAATATTGTGGTGATATATTTAATAGTTGATTATTATTATACTATCATCGAAGTAGACCAAATTATATTAGTGATGCAACTGGTTAAACGTATATACGTTTCAGAATATATATATATATATACACATACAATTATTGAAGTACAGCGTGTTAAAAATAATTAAATTTTACCAAAAGTAAATGATCCCAGAGCAGGAAGGTTTTATCCGTCGTTTCGTCTCCATTGGCATGACGTAGTAGTTATTCCGCCTCCTGCGCAAATAAAACAGAAACATATATTATTATTTATTTTTTTTTTTTTTTTATGTAGAAGCGTTGAGGTAGAAAATTGACACAGATAAACCGCAATTAAACTAGTAAGTAAACAAGATATCAAGTGTTTAATAATTAAACATAAATATGTGATAAATAAAAGTTTTTAACGTTCATAATGTTATTGTATATTTACACGTTATGTTATATTATAATGTTATGTATATTGACATTGAGCATTTTGACGATATAAATATAATTTATCGATTGTAATGTCATAAACATATAAACTAAGTTAGTCTTATATCTATAATATTCATAGTTTAACACAAAACCATGTATATTATTTTAATAATACTATAATTACTAGTTGTATAATCCGACTTCGCCCGTGAAAAAAATGAACTATGTGTATAAAAACAAATGCATACTTATTTAAAATATAGATATTTTTCTTTAATTACTCACACTAATCGTTGAATGCGGGACGCGTATTATACGGAAAAAGGTTTTAAGTTTTCTATAATTAAATAAGGTATTTAATGTACCTCAGTTCACAGGAAAATTAGCGTCGATGTACATCGCTTTGTAAACTAATTCGATCAAAACGGGTAACCGCCTGTGGTAGATTGAATATAGTATTAAGTATATTTTCGAACGTGGTTCGAACTACTATCTAACTGTTCTGATATATCTAAGAACAATCTCTGAAGTCCTGATTGACTGATTCATAATCAACATACAGTCAAAACTATGATCGCTTGTTCAGATAATTGCAATTTTCGTGGTATATGCGTACCACCGTGTAAGGGATCACTAAGAAAATATTTACAAAGTTCAAATTTTAAAAAGGGGCTCACACAAGGATTCGTTGAAAAAAGCATATTTTTTTGATTATAAAGGATTACTATTGGTTAAACAAAATAATAGTTATTATGTTTGGTTAAAATTTTAGACCTGTCTTTTATATTTAGTTAAAACCACCAAAATTACTATGTTAAAAATCTGTGTAGTTTACATTTAACGAAATTTAAGACAGCGTAAATTCAAAGGTGGTTATTAATTTGTCACGGACAATGCCGAGCAGGATTAACTAGTAAAATATAAAAAGAAATTGTTATGTAATAGAAACAAAAATAAGTGTTTAATGGTCATTATTTTCTATTGATATCCAATAAGTTAGTTATATAGGTCAAGTTTTATTTTTATTTTAAACAATAAACAATTTTAAAATTGCATAAGTTAAACCTCGTGAATAGCAACCTGTCATAGAAATAAAGATCCAACCGGAATGGTTTACAATTTTCAGGGCCATATAAAATTGTAATACTTAATAAATTCATATACACATGGTTGTTAGGTTACAATACTGAAATGGACGTGTTATCTGTGTTATTTTTTTTTATCAAATTTGTGCGTTATTTCTATAATAAACATCACTCTTAAATGTTATTACATAGATTTTACTTAAATATATACTACTGGTGTGACATACGTTGAAACACACATTTTTTTATTAACGTTTGAAATTCAAATGTTGATAACATACGTTATTCAAACGTATAATAACGATTTGTCCTCAAACAATTTTTTCTACTTTGTTATTTTCCAAAAAAAAAAAATATTAATCGTAATAACTCGAAATATTCCTCTATGTCTCTAATCAATATTTTCTTTACACAATGAAATGTTTAAATATTTAGACGACAAATTTTAAGCTATTTATGCAACGAATTTTGGTAACGCAGTATGCACTTATAAGTTGATAACAGCTAGTAATATAATTATGAAATAATAATTATATAATATCTGCGATTTGTTTTTTTCCAAATATTAATACTAGCATGTATCTAATAGAAAATAAATTACTTATAATAATTTTAATATCCTTAGAAAATAGAAAAATAGTGTGGCATGGGTTCAGGTTCCCTGCGCATTAGATGTGAATATGTGTAAGTCTTGTATATTCAATGCATACTTACTAGCACACGTAAGTAGTATATCAGCATTATGATGATATATAAGTCAGCATAATTTTCGTATCGAAGCACTATTTATAGACACGGTAAAACACATTGGATCTCTTAGACCTCAGCACAAGATTTGTAAAGGACTCGAAGAGAAAGCCGTCCTATACTGTGTGGTGTTCATGTCACCGAATAATATGTAAGCATATAATGTTTTATTTATTTATTATTATTAGTTACTGTATTTCGAGAGTAGTTTGTTATTTTAAATTATAACAAGGGATTGACATTTGACTTTTAGGCCATGGATAACATCTTCATATTTTACGTGTGGGTATATTTAGTGTCCGAAGATCTTGTTGCTTTTATTGACAATTCAAACAAAAAAACATGGAATGCCGATATAGGTTGCAATGTACATGAGTTTAATGTCTTTGTTAATTGTAAAGATTATATTTTGGATGCTTCGGGCGAGGTTGCATTTGAGTAAATGTATTTGCTACTGTGGTAACTAGGTTCATGGAGTAATTTAAAATGAGAACTTTATTGTGGTTGGCGGAAGGCGAAAAAAATATGGCTCCGAGTATGGCGAAAGTTTCTACAGTGTAATACTGTATATACTGGAGAAAAGAGCAAGTTTGTAGAGAGTGTTGTTTTCAGTATAAGTAGTGTTGAAATCGGTTTCATTAGTTGTTTTGGAAGCATCTGTATAGATCTGATAGTTTACAAACTCTTTATTTATTATTTCATGAACCATTTTTATTATTGTACAATTGAAAATGATTGGATTATTTCACTCGTAACAATGTCCTAATATGTGCATCAGATTTATTATGGCATTGGCTTTATGTTGACTATTATTATAGACCATATTATTAGATTGTATCCACATTTGATCGGACTTCAAAATTATTTTTCGTTTAAAATCTAGTTAGTGATGTAGGTTCTAAAAAAAGTGTGAAAGAGAAAAAGAGTCAGAATGAATTAGTGATTAAGGTTACCAATTACCTAACAAGAGGGAAATGATTTAGTTTCATCAAGACCCTATTAACTTAAATCATGAAAACGTCGTGCATCGACTTACAGCAATTGCACTTAACCTAGACACATTTGTTAATACTTGGTCATGTACATGTATATACATATTATATACTAAATTTCTTTATTAAGTTATTTAATTAACGTCCAGATAAGTATAAACGACAAACCAGAAAACATATAAGACTAACATATAAGCAGATCAAAAAATGAGAGAGTTTATATTATAAGAGGTAATTTGTATATATATATTACACAACACACAAATTTCGTTGGCCATTCTTTTACAAACTGATAACATTTAAGTTAATTATATGGAAATATTAATAGGTGTATACTGCATAGATACATCAGTTATAGTACGAAGCGATGAGACATTTTTGATATAATTTTTACAGGATATTCATAAATGTCTACACGAAAACCAACGGAAATGGTTTTCAAGTGTAATAAACTATACGTTTCATTCAATTTACGCAGCTGATGAAAAAGAAAATGTCACTTCTGATATAAACATTTTTTCGGATTTATTTGTGTAAAAAGCGTATTTTGAACAGTACAGTTATACCCCTTGTACGTATATTGTTATTTATTGTTATTATTATTTGGTTCAGAGTGACAAGGTACGATTACACTCACATTGTTGCTTTTGGCGGAGAATTCAATTTAAAATTTAATTATGTTTCGGTGTCAAACACCAATCAGTTATAAACAGAGAGAAAATAACTTATTTTATATTCCTCTCTTCGTTCAGTATCTATATTATATATACAATTATGTGTTTTTTTTCATTTGTATTTTGTACATCCTCTATTGATCAGAAAATCGGACATCAATGCGCGACTTACAAATGGATATGTTATTTTTAAAATTTTCCAATATCCTATATAGGCAGCTGGACTTCGCCTTATAATTGTTTTTCATACTACACAACACATATATTATTGTTGGTTACACCTAGATGATCTAATACCGAGACGAACGGCTGCAGTCACTGAATCAAAATTGCATTTTAAATATCTTGTATGTCGTGCATTACAATTAAATCAAATTTATAATCAATACGATGTTAAAAAAAAACTAACAAAAACCTACTAGAATATAAAATTAAAAACATTTCCGCAACTTACGCTGTAGTATGTATAATAGAATATTTATATTATATTATAGTATACCAATAACTTTTTATTTGGGTTGAAAGCAAACCGAAGCGATAACATTTTTACTCGACTAAACGGCGATATGATCAAGTCATAAACTATATTATTATAGAGTTGAATATGAGAAAATTGCTCGATATATATGTAAACGTGTTCAGTATTATTCATGTTGATGCTGCGGTAAATACGAATTTTACGAAAGATCCCGATGAGAAATGTAAAATATTCTCACGAGTGGTAATTATTGTTGAAAACGTCCAAGGAACCGATACGGATTATTGTCGTTCGTTATCAAACGGTTACCATCGAGCGATAACTGTTTTTTTCTCTTCAACCACCCACAGTCCACGGCAACCAATACCGATTGCTTATCCTAGTTGCCTGTCACTATAACGGGAAGAGATTTTGGAGAAATTGCGTCCACACGATAGCCACCGGATCACGCGGAACGTGTCATGAGTTGGTTGTATTCTCGCCATTCGACTATCTATTTAGATATCTTTTTATATAAAATACATAATTGATTTTAGTCTTTACTATTTAATATAGATACGCGAATGTACATGTTTAACCCGTGTTATGATATATTATGAATATGTTAACATTAAACAGTGAACATTTGTATTTCATTTGTGTATTAATCAATATTGTGTCGTCTCTGACTTCTCACTTCCAAAACCACGGTACAAGACGTACAGCAACAATTCCATTGCCTATATGTACCTACTGTAACGCGTCTCATGTTAATGGGAAAGAAAATATGCACTTAATTGCAAAATTATTTTAACACCCACCTACAACCACTATGCCCTTTTACTCGCCATTTTCTTTTGCAGTGTTTATTATTCACGTTATTTTTGCGGTTTTGTAAACACGGCGTGTATTGATTTTATTTTTTTTCTTCACACTCGTTTCCAATCGCCGGAGATTATCGGTTTAGCCGTTGGCTTCACTACTGCAATAAGAGAGAAATGTTTAATAATATGATTATAGCACTCCCAGCTATTGCGACTCGAATAATTGCAAAAAGTAATGAATATTTATTTCTTTTACCAATTACTATTACTGACAATTAATAGATACGTGGACGAGTAAATCATTAATAAATATATACTAGAAGGCTTTATGTCAAAAAATGTGAACAAAATTTAAAATTGGTTTGAAATTCTTCCATATTATTATGAAAATTATCTTCGTGTTATATTTTTAATTACTTTATAACTTTTAATACCACATCATTTTTATTTTGTATCACAATTATTAACATAATATGCTATTTTTTCAACTTTATTTGTATAATGAGTGTAGAGCTTCTTCTAAAATACCCCCATGGTTCTCTAATCTCTAATGGTGACATAACTTTTACAGTCCCCTTTTCATCACATATTTCAACACCAATATGCATAAAATCGCGACCTATGGCCTAAATACTCAACAGGTGTACAAATATATTTAGGCATAGAACCATATTATGGTACTTATTCAACTCTGAAGACATTTTTAAAAAACTTCCAAGAATAAAATAGCTCGTTAATATTCATTAGCTGTGGCGAAGTGACATTATATTTTACACATACACACACTTGCTTCGAATTAAACCGCATAGTTTTAGCTATCGTCAACGTCTCGGTATTAACGAGGTGAAAATATCTTAACCAAATATGCACGACCCTCGGGCATGAGAAATTTATTAAGTCTCCGACATCAGCGCGCCCATAATTTATATAGGTAGGTACATGGTGGTCGGCCGTCCTCGCTCCTTGCTCCAGGGTCCTATAAAAATATATTATTAAAATATTATGCTGTTTGCTGTGTTCGTTTGCAGCAGTTTGTCTCGGATCAAGTATTTGCTATACCGGCCGAAACATAAATTTAGGAACTCGATACGTTTGATAGTGATACATATTTTTCACTTTACTGTGGATCACAAATATATTCATACTTCAAAACTAATATTTCCAACTGGCTTAGATTCTTTCCCCTAATTGTATTGATAATAATAATATAAAAATATTAAATTCAAATCGAAGATGTACTTTTCCGTACATATTATATTATAATACTATATTACTATGCATTGCAAACAGATTTAAATTCAAGGTTAAAAGTATATTTTTAACTTACCTACGTAGTTACTTTTGGGTTTCCGTCAATTTAATTACTCACTATATTCAATTGGTTTTTAATTAACCTGAAATTAATGAATTACATTTTTATTTTAAGAAGTTGAGTTAATTTGTTTTGTTTTCATATTTATTTTATTACATTTAAATCAACTTTGTTTTTATATCAATAAAAATTTGAAATATTTTATAGAAATACTGATAGGTACTATATAGTTTTGAAAAATAAAAGAAGCTTAAATAAATAAAAAAATTAACTTTTTCTAGCTTAATAAAAAGTTTAAAAATGTGTGTTAACTTTTAACTTGGCTAAGTTAACCAACAATTAAGTAAATTAATTTTTAACTTGTTTTTATTGATGCGCGTTAACTTAACTGAGTTAAAATAATTACATATTATGCAACTTCACGAACATACGATTTACATACATCAACTAAATCAAATATTATTGATAACTTCGTTTCGAAAACCTTTTTTGTTCTCTGCGATATAAAATTTTTTAAGTATATCAGAAAAATGTATGTATGTAGTAGTTTATCGCCATCATATGTATAGGGAGGTCCTCGACTAGTTTTCAATTATTTTAAAACGACCACTCAAATTGCAACTCATGCTTTATTTATTCATTTTAATATTTATGTAACCAATAAACCAATTCATAGACCAAAGAATGCAAATAATTATACAATTAAAATATATTGTTTGGCTTGCCATCAAAAAGCTCCGTTGGAACCGAATGGAATACCATAAAAGTTCAACAGACCATGCAACGAATAAAATGCTTTTTTTATTTTTTACGGAACCAAATCGTATCTATATAGATTCATATAAAAATAATAAAAAAGAAACGAAATTGTCTGTGATCACAAAATGTATTTTCAATCATTTTCTTCCGCGTCAAATACCAAATGTATATTTACGCATGACCGACATAGGTGTGCACAGTAATGGCGATAGTATTTTAAACCATATAGTAGTTCCATTATATAAATATTAGGGTTTAGCAGTGAATCAAAATTTACCTTATGTACCCTAAATCTTTAGGAAAGTTTAATATTAGTGTAATGTGTATTTCGATTATATATAATATTTATTCAAACTGCTCATTATTACTAGTTAATATTCTAGTAAAAAATAAATTTATATTAATTATGACGTGCAATCATATTTTTATTGTTGTATGCATACACGATATTGTTACATTTGTACACTATTTCATAGTTGCCAAACAATATTTAGTGGAAATGTATTTTCAAAAAAATACATTTTGGATTGAATGTTTTTTTTTTTTTTATCATAGGCAAGAACGGACTATACGCAAATCTTGGAATCTATTTTTTGACAAAAAAACGGGACCATACTAAAATAAAACAGAGGATAATGTACACAGTTTTTTTTTACTTAATAATAAGTTTTAATTATTGTATAAATATGGTCTATTATAAAATTATGTTTTTTTATTTCCTGCACAGCTCCAAAAAAATAGTTATCAGTGCGATTAATAATAATGCAAACTGAATTATAAACTCAAACACTCTGCATAAGGATTTAAGATTACTTAATAAAAACAACATCGATTGGTATTAGCCAGTGTCCTACTGAATTATACATCCACTTATGATGAGGGTATTACGTATAGTTTAAACATCTTGCCGAGAAGGATGAGAGTACACAACATAGTAATTCTTTTAATACGTTTTATTACTGGGTTGAGTAGGCAAAAAACGTTGTGAAGCACATTATGCAATAAATTCACTCGAACTTCACTTCAAAGTGTATACATATACAAAATAACAGTCAATACCTAATTTCAATATAATAATTTTACGAATATAATATTAAAATACCTTTAATGGTTCAATTATACTGCTGGAATATATGCCAATTTTCAAAACAATTGTAATTAGCAATATAGTGACAAATATCAATTGATGGTGTATTGCTGTGTACCTGGCGATACATAACTTTTACGACTATTAATCAATGAGCAATAACCTCGAGGGTAAGGGAGAACGATGTACGTTTCAATATTAATCACTTAGGTTAGGCCAGGTCGAGGCAAAGCTGGATCGCTTATAAAATTATTCGTTTAGCATGAGAAATTCTGAGAATGGGACCAGAGAAATCGCGCACCCAAAAACGGACAAGTAATAAATTAAACAGAAAACATGCTCAAGAATACGTTGGGGCGTGACAAGCCATCAACGAGCGCCAATGATACTCGAATCGCGGATATCGGATTCGATAACACAAGGCGGCCTCGAACGACCAGCGACTCCGAGAATTATCTAAATATATTTGAATTAAGTAATGTAATATCAAGCCGAGCACGTTAGCTATTAATATTAATATAATAAATGAACCAGCGGCATCCGGCGACTTATCGCCATTCGACGACAAAGCGTGGGCTGATGGCATTTCCCGGAACTAGCGCAATCATACACGATAAACAAATGAGGTAAACGCTATCTCTTTAGGACGACGTGGGGACCGATAGGAGGAGTAGCCAATGTATAAGGGAGCCCGAATCGGCATCGATTCAGACGTGATTCTACCGGGCTACAGAGAGCACCTTCGCGCCAGTCATTTTTCTAAATTATAATAAACCAGTCATTAAAATATTAAACAGTTTTTACAATTTATTTCAACACCCCGATTTCATAGCTCCTTTTCGTCCATCACAAACCTCGTCCTCTTATTGGTCCATATCAGTATGATTAGTATAAAATATTTTAACATCAATAACTACTAAGCTTGAAATTTAAATTTGTTATGCATTTATTTATCGTTTTGTTAATAAAACTTTTTTTGGTATTCATAATTAATTAACCGATAATGGATTTTGAGTTATGGCACTTAAGAATTAAGAGATACGAAAATGTTTGCTTTTTGTGTTTAGCACGCCCTAAATTAGTTTTTGTAAAGTATAACCATTTGTAAGTTATAACTATGCTAATTATTTTAATTGCTTTATTTTTAAACTTATGAGCTTGAGGAATCTGTACACATTTTTATGTTACCCAATGACCAATTTTATTTAAGATATTACTAGTATTAAATCTGTATAACCGTTAAGAACCATTACCTCAAAATGTCTTCCTTAATTAACAAACACATAATAATATTATACAATGTAAATTATGATTAATTACGTTAGATCAGGAGAATTCAGTTTACATTATCTGTTGTTTATCCACTTTTTCGAAATTCTATGTAAAATAAAATTATATTTTATAGTCTGCTAACATTATTTTATAATATAATAATATACCTATGCCTACAATGATTTATGAATACTACTTAACGATTCTTCATACTATTTTCCGAAATAATTATTAAAAATATGCAGAAATTTGGTCACCATCCATCTACTGATTAAGGTAATTAAATGTTTTAAAGTTTAGTATTTGACTTACTTGCATAAATTAATAAATGGAGGAATATTTTCTCATGAGATCATTAATTCATGATTTATTATTATATATTTTATTTTTGCATATAGCTGTTAAGTATTATTCTCTTAACAATTTAAAGACAAAACAATATTATTATTATTTTTTTTAGTTTTGATGATAGATTTAAAATGACAATACTTACATTTAAAAAATGATTTATAGAGTAATTATTTCGAGCTATACAAATATACTGATTTAATATTAAATAATTTTAAAAGTTATTGAAATAAAAATGTGAACTGAAATATGAATGTAATTTACCAATATCTCAGCAAAATACAAATCACCATAAATAGATAAACCAACTAATTTTCTTTCGTGATTTAAAAAATAATATATATTTAAGTCTACAAAAACGCAAGTTAAAAATAAATCAATATTTTATAACACAAATTTAAAAAAGGTCTGCATTTTTAACTTACAAACTTTTCAATTGAATTTCAAATATTACAACTTTGTTTTATTCTAACATAGAATATTTGATCAAGATGAAACAAATATAAAGTATATGAATGGTTTTATAAAATTTACTATTTTATAACTAAAAATATTTTTTAGAAAATTTCATTTGGACAGATTCTCTAGTAATCAGCTGATAGGCATTATAGCATTTATATCACTTCGCTTGCCAGCTGCACTTGAAAAAAGATAATAATAGTTATGTATTGTTGGTATTATTATTAATTGTCTATCATCGTGTTTTAAATCAATTTATTATTGTGGAGATTTCCTTCTCATTTTCTCTATTTTTTTGTTTAAAATGGAAAAATTACCTTTTAAGTTTTACAAAGACGTATGATTTTCTAATTTAAAGTATAGAGCCATTTTGTAAAATAGAAAAATATCCAATTCTCATATTTATTATTTTGCATATACTACAGAATGCAAAGCCAGTAGCAAATAATATTCATCACTGGAGCTATTACCTTTATTACAGCCCAAGTAAAATATAATTATAAACTAGTATTTTCGAAAATTGATGCAGTGAAAAAATGTTGACACCTAAACTGTTCAACGACGGTTTGATTTCAAATGTATATCTTTTTCCGTTGCCCCCACCACCCCCCTCAAAAAAAAAAAATCAATCCATCTTATAAAATCTAAAAACCAATGTATGTTATTATGTTTTATTCATTCTGTAGGTGATTTATATATTGTTTTATGTTAAAACAATTTTTATTTACACGCTTAACTGACAACCATATCCATTAACTATTGATTTTAATTTATTTTAATTTAGTTATATCTTTAGTTTAACTTTGACTAGTATGCATTTTACAAATTGAATTTTATTTTTGGAAGAAAAAACATTATATATATTATATAAATATATATATATATACGTTAAATGTAATATGTTTCTATCGAACAGTATAAAATAATAGTTAATTCGGTTTTATTAAAATAAATCTAAGTACATCAGAAACATATTTACTAAATATATGACATATCATCAAAATTAATCTGATAAATCATATGAAATATTTAAACGAAATAATTTCAAAAATTAATAGTTTTATTTGCTATAAATCACACATATGATTAGCATCGCAGGCACATACTCATTAGTGATCTTATCTTATTTACCAAATACTATCATACACGTGTTTGTTATATAGGCTACAACATACATGAACAAATCTAAAAGCAAAACAAAAAAGGTCGGCAAGTAGGTACCGCTCTGCTATACAGTATGTGTCCAGTGAATCATTTCCGTAGATGTGTCAAATTTAAATTCAATTATATAAATCATTGTATACGAAAAACGATTCTGAGCGAAGATGATCTGTCAGCCTATATAACTAAGTGTATTCTATGATATTGTTGCTATTTAAATAATTAATTTTACTATTAATAATACAGTAGTTTGAATTAATTTTTGCAAAAAACATTGCATTTGAAAATATCATTGAGTATATAAAAAATCATAACATATTTTAAAAGTTTCAAGCAACTACAAATTTTTTTTTTAAATTACAACGAAATAACTAACATGTCATTTTTCATTTATATATCTAATTTCGACCAAATTTGAACTTAAAATGCCTATAAAATTTTTTTTTTTTGATTTTTTTGATTACATTATTAAATATTTTCGAAAAACCTTTTTTTTTTGAATTTTCAACCCTTAGCTATAAAAACTGATTATTTTATACATTTTAACTACTAAATAATATGCAAACATTTAAGATTTTGATGAATTTGATCAAAATTTGAACTTTAAATGCTTATAAAAAAAATTATGCTCTTATATTTTCATTATTTTTAATCTGCTATTTAAACAATTTATGAGAAATTTTGTATTAAATTTTCAAGAAATTTGACATAACGAAATTTATTTTAATGATATTTAAAAAAAAAATTTTGAAATAACCGAAAATTTTTTAGATCTATAATTAGCTCAAAAATTGTCAAAATATTTTTAATTTTTTTTTTTTTTTTGTATAGAAAATAGTAGTCTAAACATTTTGTAAAAATTTCAAACGTCTTCAATTATTTTTTTTTTTTTAATTACATCAAAATAAGAAAATCGTTTCCGGAGAAAACGGATGAATATCTTATGCCTAGTTTCAAACACTTATAAAAATTTAGTTTGACTTTCTTGTAATTTTTTTTTTTTTTAAGGTATAAAAACTTATAGAGATTCTTGTGTTAAATTTTCAATTCTTAAATTTAAATAGAAATATTTTTATGAATTTCCTAATCAAAAAAACTGCAAAATTTCGTGATTTTTACTTATTTTTTTGAAATTTCAATTTTAGACACTTATAAAAAACTATTAGATACTTAAGCTTAACTTTTTTCTAATTTTCTCTTACAACAAGTTATAAAAAATAATGTATTACATTTTCAAGTTTTTAACTGACTGAAAATTTTTTTTATTGGCAACAATAAAAAAAAAAATAAAAAAATTGATATGCTTATAAAAAGCCCCCCCAAAAAAAATCAAAAAATGTTTAAAATATTATAATGTATAGAAAATGACTCTACAAGCATTTAGTTAAAATTTCATGTATTTACGGTCATTATTTACTTTGTTACATCAAAAATAATAATAATTGTTGTTAAAAATTTGTTTTGCAAAAAAATTCCCATTTTTTCTTATTTTTTTTTCCTCGGCGCGTTTAAGAACTATTGGCAATTTTTTACTACCCTCTAAAATACCAACTAGATTCACTTTCCTATCAGAAAGATGCTGATGAAGAAATTTGGAAAAATTTTACTACAATAAAACGTGATAACAGACACAAAAAAAACACAACATTGTAAAATCAATACATTCATCGCTCTGCTCTAAATCTAAAATAGTCATTGCAATACAATTGGTAAATTATGTACACATACGTTTTAAAATAGTTAGTTTATATAATCTTATTATTATACCTACTATAATATTACGTTTGATTAATAAAATGCACAAACAATATTCATTCATCGATTATATTTAATTTATTTTACGAGTTCTTGATTTTATGTGGATCGAATGCTTTTGTGTGTTTACACTTTTTCAAAAGGCTTAGCAAAAAAGTTAAAATTTATTTTTAAGTGTAAAAATATTTACCCTCGGAGAATTAGAGTGTCATAATTTTATATTTTAGTTTTTTCCCTTAAAACATTTTACTTAAAAAAAAGTAAATTCCACCACCAAGTTCTAAAACCAGTATGGTTCCTTTGTTACTTATATTTTTAGTACTTAAAAAATATATAAATATTGATTTCTTTATTTATTTTAAAAATGTTATCAATTGTGTTTAAATACTTGAACACGTTAAATTATAATGTATGCATCTCACGCCTAAGTCTTAAACGCAATATAATGTATTATATGTTAAATAATATTTTGGTATTTTACATAATTAATAGTTTCATTTTTATTATTATGTATAATATTATGTTATAACTGTGAATTGATCAAAATGAACTAAACTCTAAATTCCCAACTATTATTTAACCAATGACAAATTACGTTATAACAACGGTTTCCGTGCGTTATGTAAAATTCAGTTTAATCCACTCCTACTATAGTGCTATTGAATTGTTATTTACGAGCATTGCATTTAGTTTACAGTGGTACAATTGATGTTAAACGCTGTAACGTACCAACCTATTATATTTATTATTATTATTATTTTTTTTTTTTTGAGTTAAGGCTTCAATGTCAATGGTCATTAGCTTGAAGGTTATTTTAGTAAGTTTTTAACTTTGAGGTAGGGTACGGTCGCTTTGAGACATAGGGATATACGGCAAGGATTTGTCACTAAAAACCTACCAACCTATTATTATAAGGACTATTCATAGGGCTTACAAAATAAAATATTCGTCGCAGGTATTTCGTTCTGGTCATAACATAACAATATAATAGCTTATATAATATTATTGTGTGCGAAATGTTATTTTCACGTCGGGTTACCGCCCGGACACCGCACCTTACCTATGTAATTAATGTTTCTAATGTATTAAAGAAACAAGGAAAACGCCGTTTTAACGAAGGTATTTACTCTAAAATTCTCCGCGTGCGCTAATGTTAAACTATATAACAACGCTGAATAATATTACGAACGCGACGAAAATGCCAACAGACAAACTTTGCCTCTGAAAGTTTCAGACTGAAACATCGCATGTACAAATGCATTTGCTCGTCAAAGACTTTATAACCTAAGACTACGGTATTTTGTATGATTGTTTATACGTAGTTATATTATGATATAATTTACAAATTCAAAAGAAAAAAAAATACACTTTAAACTATTATTACCGTTTACCTTACAAGAACCATATTGTCGTCTTACCGTTAAAGGTCACAACTAGAAATTTTGATTAGGAATATAAATACAGCAAGTGATATTAAAAAGTATATATTTTTGATATACCTTCAGTATTTTAAATTATATAATTTTTTTTTTTTTTTTTTTGATTTTGTTTGGTTGTAGCATTTTTTGCATTGCTTTTGATAAAGCTTTCTATTGGTTGCTTATAATTATATATGTATTCTACTTCTTGTCCCGTACGAATTTCTGATTCCGATTAATAGTTTGGGTCTTATTTTGCATCGCATATGGATATGCCCCAAAACATTTTCGTTAGTCGGCTATAGTCTATAATAGCAAGTCGTATATGAACAATATTAAAATTAATAAGTGATTAGTCAAAAATGTATTTTTAATTTGTAATCTGACTCCAAAGCGTCGTAAGAACCAATATAATTAGAGGGAAAAAATATTAAGTAATGTAATGTATTAAATGATAAGAATTTAGAAAATTGAATATTAAGAAATCTACCTACATAATATACTTCACGTAGAAAAATAACAATATGAGAAGCCCTCGCATATGTTTTTTATTTTATTTTTGTAAAAAGTGCTCTCCAAAAAGTAATGGCCGATCTTTGGTAACATGTTTTCGTGCGTTTTTTTTTTATATATACATTTGAAATCATGCAATAACAACCAACAACGGCAGTCACGTAATATTAAAACATGTAAGTTATCTTTAGGTATCTAAGTATTCATATTATATATTTTAACCTTAACATTTAAAGTGTTCTTAGAATTGCATTTTTATAGTATAATATATATAGTATATATTGTCCAACTATAATTAAACTAAAATAAAACTCCGGTTAAAATTTCTCCCTAAATGGGCAGTAAAGTAAACATTTACGTAATATCTCGTATCCGTATTATAGGCAGATACCAACTTCAAATGCTTGTAACTGTCCTATAATATTACGAGTAGGTAAAATAATAGAAATAAATTATAAATAAATACGTTCATCCCGTTTGCAATATTATACGTCTACGTATATATTAACGAAACTGTTGACTTAACCCCGGCTAGATTTTAATTTATAAAACAAACGTCAATTTTCTAACAATATTTACCTTTGTGTGTGTGTATATGTGTTTGTATATATGTGCGAAAGAGGGGAATAAATGTTTCTGTATTATTATTGTTATTATTATATTTTTGTACATTTGGTCGTAAATCGGTCGCATTGTGCCGTTGTGTCTACCACTCGAGTGCAAGTGGTTCGTAGAAATTGTATTGATAACTTTTCATGTTTTTCACACACTCTTTAATTTCTGTCTAGGGCGCGAGGTGAACGGGAGTGAGCTTATTCTTTTTGTTCGTCCAGCAAAACGACTTAACGCGAGCAAAAAAAAAAAAAAGAATGAGAAAAACTCGTAGAGTGGAAAATATATATAAAATTGACGATCGAGTGAAAAAATAAAAGACTAACGCTGTTCGCTAGGCGTTATTATTATAAAAACCATATTCCCTAATGTTGGTCCGTGTTTGCCCACCACAATATTGACTAGTCTCAATGGTTGAAAGAGGCAAACCAAAGCAATGGAACTATTGCACTCGTGGGTCCACCGAAGATTAGGTAGGTATATATAGGTACTAATAATAAGTGTAAGTCCACCGCTACTTCGTTAAATAATTATTAAAACGTCTGTAATCTTCTTGTACACGGTGTTTTTTTCGTTTTTATCGACAAAAATTATATTCAATTTCATAAAAAAAAAAAATTATTTCTCATCGTGCGTGCGTAATACCTACCAATTTGTCTGTTTCGGACATTTTGTCGACGAGAAACGCGGGAGATTGATGATGACTTATTCCAAAGTAATTCAATTGTAATATTTTATACGGTTCGCCCGACGACTACGTTTGTCTTTTCGGTGAAAAATACAAACCTGATCGATTTACCACAATACCACATCTAGATTTCATTAATAAATGTAAAATGTGAATCCGTAGAAATAATACGTAAAAAATCATAATATACTACACATATAGTATTTTAATTGAAAATATATTGTATTTCACTGGACACTCATAAGCATTATATCTTCAAACCGTTATTGAGAAAATGAAACGCAAACAAAATTACACTCACCTCATTTTCATAGACTGAAATATTATATTAATTATTAAGTTTATAAAAATACCATATTATTATAATAAGCCCATAACAAATAAAGACTTTAGATTATTGTAATTTGTAGGCAAATAACCAGGTTGAGCTCGACAAATGTACGGTTTTTAATTTATTAAATAAGTACTTTTTACACAAAAAAATTTAAATCGACATTATATAACTAATTAGTGCATACATATACTAACTATTTAGTACATTTTATATATGTAATTTAGAATTTATAAACAATATTAATTTTCCAAGCACTCATTTATAAATGTATGATAGGTACTTATTTTGTTATACCTCACGTCTTTCCCTGTAACTGATTGTTTCTTAAACGTAAAAGAGCGTCGAAGCGGACTATCGCAAAATAACAACAAAACTCGTATAACATCAAAAGATAGATTAAACAATTACATATGCATCAGGAAAATGATGAATTCATAAAAAAATGTATTATAAGATGAACACGTACCTACATTTATATTATGATTTATACTGAAAAGTTAAAAAAAAAAAATTTGAATAAAGCAAAAATGTATATGCTTCAATATCGATTGTGTTATAAATTTTAGTTTTTAATACTTCGTATAATTATGAATATTAATATGTAACATAATATAATTTTTATCTTTTTAAGGCATTATAATATTTATCAATACTACTTAAAACAACAATATTCAGTTTTATCCATGGGGAAAATTAAAAGTTAAACAAACCTTTAAAGTATTTATAAACTTAACTATTGAAAATTATATGAAATGCTAATATTGTTCAAAAATAATCTCATTTCTATTAAACTCATTTTAACAACAAATTACCATTAAAAAATGAACAAAAAAATCAGGAAATCAAAACTTTTAATTTTTAAATGACGAAGCTATGTGCATTTCATATTGTACATCGTATTTTATGTAAAATTGCCATACATTTGTCTTGTGTATATTTTCACTAGGGGTTAAAAACACATATTATATGAACCAACATTATAAATATTAAAATTCAATATAAGCAAGCATCTATGTCCAGATATTTACCTAAGCCCATTCTAAAAATAAATTGAAAGGAAACTCCAAGTGCCTTGCTCAGATGAATTCACTTTGTGTAGTTATTTATAGTATGAAAAAATTAAGGGTTTGAATAATAAAGACGTATTGCGTTCTCCAGAAGAAATATATATTCGTTAAACTCCGATAAATCCGTTATGAAAATAATGTTTTGCATATAGGACGTATAAATTGAAATATTTGTTATTGTTTTTTTCGACAATTCTAAAAGGAATATTTCCTAAACGTGACAAAAATTGTTGAGTGCCCATCCTCCGGGGCCCCGGAGGCCATCAATAATATGTTGACTGGACTGATTCGGCCTCACTATACTATCTTCATGCATATTCATAATCTGTCAAAAATCACGAAATAGCACGAATATAATGAAATCAGTGTTGAACGTTGATAACCAATAATAAATATCTAGATATGACAGATATTTTTTAATTATATTATCAAGATACAGAAAAAGCTGAAAATTCGGGTTTTAATTTATATAGGTACAATTAAAGTTAATGACTCGAATTTAATAATAAATCGTAGAAAAAACGATTTTGAGCGAAAACAGTCAGCCTACATTACCACATGTATATATATTATGATATATTTATTATATAAATTTATATTAAAGTTATTTATTTTACTATTAGTAATATATTAGTAATGTTATATAAATATTTGGAGAACTATGATTATTCGTTTTTGAATTACAATGAGATAAGAAAATCGTTTGATAAAAAAAATGTTTTTTTGCACGAGAATATCCATTTTCATCAACATTTAAACTTCAGACGCCCATTAAAAAATTTGGAAACCACTACATTTTTTTAATATTTCAATATTAACAATTTATTCTATCTTGCCTTTAAATTTTCAAGGTTTTGACTGAGCAAACTATTTTTTTATCAACGTTTATAAAAAAAAAAACTTCAAATGTATATAAGCAGCTTGAAAATATTCAAAATATATTTTTTAAATTATATCTTGTATATAAAATAATAAAATACATTTGATGAAAATAGCATGAAGTATTTAAAGTTATTCGTTTATGTATAAACGAATACTAAAAAACCAAAATCGATATTTATTTAAAAACTGATTTTACTTCAAAATTCTTATTTCCCCAGTTATTTTGAATAGTGCTCATTTTTTAATTTTTAACCCCCGAACCGACTAGTTCCAATTTGCTACCAAAAACCATCTTCAAAGTTGAAAACCAAAGCATTTTTATTCCCCAAAAGTTAATGGCAGATACAAAAAAAAAAAAATTAAAATACACCTCATTGTTAAATCAATATATTCGTCGCTCCACACAAAATCTAAAATAATAAACTAGAGAATTTATGCAACATTAAATTTCGAAAAAATTGACTGTGTGATTTTTTTGTAATTGAAAAATAGATAACAGTAGATAGCAAACTCGGTATTGTTACCAAATATTTATATTATCATTTACTAAGCATAGTTACATTTTTCAAAACATTTTGACTTTTATGTTTATCATAGACGTTTGATATTGTCTACTTTTTTATTTTTTTTTTTTATTTACGTTTTTATGATGAAATTTATTTTTTTAAGTAAAACGAACATTTAATAAAATATACATTTTACGTTTATCTTAATAAAATTAAATAATATTATCAAAAATACAGTCACACATTTTTTTTTAATATTTAAATTTCTAATTTTGACACTATTGTGCAAATTATTTTATAGAAAAAAATGTAAACATTTTTTTTTCATTTTATTACTTATAATACTTAACATATTAAAAATAATAATAATTTATACAAATAAAGTTGTTTTTACAGAAATTAATAAATTATATTTTGACTAATTATAAGCTATTTTACTATAAATTTATCACATAATTTCAATACGCCAATAACCATAGATTGTATAAATATTTAATACTATAATAATTAATTATAAAACGTATTAAATGATTTTGTCAAAAAATAATTTAACCTAATGCATTATTCAATTAAAAATAAGTTACTTATAAAGTAATATAAAAATATTAAAAAATATTTTTAAAAATATAAATCAACGAATATTTTGTGCTCAGAACTGTTTTTGAATATAATGGTTTATGTTTGTATTTTAAAACAATTTTAATACATCCAGAAATAACATCCCCTATTAATTTTTTTATTGTTATCATTATTATCGTTAAAATTATTTTCATTATTATCATTATCATTATTATTATTTCGTCGAGTTATTTCATTCGACAATCACAGCATATAAATGCTCTTTAATTGTTGGTTAATTCGATACAATAGAATTGGGAGAAATTGAATTGCTCGAAATAAATTAAAATCTACAGTTAGTTATAATACAGTAATTTGGCTTTTTTATACAATCCATAAATTAAAATATGCGCACACTATTTAGTTGTCCACATATTTTGCTATGATTTTATTTTATTTTTTCAAATTTTATTATAGACGTGTGTAATAACATATAAAATATTCAAATAGTTTGACTAAAAATGAGTTACTTACTGAAGGAAATACAATTATTGACACCGAGTTCGTAATGACAATATTTATGAATAATGAATATAATATTGTATAGTAATAAAAATATACATATTGCAGCAATATTATGTGGTGTAGTTTTTGAAATAAATAATTAAAATATGTATATTTTTTTAGTTAAAATTAAAATTCCCGTCCCTACATTTTTCTCGTAGTATTGGTTCCCGCCGCAAATTAATATGCATCTTAAGAAATTCAAGTTCGTTTAACTATGGCAAGGTTGACTATTTTACTGCTGAGTAAAATCGTTTTTAATAAATAAAAAAAAAAAAAGGATTTTAAAGATCAGAGGAAAACTAATCAATTAATATTAAAACAATCAACACATCACGCTGAAAATCTGAAAGTAAAAACCGATTGAACAACGCAAGCAGTAAACAAAAAAAAAAAAATACCTTTAAAACATTTTTTTTTTTTAATTTCAAACCAAAATCATTAGCTTTATCTTAAAAAGCTCCAATATACGTTTCCAATAATCTTCTTGACTCAGATTTAAAAGTGTCCACTGTTACTGATTAGGAAAAGCTCCATTTTAAGCCTTTCACTAATCGACTAACTCACTATCTCAACTCTCTAATCATTTAAATTGCATCCACAATTATTCCAAGCAATCCCAAAGGAAATTTGAAAAACAATGATGTTGTAAACAGCTTATCTCAAAAAGAAAAAGCAAAAAAATGTAGATAACTATTAGCTATACGCCTATATACATATAGTATAACGAAGTATCTCCATTGGGAATCCTCTTCACTCTATTATTTTACTGTTATTTTATATAAAATTTTATTATAAAGAATTATATTAGTATTAATATTTATATTTGTTTACACACTAGATAGATCTGTCCTGCAATTGTTTTTAGAATTTTCAAACGTATTCCTTCCTATTTTGGTTATTCTGAAAGTAATATCGTATAGTACCTTTGTAGAATGTCAATAATTTCTGACTAAGTAATATAACAGGAATTTGAGAAACAAATAGGGTTATTGCAGGGTGCTTAAAAATATAAGAAATGCCATATATAAAGCACGCTACTATATAAAAACACAAAAATGTATAAGAATTGAACATTATCAAAGTATGTGCTTATCAAAATAATTTGTAGTTTCCAGGAGTCATTAAAAATTATGAAAAAATACGCTATAGAATTACATTTTTGGTCAATATTGAATTTTGACATTTTCATTGTGTGTTCCACTCAGGACCGTTATGATGAGGTTTATACATAATTAATGTAAATCAAATTATAATTTATGCGATTTTAAACACTTGTTTCAGCCCTTAATGATATAAATGACTTTTTTAACAATTAATTTCATCCTATAACATTTTAGTCCAAACGTAGAGTCTAAATCCGGAAATTGGATACGATTGTAACATTTTTTTTAAGAATTGATTTATTTGAACAATATTCCAACTTTTTTTGTTCAGTGTATTTTTAACCAATAAAATAACTCTTAACAGTATAATTTTAATACAACTATGTTTATGGCTTTTATTATTGTATTTATTTATAAAATAAAATAAAAGATACGTATTGTCCAAAAACAATAATACAAATAATGCTACAAAATAAATAAAATTAAAGTGCAATAATGGACTTACAAATTTAGAACATTTAAAACATCATTAAGTAAGATAGTATTTCATATAAATTGGTTATCGACTATCATCAAACATTCTGGAATAATTGCTAAAAATATAATTAATATAGGAAATTAGAAAATATTTCATTTTGACTCTGGACTAAATTAATTGTATGATATATTTATTATTTTTTTACCTGCCTCAGTAGCTTGTCTTTATGACTATATCTGTCCATCACATGTACTTAACTATTTGATTGATTTCATCATTTTATTTCTAAATAATAATACTGATTCATAATCCTTCGTAATGTTTGACTCGAAAGCGATCAATGAAAGAAAAACGTTTTTTACATTACAATTTTCACGGTCGTTTTCTGTAAAAATGTATCGGTATATAAAAAAATATGTATTATTATATAATAACTGCTTGTTTGTTATAGTGACTTTTATAGTTTAAATGCATTATATAAAAAACAAAATAAATGTCTTTTAAAATCATTTTCTTCCTTAAACGCTCGTTGATAATGAATAAATTCGAGATAAATCTCCACAGATATATCAATACAATTGTATGGAGGTACCATCCTACAACTATATTTATAACAGCTTTTTATTATTGATATTGGTATTAATATTAATATTGGTAGAATCATATGTAGTAGTAGTAGAAATATGTGTTTTGTCATAAACTCTACTCAGATTTCTGCTTACAAATGTTATTTCCAGAAGTATGTAAACTTAACTTTAACTTTACAAATAGAAGGTGCCTATTTGTAGGTGAAATTTAAAAACGTACAAACGTTTATACCTATTATATCTAGCCAATAATAAACAGCGTTAACTATTTATATGAAATACCCACTTTGTATATTAGTGTATAGTATATATTACAATTCTTAAGTGATTTTCGAGTAAATGTCTTGTAGTTGGATTAAATAATATTATTATTTAATACTTTGCACCACTATTTATGTCACTATAAAATAACGGTATAATATAGTCAAGTTACATTGGTACGTGATAGGCTTATACACACTACAAAATAATAAAATAAATTAACACTATTATTATAGGTACGGCTCAACAACTTGTTTTACTCCACTGTTATGTGAATTGTAATAACCTAATGTCAGACACGCACACAGCATTTTTTGTAACTCCTTGGGTCATTTAAAACCTTGTCATGTAATATATATATATATTATATTTGTGGTGTGTGTGTGTGTGTGTGTGTGTAACCATAAGTACTAGAGATGAAAATCTAGGGAACACTAAAATTATATATTTTATATATTATAACGTTCACAAATCCATCAGGTTAGTTTTTCCCTACACAGTTCTAACATTTTTTTTTGCTAATTAAATTCTACTCACACCAAACACTTACTACAGAAAATAAGATAATTTTTAAAACTGATATTTTGTTTACCAAACTATTGCCTATTTAACTTGATTTATGGTGGTTTTTTTTAAACAAGTGTCAACATATTTTGTTTGTTTCAAAACACTGATTTATGAACCACCATAGTGCATGGTCAGTCCTTAGTCCGGTTTTTAAACTTCGCCTAAATGAAAATATACTAGCACTAATGTGTAACCTTAGTATGTGTTATAGCTTGAGGTAATTAATGTAATGATAATAAATAAATTAGAAACAATTTAAAGATTAGATTATATTTCAATCAGAAGATGATCTAGAAATGAAAAAAATAGGTCTTAACATAAATCACTATGTTTGGTGAAAGTATTATAAATACAAACTAATTATTTGTCTTTTAAAAAGTGATTAATAACCATTAACATATAAAATATGAAAGTTGTAAGTGTCTTATAGTGTACATTATATAGAAGCATTTAAACATTACGACCTTCCTCCATATCTGAATTCACCTTTGATTAGAACTTAAGAGATATTATTTCCTTATATTAGTTTATTAAATATAATTCATACACTTTATTCAGATGGTAAACGATTTATGACAACAGATGTTTGATACCACTGAAGTATACAACGCCAACATACTTGTATAATATACAAGTGAAAAATAATACACTCATTCAGTTTTTTTTTTTTTCTAGTAATTATTGTAAGTAGCAATAAAAATTGTTACTTCACAAAAAAACTGTAATATGCAACATTTAAACAATAATAATATATAATTATCACGAAGAAGTCATATTGCTTTTCTTTTTTTTTTAAATGAACGCCAAATATATCTCCTACAAACTGGTGTCACAAAGTGCGGCTGTCTAATGATTTCTTAAACGAATAAACGTATAAGCGAAAAGTTATGCATTTAAATAAATTGTATGTCTAAAAATTATAAATTAAAAAGATAATTGTTTTCGAGGATAAACACGACGGTGCTCTAGCGGCTCTGCTGTATCGCAGCACTTGTGAACTGCAACGTCCGTCACCGCGGCTAAAATCATTCGTCTAAAGGAACACGTTATTTGAGGTACCACCTGCTGACGCCTTTGTCACCTATTTATTTTCCACTTTTGTGCACTTTCACTGTTTCACTGTTTTACTGAATACCTACCATGACGTGTATACCTGTACAGACGTGTTAAGTTTTTGCCACTACGCTTGCATTAACAATTCGTTCGCCAAAATGTATTCATTTGTGTTATTAAAATACGTGTAATATACTTCGTTTACGCATCCCATGCCTTTGGAATATGTTTCATCGCGCCCTTGATACACTCTATACCGCGGCTATATATCTGTGAGATGGTAAATCCGGAATGTAACTGAAATATTTTTACGAAATGTCATTGTGTCTCATTTGTTTTGATGTCTATATAGAAATACACATTTTCCAGGAATAACCATAATCTTATCGACGTCTAATGGTATCTACCACATAGCGTTATGACACTAAAAGCAATCTTTCCCCACATAGTTTTCGCAAAACCACAAATACCCACTACAAAACTGCTATTGTACTTAAACTGAGAATATTAATTAAAGTTTGTGACCGTGACCGTATAATGTATATATATAAGACCTTAACGATTTATTTACATCTGGCTATCCATCATTTATATTTTACACTATAATTTAATATATACCCTAAGCTCAACTTCACGGTTGAACTGTTCCAATGTTAAGCCTGTTTCCACACTCTAAACTTAACACTTATCCATTCACTGTGCGACTTCTATAATAGCGATACCTTTTCATTAAACACCCAGAGTCCGTTACCGCAGAAAGTTATAACGCATTTCCAGTAAACTAATACAAATATCATAGGTACTATAATATATGTATATTATATAGTATATTCCACGGTTTGTTGGAAGATATTCAGCAACGCACATTCGTAATATATACGTTAATATCGTTAATATCAATATCCAAGTACCTATATAAGTAGCCACATAAGATATATTATTGTTGCTTGAATTCGTGGTCGTTACTGCACTTTACCATAATAATAATACAAAATGTTTGGGTAATTTCAGGTAATATTATTGTTATTATTACATAGAATGTATTCTATTAAAATCGCATAGGTATATATTATTTGCTCTATCCACGGAAGTCTTTCTCAATCGATGACTGTATAATCAGAACGATATATTAAATTACAATAATTACAATTATAACTGACATCAGTTTTTTTAAAGAACTAGATTGTTACAACTCCTAATCATGCATAATATGTACGTAAACGAAACAATACTGATAACAAATCAGTAAGTACTATTAAAATTGTTGGCTATTATTCCACCTATTAAACAATACATAATACTATTGATTGTGCACAGTGTCATACTACCTATCATCAATAGTATGTACATTTAAGATGTTGGAATGAAAAGGTATTTCAATTGACGAGATTCACATATCTTCATAATGCAGAAGACACAACTACGCTTGTATCGACAAATGCATCCGACGAATTTAACTACAAGTCAAGTATAATTGTATAATAGTACAATAGTCTTCAATAGTATAATATTTGTATACAGACCGGAATTAGATACGCCACTATATATAATAATCTTAATTAATAGACACATTTATTTTAAGTCCGTTTAACATTATTTATTTATAATCCAGTTATATTATCAAATATAAACAACTAAACATACGGTTAGATTATTTTATAGTAACTTATAGATAGACGCTATTTGGTATTAAAATAATAATCGAACCTTCCAATAAAAATTATCCAATAGTTTAAAATGCCATTAAGAAGTTATGGTTTATGGTACGTACCTACTGCAAACTGGATAGTTAATAGGAGAATTAATAATATGTATTAAATATATTTATTTATTTTAATATAAATTTCTATGTATATGAATATTATTTTATTTATTTATTTATTTATTCCGTAAGTAAATTAACGAATGATAAAAAATCTCATATTTCTAAAAATTCAGTTAGCAGATAGTATGTTCTTTTTTTTTTTTTTTGGCTGGTTTTGTGATTTTTAAGTTTATGATATTATATAACACATACTGCATACACGTGGTATAAAAATAAATGTATCATTTGTATAAACTATACTACTTAATGTGGCCCGTGGGTGATAATATTAGTAATTTCTTTTATTATTTCAATCATTACAAATTTGAATATTGATTAACCTTAATAGATACTTTTTTTCTAATGTCAAACAGATTATTTTTTTATAAACATGAACATTTTGATGTTGTTTTCTGACACTATAATATTGTACTATTATAATCTGGGTTAGATTTCTATGTGATGTCCTATATATAGTTGGAAATGGTAAGAATTATAAATGTGGCATTTGATTGAAATGTGTAGTACAGTTAGGCCAACATCGCAGGATTCACACATAATTCAACATTTATACGCATTATACAATAATATTTGATTGACAGTATTTTATTTATAAATTATAATACAATTAAACAATATAATTATTTTAGTTTATCGCCATCTTAATATACACAAATAATGTAAATTTAAATACACGAATATATTTTACATAACCTAAAAATTATATTTTTGATATTACCATGCCATTATAATTTTTTTCTACTTAAATTAATGGCCAATATGACCAACTTCTGGGAAGTTTCCATTAATCCTAACATTACTGGTATTCACTGCCTTATAGTATTTTGTTTTATATATTATTATTACGAGTACATACCTAACATCGTTTACACACGACTGTGTTTTGATTGATATTTAAATAATAGAATAAAGATAGCATTTACCTCTGCAAATTTAATTCGTAAACATTGGGTAAATTTAGTTTTGTTCATCAGACATAATAATAAGAGCGCGTGCATTATGATTTTTGAAAAAAAATATATTCAAAAAATATACATGAAGTCTATTTCGGAAAATTTGTTTAGGCATAATGGTTATAATATATTACCTAAGTATATACCGCAGTGTTCCAAGACAAGCATGATATATTTATATTATTTATGGTATAATTCAAAATATTTTGTTCGTTATTTCAATATTGAATGTTAACCGATAAAGTTGTTTCTGATAAAATAAAAGTTTCCAATCCGATATAAAGTTTTGCCTGATAATACCAAACTTTTGCACGCAGGGATATGGCCATCGTGCCATAACGAAAATAAGGATGCCTATTAATTTGCATGTATTATAGTATAGATACCTATGCATAATTTAAAATAATCCCATATAAAACCATAATACTGTGTGCACAGAAATTAAATAGTATAAATTCGTGAGATAGTTGGAACATAAAATTACAAATTATTTTCCTCGAAAATATCTTTATACATTACCTGTGCTGCATGCATATGTGCTAAAATGATACAATCTGGCTTAAAAAATATTTAATTAATAAAGATATTTAGCTCCACTATTGTAAAACGACAAGAAAATAGTACGCAATAATAAACAAATAAAATTGTAAAAATAATTTTATCATAATATGTTTTCTTTAAAAAATGATTTACGTGAATAACTAAAAGATAACCGAAATCTTACATAAAGTTTATACACTTAATTAAATATATTTCATATTGTTAAAATATTATTGACGTTACTTCCTGTTTTGAAATGTGATGTAAATTATAAACTGTGGTTTTCATATATAGTACAACTATGTACTAGTAATAAGCAAAGACGTTTCAGAATTTTCCCACCCCACTGATAGTTATGTTTTGCTACCCTTCTTAAAAATTTCAATTTTTCAGTACAATTTAAGTTTAAGGATACTTACATGTTATAAAAGGAGAACAAAATTAAACAAAAAAAAAAAAAAAACACGCTTTATACATTATTTTTTATGTATTAAATTTATTTACGAGCTTTTAAGGTTTATAATGTTACTGAGTTTCAATTCTCTAATGAGGTCTGACAAAATATTTAATATATGCTGTTTATTCTTTCATTAATCGAAGTAATACTTGGGATGTACCCACACTCTCATAGTTCTCACTGGGTCTAATAGGAAAGTGGTTTATTGACGGGAAAAGCGTATCGACATTGAATTAACGACTAATGAGTCATTTTTTCAATTTCTTTTCAATTTTTTTTTAAATTATTTTCTGTTAATATTTTATTTTTAAAAAATATGAAACAAAAGTTTTTAGTCTGAAATAAGTCAATATTATACTATATATTCAAATAAATTATTGTGATTTCTACCATTTGTAGATTTAAAAAAAAATAGTAATTAAAGAATTGTTATTCGAATAAATGAATAAATGTCTAAATATGTTATCTCATGTTCAGTATACTCCAAAGTATAATATTGAATATATTTACCTATAAATATATACGAATAGTAGCTGATCCCGTGCACTTCGTCGCCCACTAAAAAAATTAATAATGCCAAATCTATATGAATAATATTTATTATTTTATAATATAACGGTTAAAATATACTACATAAGTAATATCTTTACAATATTCAATTTATTTTGGGTCATTATGTATTTTTATTCGTTTTATTGACAAAAAATCTAATCCGTCTCATTCTGTCCTGCCCATCATTGCCTGAGCCAAATATTAAGTTAGAATTAACCTCAAGTGATTTACATGCATCTAAACCACCTAGGTAGACAATCCACAGAATTGGATCGCGGAAATATGTGAGCAGTAAATTATCAGGTAGGCAATCCACCTGCGGTGGATTGCGGACTTGAGGACCCCATGAGATGCGTAAGTACCATTCCAAAGATTTGTTTTTTTTTTTAATTTATAACTGACCTGTCAACGCTTTATTATTGCTATATTTATCATAGGTGTATTTGGCCTGAACTTTGTGTCACCTACAATTTATTGACCTTTTATATAGAAAGCTGTCCTATGTGTACTGTGATTGTTACGAAATTCCCTCGGCGTTTTTAGACATATTTTCAATTATAGACATATTTACTACAACGACGGAGAGTGCGAGTATATTGTAAGTTATTAGTACGTCGCGAATGACGGATGTCAGGTAAAAAGTGTTGTAACGCGTTTGTAATTCAAACCCGACACTACTGAATACGACATAAGGCGTTAAATCATTTACATTATTATTTATTTTTTTCGGCATCCAATACTTTTTTTTCCAAACAAATTATACACTTAAACCTTTCTTTAGTCTATACCTATTTAATAGTGAAAAGTGTACTAAAATCCGTTGAGTACTTTTTGAGATTTTTGCAAAAAAACAAACAAACAATGTCTCTTTATATAATAGTAAGATTTATCAAACTAAATATTATACAATACAAATATGACAATAGGAGAAATGATTGCGAGTGGTATTCAAAATATAACTTTTCTAAAGACCGCATAGAGACATGACTTCACTGCGAACCAAAATTATGAAAGCAAACAGAATACCACGAGATGTTCATTAGAAATTAGAATAATATACGACTGCAGTATTGTTGAATTACTGCTTTGTTTTCAATCAAAGTAATTACACGATATACAACAGACACACAGATGCGTCGTCACTACGCACATGTCCCGATATTCACTATCCGCACTTTCATATATCATATTCATTTGTACATTGTTTGTCGCAAAATTACATTCCGGCACACCATTGTATCCACTAGCCAATGCGTTTTGCGTGTGTGAATAAAATCGATCCCGTGTTGTCAATAGTCGAATGAATTTTTATTAAATGTGTTCTTAACGCAGTTTTTTCCACCGTTTTGATTTCAGTGTGTCGTCACTCGTCGTGCACACAGACACAGTACGATGATTTTTATTAGAAATAGTTTTGTTTGAGTGTGTTTTATACTCGTCGGCCGAGGACAATGTAGTGGGAATTGTACTACGATTACTATACACATATTATAGGCAGGGTAAAATATGATGATATTATGCATACCCACAATAATGTTGTTGAATTCGACATGATGAAAATAACAGTATGATTTATTTACAAACATATAATTATATCTATTTGATAGTTATACGATATTGTCGTATATTATGATCCATAAACAAAATTAAGTTAATATTTTATCAACGATAAAAATTGAACATTCTCATAAGATATTAATATTATCTTATATATATATATATATATATATAACAAAGTTGAGTTAGTTACACAGTTTATAACTCAAAAGTGGCTGAACCGATTTTGATAATATTTGATTTGTTGGATTCATCTCTGTCCCGAATAGAATAATAACTATTAACATATATCGGAAAGATTTACATAAAAAGGTGATTGATACATAATCAATAGAGAGCCGAACCTATTAGAGTTATTGATTTTAAATTTTGATGGTAGATTAATACTAGAATTTAATTGTGTAATGAGAAAGGATTTTCCAAAATTCAAATTTTAAAGAGATGCTTGCACAAAGATTTTGAGATTCACAATGAAAATCGAAAATTTTTTTTGTTTATTAATGGTTGCCATTGGTTACAACTTACAGATTATAATAGTAATAGTAAAAATAAATTATAGAAATAAGTATTTTATTTTGTATATAAAATATAATTGCCATTGTTTAATTGGACAGATGTGGTAAATCCATGCATCAAATCGTTGACTATACATTGTCATTTTTTTTTAAGGACAAAGTAAGATTGCAATTGATTTAAGTTAATACGTCTACATATTATATAAAAATGAATGGTTGTCTGTATGTCCTTTGTGCACTCCTACACTATTCATTCGATCGCCATGAAACTTTTGGAAGTTGTTGAGTACACTCCCACGAAAGTTTCTGTTATAATATAACATCTTATCTTATATACATATTATACGCTATAAATTCTGAGAAAACTGAAAGTGCTATTTTTGATGGGATATATATATATTGTGTATAATCTCTGTTTATTTATACGGTTGTCAATGGTTACATATTTTATAACTATTATAATTAGTAAGAATATGGCAAATATACATATTTTTACAAATAAATTTATAAAAAAAAACAAATCTTTGACATAAGCCACCGTTCCGATGTTTTTTATGTGCCTAATATTCTGATTTTACTTACAAACACATCTCGCGAGGTCCTCAATGCACTAAAGGTGGATTGTCTACCTGATAACATATTGCTCACATATTTTCCATGATCCGACGCAGTTGGATAAGTTGTATGTAAATCACTTGAGATTATTCTTAACTTAATCTTTAGCTCAGACATCGCCGGGCGGGACAGCTAGTTTAATACAATGGTTATTAGTTATCATACAAAATATTACAAATAAAATTACCTTTACAAGGTATAATATTATATTAATGAACAACACAAATCTATTACTAGACTAGTTTAAATTGATTCGTTAGTAAATTCTACATAAATTCTAACGTAGTCTTAACGCACGAATTATAAAACATAATAAATAAATAAATAATACAGTATCTGTTTTATGTTCAGCTTTATCTAAAATTTATAACTATAGGACCTAAAATTTAATACTCAGAGTAATATACTTAATATGGATGCAATTAAGTACTTATAAACAAATAACATGCATTTTTTTTTCTTATTTTTTTATGTATTGAAAATGTATTATAATTAGGTAATTAATTAAATTATAAATCATATTGACATAACTTTCTACTCTTGATATTTATATTTTTTTTCTTTTAAAATTAAATTTAAGTACCTACTTTCTGCGATTTTGGTCATTTTAAAATGTTCATATTGATAAAACATTATGGTTTGAACCGACAACAAGAATAATAAAAACTTTAAATATTTAATTTATAAAGTCATTTGCTTAATGTATCCCTCACTTAGCAATAAGTTTTCTGGAGTAAATGCGCGTTTTCTCACATTCAAAAATTACAAATTTTCCAAAACAAGATAAGTACTCAGAATAATTACAGTTGCCCCTTAGTTCATAAAAAAATATAAGCCTACACAAAGAAAAAAAAAAGAATTTTCATAACTCTCTATCAAGTTCAACATGTTCAATCTTACACAATCTGCATGAACAACCACCTCAACGTCGATTAAAACGACTAAAACTAACCTCGCAACCTTCTCAGTTAAATATACTCTATCTCAATAATAACATAATTATTATTGTTATTGTTAATATACAAACATTATTACTTATAATATCACTATACTCCTATTATTATTTGTTTTAATTGTCAATAACCAACAGGTATATTATAACAGAAACATTTGAGCTATAACAATAATTATTTGTATATAAATATTAAACAATCGTATCGTTTACCGGTGAACAGAATGTCAGAAATACTCAGATGACAAATGATCGGTTTATACGTTATAATTAATTGAGATTTATCGGATGGCTCAAATATTATAGAACTGCTTATAAAATGTAATCTCATCGGTATTACTATCGTAAAACACAGGTTTGGGGCACATGTCGTTAGAACAATATACACCCAACTTCCGACCTCACTAATAACGTACCTCACCTTCGTGTTCTGCAGTGGATTAATTAGGCTTTGCATATGCAGGAACTAAATACAAACGACAAAGTTTTGGTCTCAAAGCCATTAGAAATGTCGTGTACTTTGAAGAAAATAGACTTATTGATATATAATTTATACACTCGGCGGTGAAGACATATTCGTTTAAATTTTGAGTGTTCCGAGCGCATTTCGAGATAGGTTATATATGTATCTAAGAATAATAATAACAGTAATAAAGAGAATTATTATTGATGATGCATACTACATAAGTCACAATTTTGATTCCTAGTCAAAAGGACTTTGATTTGGACAAACCATCGAATGTGCCACTGCGTAGGACTAAAATTATAGTTGGAAAATATACTTGAGATTTTCCAATAGTTCTATTTAAAAAGAAATAATTATATTATATTATATAAGTTTTTAAAAATATTAAATTAAAAATGCTGATTGACTCCAACTCTCCTATGTAAATAATCGATTGATGTCCGCGTTGCGTGACCACTAATCAAACGTAAGTTATTTGATATTTCCAATTTAGGACGCCAGTATTAAATAGCGACAAAATATTATATATAATTGTAGTACCTTTATATATATATATTTATTAATTATAACATTATAATTCTGATATAAGTAGTTTATTTTTAATTCATCACCACAAGAACAAACAAATCATGTTCAACCTTTAATAAATAATTATACAATTATTAGTGACGTCGTATATACATGATATATAAATATGTTGAATACTTTATTTTATCTATTTAATGATAGCTGGAAGTTTGTTTATGTTTTTTGAACAATTTAAATACAATTCAAATAAAGAAACACACGTATAATAATAATATGATAGTTTAGACGAGTGAAACTAAATGTCCTAAGTTATAACTTATAAGTTATTGGTCAAAGCTGGTATTATCTAAATGACAATTCATTCTGTGAAGGGGATAATTATATCCGTAGGATGTTGAATGAATCAAAAAGTTGAACAATTGGTAGGGTAAGGTGGAACATAGCAGGAAATCAGGGAACGAAGATTAGATACATTCAAGGATCCATTTAAAAGAAAGGAAATCAAATTGAGATAGCCATTTATAATACTATACGTCAAATGACATCGGTTCGACGGTGAAAAAATACAGAAAATGTCGTTTATTACGATCATTTTCAATTTACGTCCTATCATATATCGTAATTGTCACGTTTATTTTTTTTTTAAACTTGAAAGTTTCACCTTGATTCGAACATTTAAAGAAATTAAAATAATACAATTGTAATATGATATGTGACATTGTAATTGCTGTGTTGACTTCTATAAAAGAATTATTATTGTTAACTGATCGTAATATTACTTTAACATTTGTATATTATTTACTCATTTTTTTTATTGATCCTTAGCTTTGGTAGCATGGGCCATTAGCTTTATACATTTTTATTTATTTGTTTTAGCAATTAAATTAAATTAAAGCAATTCATTTACATTCATGTAGGGGGGATCTATTTGCTGTTAAATGTGATTCTTCATTTTGATGCTCCTGAAGAATGAAATTACGTTTTCTGGCTGATAATCTGGTCCGACTATTTCACATAAGGTTTCTGATATGTTATGTTTTTCTCTTTCTTCTTTATTTGATCTGCATTCTGTTTTCAGATGTTTTACTGTAGGAGCAACTCCACACGAAGTGCATTCTATTGGTGATTGGTTTTTCATGAGGTATCCGTTTATGAGGTGGCTGTGGCCGATTCTCAGTCGGTTAATTATTATTTCTGTTTTTCTTGATGGTTTATATTGTGGCTAGAGATTTATGCTTTATTCTTATTTATTATTATTAACAGATGTAAGCAATAAACAGTAAAAACATGTTTTTCTTAATAAACTCGCACGAAACAAAATGTTATATCGGGTCACATGGTGTGAAAAAAAACTGACATTAACAACAGTTTATTATTATCATTTATCAATGGTAGGAAGTATAATATTAAATTAGACGTTTTGTGAAAACAACTTCAACAAAATTCAGCGATCGTAGTGTATAATAATATACTATCGCCGCAATAATGTGCAGGACAAGAGACCGCGGCGTAACGACGTCAAAAACTTTTGCTCGGATCTTAACGGGAAACAATATGCGACATTAATACGAAACCTCTCCAGACGTGAAAGCGTGCATGTTTAGTGGTCAACAAAGAAAACCTCTGACGGCCATCGCCTCTCATAGTACTATTAATATGATTATTGTTTCTTCGTCGGTCTTTTGAACAGCGTTCGACTAAAATCATAGTTCTATCTGCGATAACATTTTGTCCTTTGTTATTGTACTTTCTTTGACACGTCAATAACTTTTGAAGGCAATTACGCAGATTGTGCGTTGGTGTTTTTAGTTAAATTATATGGTGAGTGATTCTTATTTTCCGTCAATCTGCAGCCAATATCTTAAGATTTTTTACAATAGTCTTATAAACAAATTGAAAAACATCAAGAAAAAAAAAATAATTTGCAAATTACACGTAGTTCCCTTAAAATATTGTTCGGTCCAGGAAAAAAAAACATATTGGGTATTTGTTGTCGTCAATCTATGACAGTGTTTTATGCTTAGACTTTAAAACATATTTGGTACTAATTATTTTGTGCGATAAGACAGCTTTTTTTTTGAGAGAGAGAGAGAGAGAGAGAGAGAGAGAGAGAGAGAGAGAGAGAGAGAGAGAGAGAGAGAGAGAGAGAGAGAGAGAGAAACTAAACAATCGCATTAGTAAATACGCGCCAACATGTATGCTATAAATTTATTGTATTTACTCACCACATTATCTGAATCGTTTTGAAGTTAATAATTTTGAAGGAGTGAGTGTTGTCTGTTGGCGAGTATACATAATCGGCCGTCAACCTCTTCCACAATCGTTGTGTCCTAAAAAGAAAACACATATCGCGTTAGATTGTTAGATATTTACACTGAATTTAAAAGCTTAATATATATATAGGTATAATGATGATAATATTTCTGTAGAAATAATAATAATACGTAAAACCACTCGAAATTCGTGAACCGCCGTAGACTTTGATGGGATCAATATATATATATATATATATACAAAACAAATCCCTAGTTTGGCAGCTCCCCTTGACATAAAATTACATGGATAATATTACATTACTTATCATGCGCTCGTAGATTTTTATACGTTTTTCGTGTTTATTTATGTAATATACATATTTGTTTATAAGTACATTTGTTACAACCTTCTCCGAAGTCTCACGCGTAGTGCATTTATTTAATCGCCTCACCGGGTTTATGATATTATTTTCAAGGGCTGCAAACTTCCCCCTTACACTTCTTAGATTGCATGGCGTTTCTCGTTCGTATGTTTTTTATTTTTATTATTATCAGTTTGTGAAAATTGTTGAACTACACGCAATTTTCAATGGCCTTCGAGTTTAAGGTCTCTGTGTGACCTAACCGTCGATGTGATTTTATGTACAACTATAGTTTTACATACATTTTTTTAATTCGCAAATGTTAGCAAGAGTTATAAACATACGTTCTAAAAAAATCGCAACAGTTTTTTTTGTTGAGATGATAATTATCATTTTACAAATAACGCATTTCAAAACAATATTATATCTACGTAGTATTCAAAAATTCACCAACAAAAACATATTTAAAGTGAAATCACTTTATATTAAAATATATTCTCTAATATTGAGTTTGGGGTAACCATGAGCATTAAAATTTAAACGGTATATGTTTAATCCGATGTTTATTTCAGACTTCTGATGATAGATGATGTCAGTTTATTTTATGTAAATAAAATAACAATATTGAATGTATTTTTGTTGATATTTAGTACGAAAAACGATTTGAAAAGTTGATCGACCAATTATATGGAAGATACTTTCCAAAATCATTTAAATGAAAACGTATTTTTATTCGATTTAAAAATATTTATAATAGTACGTTGGAATCCCACGTATTTAAACATCTCAATTTACAATACGTGTTGTTGATTCACAGTATTTTAAAGCTTTACAAAATTTTGCATTAAATGATTAATACAAATATAAATAATATGTGTTTTAAATTATAAAACATAAACATTTTTTTTATGTACTTTTTTATATATTAGGTATGTTTATCGACTTATTTACGTTTAATAAACAATAATGCGATCTTAAGACACAATGTTTCAGTTAGTTTATTTAAATTAATATCGTCGATGTATTTAACAAAAAAAAAAACCAAGATTATTATGTTAAAATATATATGTAAAACTAATATAATATATTAAAAAATATAAATATATTATGTTTAAAAATAATTAAATTTAGGTATATGAAATATATATTATTGCCACCTTTTAATATTTAACTATATATTATATACTATATTTTATTAAAACAATAAAAACTATTTTTTAATAATTAATTGTTGACTACAGGTGCAAATTTAAATGTCTAGATCGCTTAATAAATTTGACTTTATGTACTTTATTATTATTATATTGGTTTAATATAGGTACTTTTAAACTTACTTTTTTTTTGTATCAACCAAACAAAAAACCGAAATCTATTATTATTAAAATATAATTGTACATTGTTACTCCATAGTGAATTCATAAAAACGATATGAAAATTGTAATTGTTTTTTATTCCCCTGGTAATCTAACAAAGGTTTTTAACTTTTCATTTTAAAATTTAACAAAGGTAGATGTTTGTTGAGGCTTTTAAGGGATTTTTCTCGTAAAAAAGTGTGCAACTTATATTTCTCCATTTCGTGTCGTGAACAGGCTAAACTCAATGTGTCTGATAAAGTGACAATGTATCGTTGAAAGCATATTGCCCATAATTGTAGTGCACTGGAAAGTTCCATGGTAATACACCCTCACATTTCGAGTTTCCTTAAAAGGTTAAACATCTCAACACTCTATGTATGTAAAATTTAGTTATAATAATATATTTTTCTCATATAATATCTACCCTGTAATGTCCTAAATATTTTCTTATTTTTAAAACCCATACGCTATGCATGATGCATGCATATATTGTGAATCCACTAAGTAACAGGGATGAATTTATGGGGAGGGGTGACGTGGCGATTATCCCCACCCTCTGGGATTTTTTTAATTAGTTAATTTTAAAAAAATTTAATACTTATTATGTATAGTAATAATATGGTGTGAATATCTTTGTATAGGTACCATGTTTCATGATAATAAATAATAATTGTGATAATAGCCATAATCTAACTTATAAATGTTGAACTTATTTTTTTATAAATTGCTTAAATAAATTACGGTCAAGTTCATTGTACTTTATATATCACTCAAAAATATTCCTACCCCCCCCCCTCCTTAAACCAGCCCCAGATCCGCCCCTGCTAAGTGAGATTAAGTTACAATATATTTTTTATTAATTTAATAGTTAGGTGCGATCGTTTCAGACCATGCGTGCGTGATTTGCGAGTTTTTTTGATACGGCGTATTGCGCACTCATGAAATTGATTGAAGGCTGTTTTTCACATTAAAATGTTTATGCCCAATGTTCTGGAATTTGCGCACACAACAACTTTGAAATGGCTTGGAGGCAGTCGTGTGAACGAACAATCGTCCGGTGGTGAAGATTAAGCTCTGTATATATGTATATATATACACGCACACCTATTACAAATTCCCATTTTCTCTTGTAATAGACTTGGTACACTTCTAGTCGGTATGTTATGTGTAGCTAAAACTATGTCACTAAATAGGAAAAACTTTATGCAGAAAAGTTTCAAAAATATTATTATCCATACTTATTTTGCAGGAAACATATTTGTGGAAATTTATATCGGTAATCGCGGACATCTACAGTAGATCGAAAATACATTGTTATTGATTCGTCACGATAATATGACTGCGCCAATGCTCGAAATTTGATTGATCTAGACACGTATGCAGTCCGATGTCAAAATGCTCGTGAAATTCAATTCCTATCACAATTTTGGTCATTATTTAGTTGAAAAAAAAATACGTATTCAGTGATTGAAATGACCAAGCACGATCTTACGAGTTCCGGTGTATAATATTTTATTAAATTTAATTATCCTCGATCGAATATTTTATTGAAATTGACGTGGTAATATATTCTGATTTTTATAAAAAAAAATATTACTATTAGACCAGTCTATAGGCAAATTGATTTATTACTTGAAGTTATACAACTTAAATCATATTAAAGAAGTATGAAGAAACATTTTTTTTTCTCAAATGACGTACCGTATACAGTAAAGCAGCCTTTAATATTCCATAATGTAGCGTTGTTTCCTTTGATGTCCCATTTATAACTAAATAATAACAATATTCTTGGACAAGTTTTGATATTCAACATACATTCAAATTATATTTAACATAAAATCACAGTTTTTAAGCTAACTACTTATCTGTGTAATTTTACTATACCTTCCAACAGAACTATGACGTTTGAAAACACATCATAATTTAATTCTATAATAATTATAATAATATTATTTTAAATTAAATAGTAAAAAACACTATATTTATATTATATTTTAAAATATAAAAATAATAATATTATATGATTTGTCACATAATAATTTATTATAAAATGTTTATAGATTATTTCTTACAAAAATTTCCTTTAATTTAAATTTAAGAGTTTATTTTAAATATTCTATTTTGTTATAAATGATACATAAAATAATACGTTTATTGGATGAACACATAAAGTGTAAAAGTTAGATTTTTAAATATAGAATATGTATAAATTATAACAAGAATTAATGTTTGATGTTAGTGTGCATATTATAATTAATCATTTCAAATGCAATCACTTTAAAATTTAAAAAAAAATATATTATTAGGTACCACACGATTGTCGATAAAAAAAAATATTTATTCAATATTCTTTATATAATAGAATCTTACACAAATCTTTTACATATTTAATCAATAAGATACAAATGGCAGTTGTCCCTACATTTCTACTACTTTTGGGTTAACCAATGATGATGTGTGTGCTTTACGCTTTAGTCTATGCATGATTGTGTAATTAGGTCTACGGCTCTTAAAGGTATCATACATTTTATACTATACTTTTTTTGTATAATAAACATTTTAGTGTATTTCACTGAGCGTTAAGAATGACAGACAATGTTTCCTTTAGAACTAAATAGGTAACATTCTTTGAATTTCAAAGCGCGGAGAGCACTCGACATTAAACTAACGCATAAATCATCTACCTACTCACCTTGAAAACTATAGACGGCGTGCACAATTATTGAATAAGCCGTTTATTATCCTTACTACGGAAAATTACGTGTTTATTGGCTCAACTTTCGTCACCCTCACCCACTCCTCCCTCTAGTTCATTCACAGTATTTCTCGTTTTTTTCCATCAGAACTCCGTCCGCGGGTAAGAAAATAGAGAAAGGGTACTAACCTAGAAACTCGCAAGGCCCACACGCACCAACTTTCTTTATGAGGAAATCAGCGTCTGTCACTTAAACATTATTTATGCTCACGTCGGCATGCGATTAATATTCTCAAGCGTAGATATATGTTCACCAGTATAATACCGTGACACCGTCGGCTATCGTATGCCGATCAAAATCATATGTTGAAGACGATTTTTATTATAAACGACCGCAAGGGTTCACATTTTACTATAATAATATGGTAATAATATGTACGGATTGAAAATATTATTTCGAAGAAACGGTAAATGTGATTATGCCAAAATCCTGCATGAACACAGTTTAAAAAAAAAGGTTGTTTTTTACGACCTACCTAGTTGAAATGTCGTATTAGCGTAAATTTTATTCTTTTTCAACGCGCGCGCTTTGGCAGACATAAATCTTTGCGAACGATCGCTGACCGTCAAGCGTCATACGAAAGTAATATTTTATTAGTCAATACCTGTAGTATATATTATTTTACACTGGGCATATAAAGACTACATAATGTGAATGGCATTCACTGAATGCATTATACATTTTTACAGCACTTCTAAATAAAAAAAAGATGAATTTTTCATGATGGATACGAAAATAAATGATTTCGGATAGAATTTATTATTCTGTTTCAACAATTTTACATAACATAGCCACTTAAATATCATAAGAAATTTGACACTTTAAACTTCTGATCGTTTTTTAAATATTTCCCAATCATTTTGGAAATTATTTCAAAAACCTAATGAAATAATAATAATATAATATATAAATGGTATACATCGTGTACAATTTTAACATTTTGTTGTCTGTAAATTTGAATTTTTGTTTTAATAAATTTTAACTTTAAAAACTTTTTTTCTTCAAACATGACAGAATGTGATAGATATTATTTTTAATAAGTTAACCACGTATACACATAATAATTTAATTTGTAACAGAAGTTATCAAACTGTGTTACGCGAAACATGAAGTAAAAAGTATGATAGGTACTCAGAAAACTACTCGAGGTATGACAAATAAATAAAAAAAAAATTGTATCTGTTATCAATTATAAATGTTTTTAAATGAGTGGACACCGGGTGGTGATTCTACTACTAAACTACGGAAAGATGAATAGGTATATGTTTTTTGACAAATTAATAATAGACAATAAAAAAAATAAGAATATTTTACAGCGTTTTGTATTTAGTCATTAGTAGTAGAAGGACTGAACCGTAATACACATTCAGTACGCAAAAAAAAAATGAGGTTAAGACCATTAAAACATATAAATTATATACTCTGTCAAGTCCGACAACATTTTGATTAAATTAATTATAATCTTTTAAAATGTTAATGATAAAAATGTAATTTTAATACTATAATGTTCTTAATATATTTTAATAGACTGTTGTTTTGATATGGTTAAACTTTATTTTTCTCTAACGTCGATGATTTATTTAAAATTTAAAATTGTATAAAATAACATTGCAATAGCCTCGAAAATTGAAGCAAATTTCATATTTGATCTTGCAACAGTAGGTTTCAATGGCTATTTATTAACAAAAATTGATTTTAATGTTACCGCTATACTAAATGATTGCAAATAGCTCCATCCTCTAATCCGTAGATGTTGAACGTCAATTATGTAATAATTCTAAGGTGAATTTGAGGATTATGCGAGTGAGAATATACACAACTTATTACTTAGAACAAATCATTTCTAATTAATACACATTTATTTGCATATTGAATGCTCTAATTTAAAAACCTTTAATTCAGTTTTTGATTATTTTTTTTTTACAATAAATATAATCTAAAAATGTAAATATTGTTTTAAATACAAATATTGTGATAGGTTGTGATTGAAGCATTTGTACAATTTTCCACTGATTCGGAGTTTAAAACGCGTAACTATACATATAGGCTAAGGTTCTTTGTTTAAATGTTGTTATTTTTGACATATTTAAATTATTGTTTTTAATAATATTATTAATTATTATTTATAACTTTTTATCAGCCGGCGCGGTCTATAGGCAATTTCGATACTTCAGCGTTCAGGTTGTTTTAAGACGGCATCAGATATTACTTTTTAATAAACGAATTGATTTTGGAAATTTTTCATTATGACGAAAACTATAAGTGCTTACTACTCAGGAGGAATTGTTCAATTAATGTTATATAATCAATTGCAAATTTGCAGATTTTTAATATGAAAACCAAATTAGCTATATCAGAGTTAGTTTTAGCAATGAATTAAATATCGGTTTACAGTTTCAGTACCTATGTTATAATTAAAATTAATAGTTATTCTATACTACATAATTGTATTTCATTACCAAAAATAATTTAAATATGTATTTGTGTGCATGAGCTGGAGGTAAGTGAGGTAAATATACTGTTGCTTCACTTATATAATACTTACCAGTACTGCAATAGTAGAATAACGTATTAATAAAACCTTAAAGAAAAAATTATTTATTTATAGAGCAACGAAAATCTCGCGTTTTTAATCATTTTCAGTTGGCAATGGCATATTATTATATGTTTAATAACAATAAATATTTAAATATATTTTAACATGTATATCGGTAGTGTGAAAGTTTTATCTATACATAAATTATGTAACACACATACACAGAACAATTCAATTTCAAATTTGAGAAATAAAAGCGTCTAGGTTATATGAAGAAAAAAAACACAAAATTTCGTTTCTGACAATCATAACACCACATTTAAAATATAATATAACTGTCGTGTATATTTATAAATGAATCGTGTATAATTACAGTCGGCAATCTTACAATTTATAAGTTATACGAGCCTTTTGTACTCACGATAACTACGAACGTGGTATAATAATTAAAGGTATCCAGTACATCATGTATTAGTAATATATTAACATTAAAATATAAATTACAAATGCGTGGTCGTAGCAATTGCAATATAGTGTAATTAACGCATTAAGTTGTCATCATATTAAACTGAAGTGAAAATATAATAATTACAAGCCATATACCGCAGGGTATCGGGTGGAAGCCACCAAAGTCCAAGCAATAAATCCGAAGATGAGCTTAAACCACGATAACCTTAATCTAGAGCAAATATATTTGAAAAATAAAAATACCGAACTTTTGTCTGTACTATTCCATCATCTCATGATGATATAATCACATACCACTAATCCCGACTGATTTCTCAGAACATGATAATTTTTAAATGGGAACTTTAAAAAATTCGTAACTTTTAAGTTGGGATTAAAATTCCAAATATTATTTTAGTAATATTGAATTTAAATTTGTATAGCTAATGTAAAATAAAATGAAGTAATACACAAAAAAAAATTGGACGAGGGATATAAAATATTATAAAATATATTATAAAGAAAAATAAACAAAATATTATGTAAGTTTAATTTAAACGAAACAGCCGTCCGCGGTTGTACACGATATTGTGTATTTAACAAAATTAATGTCAATAAACCAAATGTATATTAAACGTACTAAAAAAAAAAAAAACAAATAAAATATCAACTCATTTTTATAGGTCAACTAAAATGCCAACAACGGGTCTGTAAAGAAAAAAAAGGAAATAAAAATACGTTATACACATTTTTCATCGTCGAGGAAAGTTCTATTTTTTCTTTTCCCTCCATTTCCTTTGATGTGTATTTCCACTTTCGACGGTCTATGAACGGCTGTATGTACGTATAGCGACTAATGCTTGCATAAAGGTAAACTCTTATAATGTATTGTAATTATTATTATTATTATTATTATTATGTAAAAAGTACAATCGCATATTTCACTTTGAAATGTTCATTGTTTGTATTTGTGTAAGTTCTTTGTTTTAGCGTCGAGAGAAATAAAAATGTGGCCGAGCTGACACGCAGACAATAATGTCGTGCGGCGATGATTTAAAATCGGTTTTCCCTCATCACCACCACCGTTGGGCCTGGAAATGTTGTTCGGTTTGCGCCGGGTTGCCGTGACTTTATTCGTTACACTCCGCGAAACGGGCACACGCTCCCACATCTTGTGCTAATACTAATATACACATCTCGCGTACCATCATCTCTGTGTGTACAAGACGCATGTAAACACGCTGGCTTATAAACGAAATCCATAGGGTAATATAACTATTATAATTGATTTACAGATGTACTACGTAATACAGAATGGGTCACTACGTTTTCCCGTTTAACTGCGTTAACCTTAAGGGAAAACGGGAAACATGGTGACTCACTCTGTATATATTATATTTATTTTAACTCTATAAAATAAAAATGTGGATTTTCGACTGGAATTTCCCAAAGGGTAGGCTGTGTGTACCTGTGTCTGTTTGTTTGTGTCTTTTTCCGTGTCTGTGTTAGTGTGGTGTATTAGTGTTAATTATTCATGTTGTATTTCTATGGCCAAAGGTAGAAGTCAAAAACGATGGTTGTTTGCATATTCCCTATCGTTTAATTATGGAGGCCTTAAGGTTACAAGAATATAAAATCCGTCCAATGTCGACTTAAAACAATATTTACCCTCACGCTACGTACGATGAGTGTAGGTAACAAAAACTACCAGAGTTAAGCAAAATAAAACACTATAGGTACTTAAAATTATAATGATTCCAGTCATTTGTAGTATCTACTCAAGTGATATTCTGAACAGTTTAAATATTTGTTTATTTTTAATACATAGAATTAGTATGTAATGATTGTCCAAAAATAAAAACGATTATCGAAATTCAAAATATATGATAAAAAAGTAAGCAATTCTTTCTAAGTTTTAATACAATTTCAATGTTAAAGTTGTATATTATTTTTATATTATACATGTGACAAAAATGAAATAGAAATCTATGTATCCATAGAATTTACTATACTAGCCAAAAGTAAATTTGGGTTTTATCGACAATTAGTTTTAAGTTATATTTCCAATTGAAAATTTGAAAATATTTTATCCTTCATGTGTTAGAAACTAAAAATAAGAACTACTATATCAAAAGTTTAATCACTTATATTATTAATAAAGTTAGTTTTTAAATCTCAAAATATGCTATAAAGTAATGAATTGTATCCAGTAAAAGCATAAAGAATAACCTTCAAAATTGCGTTACTCGACAGAATATTATATATAGTTAATAATAACAGTGCAATAGACTACGTTATTACTTCCTGGATAATAATTTATAATAAATTCATCACGATGAAATACAATACGGTTAATGATTGAGGTAAATAGTTTGGAAGTCTTTCACAGCGATCACGAAGTAATAATATTACAACATATTTTTAAGTTTTTAAATAAAAATAATTTTCACCAGTCAGCCAGTTATAAAATAAAAAAAAAACTAAAAAAACTATTCTCAATATCTTTTTCAGCACTAGATAATATGTATATTATATACTAAAAAATAATAATATTTATAATAAAATAATAAAATACTTTTATGTATTTTTTAGATATTCATCAGATTTTGACATGATCTTTCGAATATTAACATCCATGATGGAAAAACATAAAATAGAACCTTTTTTAAACTTTTGATTTCTGACACTTATAAAATAATTACAAAATAATAGATAAGCAAACTTGACCGCCCTAATGTGAGTTTCAACAAGAGAAACATTCATTTTGAGGCTAAAACAGAAATTCCTGTGATACATTTCTACAGTGTCCGGTTTGTGCTGACGTCATTCTCCATTATAATTATTGCCGTCATCGTTTATTATTCATGTACGTTTATACTGAAATAATTTCCGATGACAGAACGGAATCTAATGGCAATTTCCAAGGCTATGCGACTAGAACTAATTACAGTACTAAAAAAAAACTTTTTCTCTCGAGTCCACATTTGTTTTTTCTACGTTCATCAGCTGGACATCCGTCTCGTTTAGCCAATACTAGCGGCAGCAGTTAGTGTAGTCGTTTGCTGTACGTGATTACGGTATTACGTCCAAAATTATCGGCTCATCAATCACCTAGCTTTTCAACTAGTGTGTTCAAACTTTTAAATATTTCTTCGCGTTACAAGGACGTTATCTCCAACTCTAGTGTTATCGTTATTATTATACAGTGTGTCCCAAAAATCCCGTAAGTCCCGTATCACCTTTAGTATCTCCATGGCAAATTAATAATACATTTAAATGTGATTTTTTATACACTTATAAGTGTGAAAATTAGAATTAAATGGTATAAGATTTAAATTTTGTTTTCAGAAATGTCCAAAAAATTGTTTTATACAATTAGGTTTTTTAAATTTTCAAGATAGCCATTATATTAATCATAATACTAAGTAGATACTTTATTACTGAAATGTAAAATAATTATGAATTTTTATAAACAACATTTATCAAAAATTGACATTTTTTAATCTTAATTGAAAGCTTCACCAATGATTAAATATTTACAGATTGTCAAAAAAAACCTGCGTTCTAAACGAGATTGATCAAAACATGAGATTTGTATTTTGCTAAATATTATTCTTAGAAAATCAAAAACTTAATTTGCTTTAAATGAGTCAATTTTCATTTAATTTTGATTTTTTTTGTTAACTAGTTCAAAAAAAAAAAGAATCAAAAAAATGGCCATCTTGAAAATTTTGTATGCTTAATTGCATAAAGTATTTTTTGAAAATTGTTGAAAATTTGTTATCTTGTTATAGAATTTCCATACTTATAAGTTTTAAGTTATAACTGTATAGAATACCACATTTAAATATATTGATTCACCGCAGAGATAGGTTAGGGTGATACGGGACTTTTGGGACAACACGTGTGGTTCGTACCTACAATATGATAATGCAATATTATGCTATAGTACGTTTTCCGGTTAAAATTGTCAGCCGTTGTCGACATAAAGAAAGCGGCAAAATGTCGAGATTAAGCCAATGTTGGTTTAGAGTTGGTTTGTAAATTAAATTTACCAATTGTTCGGCTTATGTAGTAAGTACAAGTTTTCTATTTGTGTACGAGTTTAAAATTAAATTCATTATCGTAGGTACGGAGAAAATGCTACTATGGGCGCGCTTCGATAATAAACGACAATCTCATTAGAAATAACTTGCAAAAACATGCAAAGTGCTAACGTTACTATGTTTCGTACCCAATTTATTAAATATTTGTAGATGCTTATTTCTGTGTTGTAATCTAACGGGTACATATTTTTGTACTTTGAATCAGTCGCAAGCATAATAGCAGTTTGATTAACGGTGCGATACATTGAATTAACGCAATGTCTTCCCTATTATAGCACGACGAACATTGTATATTTGCATTTTATTAGACGACAACTCGAACTATTGGTGAATGGTTATGCAGTAATATATTTAAAATTATAGTAAACATTTACATTTTCTTGTGAACGACACTACAACAATAGATCAAACTACCCACTACATTCCTATACCTCACATTATAAGCATTCCGTTCAGTTTCCAAATTATTTAATGGTATCTGGTTGGATATTTTGAAGTAGGATATTATAATTATTATTATTATTATGGTCGTGAAACGGAAACTTTTGATTCACTGCGATCATGACGATTACAAACGAAAAACGATGCAACTGAAACTAGACAAAATGCTACTCATATTTTCATAATTTTCACAATTCTAAAATTTAAACTGTTTTCAAACTGAACATTTTGTTATTTTACATGAAAAATATTCCATACTATGCTTATGTATTTTATTTTTTAAATGATTATTTGTTCAAAAATTCATTTGGGTTTGTAAGTTTTGGTTATATTTTTAAAAATTTCATAAAATTACAAATTTTTATAAAATATCTTAAACAATAGTTTCGTCTAATATAATGTCCTCATTATTATTATTATTATTATTATCACGCTGTGGCAGATTAATATTTATACGAGTGTTTGGAAACGATATAGGATTTGATGACGACGGCGTGTTCAAATTTAATCTATTCAAAATGTTGTAGTGATTTATAAACTACGATCCGACATCTGGAAATAAATTTTGCTGACTTTTTAGTAGGGTAATTCCCTGATCTATCTATATATATATAGCGGTTTTGAGATGATGCGTGTGATAAAAAAAAAAAACACGCACGATCAAAAAAAAAAATAAACACCTCGTCGACTGGCCATAGTCAAATGCAATATATCATCAAGAACATAAAATAAAAATACTTTAAAATGTTTAGCAATGGTTGTAATTCGAACATAATATTTAGGCGGTGCTTAAATGCGTTTACGAAATTCCAATTATAGTTAGATGTTTCCATATTTTCTAATAGCATGATGTTATTCAAAATTCAATTTTCTTACGTTTAATAATTTATTAGTGTAACGTATTATTTACATAGCCCAATACTATGGTACAATTTTCAAATTAACAATCAATAAACCATGAATTATAGCTAGAGTAAATCATGATTTGCTAGTCATTAAATAACAAACCAATACAATTTAAAAAAATATCACGAAGGTTTCGCTGTTTTGATTTAAAGATATTTTTTTTATATGTTCTATGCTGAGTTACATAAAAAAATCACTTAACATATTTGAATGAATTAATAATAAGCTAATGGTCCATTAAACATGATTTAGTAGCCCATGGACCATAATTAGTCCATTAAAATAATACATTTTATATGCACTTTGGCATTTGTAGGTTATTTATTTAATACCTTGGTATATAATTAGTATTCATTTTCAAAACTATTTTCAAATAAATAACAATAACTTTTTTTCAAAAATCAATTTATCAAAACCTACATTTACACAAATTAGCATTAAAAAGTTATGATTTGCAGGGTTTTTTATTTTTGTTAAGTTTGTGTATGTCCATCAAAAATGTTGAGTGATAATAATTTTTATTTTTTATAAATTATTCATTTTGGTTAATCTATAAGAGCAAAAAAATTTGAATATTCTACTAAAAAATGTATTATAATCTTAAATTAATCGTTGAGGATAAATAATAGTAGGTATATAATATGGCACAAATTAATTATATATAAAAAAAAATACCTAAAATAGGTACGTTAAAAGTGACTCAATGTTAACATTTACTTCAAATTATATTAAACAATTCTATGGACATAATTATAAATATCTATTGTAACACTAATAGCTATTCTGATAATTTGATACAAGAACAGATTCAAAAAATACTGATTTTAAACAAGGGTACCAAGGTCTTTATTATATTTTTATAATACACACCAGCATTTTAAGATTAAATTATTGTGTAATGCGCGTACCTATAAGTTTATTCGACGATATCTTCAAATCAAACATGCGTAATCGAATATTGTTCTTAAAAACTTAACTTATTTATTGTATCGTGCGTTTAAATATCTGACATTACTGGATTATATAGAACTCGCACGAGCTTCGTTCTTCGTATCATCGGACTTAGCAGTATTTTCGAATTACTTTGGAAAATAAAATTAAAACTATAACGTGATACGAGATGATACGAAATATAATTATTTTACAGTATCTTTCAAATACTGTAATTTCATAATAAGAATCCTACAATGCGTGGTCCTATATATTTATATTCACCGCTGAAACTTTATTAGATTGTCGAGTTTCAAGTGTAAAAATATCTTTATAACTTATAATAGTTGTAACTCTCAAAATTCGCCCATTTCGTCAACCATAATTGGAAATACGTCCGAATAACCTATATAATAAAATAATAATAAATCTAATAGTAACTTTTATAATTTCTACTGTTACTTCAGTATGGTATGACTATTTTGGATCTTTTGGATTATTCATTCCGCATAAGTCATCCGCGAACACTTTTCCGACGTGTCCCAATATCAGTACATGAATTAATCACAGTTTACGACGATTACAGCATTAAAATGTTGCTGATATAATATTCAGTTATAGCGATAGTGCGAATATTATACGTACCTACAAATAACAATACTCCCAGGCCAATATAAAAGAGGTACAAATTATCTTATTTCTAGATATTTTTTGAGTAATTATATTGTATTATTCTGAGTATCTTTTATTATACATATTCAATTTAAATATATCTATTATTCAATGTTTTTTTCTCGATGATAATCGAATTAATAATATACATCATTCAAACTATAGTTTAAAAACTAACTGAAAAATATCATGGATTCTTTAAAAAATAATTTTTGAATAGAATATGCTAGCTTTAAAATTATAAAATATTTAATATTTATAAATAATTGGTTTAATTGGAAAGTAGGTTTATAATTTGATGTGCGTTTTAATATGTACCTATATAAATATTATAAATATAATATTTTTTCACAATTTTTTCGTAATGGAATTTATTATATAGTATAAATATTATAAATAGCTATAAACTAATACGTTATAGCAAAGTTCTTATTATAAAGTCATCCATATAGAAAAGTTAATATTCCTACACATACGCGCTCCCGTCTCGTTCATACATAATATTATTATTTACTCTGCAAGTACATTATTCAGAGTAACAAGACGACACGACGTCGATTTATTGAACCGGGTCAATGATTTCCGGTCTCAGATTTATCTCGAAATTTCGTGTATATAAACTGCAGTATTTTTCTTTTAATGTTATATTTTTCGGTGCGTCTGAATCTAGATTAACGATTTCGTTAGACGTGGAAACTTACTTCGCAAAAAATATTAATAGGCAAAAATAACAGCCGATTAACGGAAACGAAACTCCGGAGACTGGAAAATATTTCATTTAGCAAAGTAACTTTTTCCAAGATTATAGAATATTTCCTTCTGGTTTATTAAATTATTGTCGGGTCACGTGCTATATCAAAAATACAAAAATATATTATAGCATTGTCAGCATAAGCACAGTGTATTAACGTCATTGTTTATTTTATAATTTAATAAGAACTGACATCTTTCAAACATATTTGCATGAATAATTGACATAATTAAGTAAAAAAAAACATCTTCAATATTACACATAAAATGCAGTCCATTGTATAAATCATAAAACATTAATTGCACTCGTTTTTGTAAACCTGCAATTACAAATAAAATAATAATTATTATTTTAATTAGGTATGCATTATGAAAAATTATGATTAAAGCGTAAGTTTCAACTTAAAATATATCCACAAACAAAAAAGTCAAACGCTTTTAGTTAAATACAAAGATAATATATTCGCATAATTATAATATTAAAAATTAAAATATTTAATACGTTTTTTTTTTTTTAAAATCAAATTTTTAATAATTTAATTAAAAAAAAAACTTTTTATAATATCATAAAGTAAAATAATTAATGTAAAACAAATAAGTATTTAATATAATCAATTAAATACACAATAAAGTAAATAAAATATTTCAAGAAAAGTTATTGTTTTTATACACATTAGGTACATAATACATAATTTGTTAATAGAAATTACCTAGCTTATCTTTATTTAAACTTATTTAATCTTGAATATAATGAAAGACCTTTAATTGTGATTGTTAACCAACTATAACAATTAATTACCTACAGTGAAACTGTCTTGGTAATATCTTAATCATAATACATTATAGTTTTTCATCATAACTTAAACCTTCTCGCATCTCTGATTTTGACTGGAATAATGGGCACGTGTTGGTCGTTGAAGTAAAGAAAAATGTCTAAAATTTTAAGTACGCATTATTAATATTATCAATGAACATTGGCTAAAACTTAATTAATTACTTAAGCTATATATATCAACGAAGTGCTATTTTTTTTCCACAACTCATTGTCAAAAAAAAATTCTTTTCTTTTTTAGCAGTCTTGTAAAATAATAATATGCAGGTGCGCATAATAATATTACATTAATAATTGTATAAAGCTGAGTGGGATCAACGTCACACAGTTAAAACATTCGTCTGTAACAATCCAGTACCGTATCATGTTCAGTTTAAACTTTAAAGTAACTAAACTATATGCATCTGTGAAATTATGGCATAACGTATAATATAACGTTATTATATCATACGGTACACGTTTTAATTGAAATATTTTGACGCGTGTGAGTAAAAAAATCAGAATGACGACGTAATAATGTATCTAATATATTATTATATACTGACTCAAACGAACTCAGAACCTACAACTGTCAAAAATATTTTTATAAAAATAGTAAATGCCACCGAATTCAGTGACCTATATTTTTATGCTTGAACATTTTGAAACTAAAATGCATTACAAAATTGCGTCGAAAATACCACCAGTCATGTAGCATTGACTCCAAAAATATAAAATCCGTTAACATAACCTGCCTAACACTTGTTATACATATTTATCTACTGCAGCAGCAGACGGCCCTTCGCGGAAAACTCTAATTTCATTACGAACGTGTGGGTACTCTAGGGAATATATGAATATTATATATGCGTCGATGGTTCAGATGCAAAGAGTTATGTTTTAAAATTCCACTCGATTGTTAAAAATCGGCTTTTGAAAGGTGGAGATTTTTTTGATTTTTATCAACATACAAGGTTTTGATGGACATAGATTTAAGACTATTATTTACTTCTTAACAGTTATGAAATGTAATAAATATTTTATAAAATATAAACAAAGTTTCATTAGACAATAGATTTACATAATACAATATAAATTCAAGACAAATTCCTACATAAGATAATAACAAAAGTACAACATGTCCAGACAAATTGTGTATAATATAATTATTTGATCGTAAAACATTTATTTTTCTCAAGCCTAATAAGATCGAGTTGTTTCATTTTTGACAAGAATGACATGTCTGGGAATATTTAATGTATACTCTAAAATATCTTTTAGTTGAAAATAAATTTTTAAACATAAAAATATACATTTTATGGAATTTAATTTTGAAAGAAATTATTTAAGTGCATCAGAAATTCATATGTAATTATTTCGAATAAACGAAAACTTAACAAAATGTCAGCGTTATGGTTTTTAGTTACACACTCTCACACACTGGTACGCAAGACATTAATTGTTCAAAATTTACACTGCACATTTACGCCAAACGTTAGCACGTTAAGATGTTAGCACCGTACGTTATAAACATATAATACGTATATATGTAATATATAAATATCATTCACGTGTACACTGTAAAACCAGTAAAAATTCGAAAATCTCTTTTGGACTGCCACAGTTTCCGTGTTATACACGCCTTATATAGCCGGGTGAACTTCTAAAATGCGAAAACACTGTCGTCATAATTACGGTTTTATAGGGACATAAAAGAATTTATCCACCACAGCGTCAGAAAAACCCGCGTGGCTTTTGTTTCATACTGGGCGGCGGTGGCCTGTGGCTTGGAGATTTATTCATGGACCAGTGCGCAGCATCCGGTGGGCATCGTTGTGTATAATTTCCACCCGCAATCCTAAACCCACCCTCAAACTCCAGCACCGCTTCAATTCCTCTTCAACGGTTTACCAACGTCACACCCGACGGGTCTCGTTGCGCCGGCGAGGAAACTTATGCAAGTGCTCAGTGATAGAAATAATAATAATAATAAAAACAATTTTAAATAGCTCAAAAAAATAAATAAATAAAAACACAACGTGCATCATACTCGTTGGTAAACCGTCGTGTTGATAATATTTTGCATCGCAAATGAACGATAATCCGTTCCCGTTAACCCGGCAGACGTTTAAAGAGTTAAATAATTGCTTGTTTTTCGATATCGTTGTTCAACAATTGTGCGCTGTCCTATACAACAGGTGCAGCATACAACTCGTTTCAACTCATGATACAAAACTCGTGGACCTGAACAACTTGAAAAATACGGGCATTTGCACTTAAATAAATCTAAAGTATCCGAATTAAACGTAATCAAGTGAAATTGTGATAAAATAAATACGATTTTTTTTTTCTCTAAAAAATTCACCTCTTATACAAATGATATGCATAAGCAGCTATACGACGTGCGTCGCATTTTCTATCCGTTCACGCAAATATATATTTAGTGCCATAAGCACATTCACACTAAATACCTTTAGTTAGTGAAGTATTTTTTTTTTTTTAATACAATCAATAATAAAGTTATGTAAGAATACATGCAGCTGATTATAGAGCTATAAAACGTTAAAAGTTGACAATTCTTTATTAAATGTCAATGTGTTATATGTGTCATATTTTACACTAAAAAATTTAGCATTTTAGATGAAAAAAAAAATGTTAAGTTTTGTTGTTGGTATATGTTTTTAAATTATTATGGTTAATACGGTTATGATTTAATTAATAATTAGATGCATTATTTTTGTTAGTTAATATCGTTTGGTTTATTTATATTATAATTATTTAAAATTCCCATGCAGTATAGTATGAAATAGCATATAAATCAAAATTATTGTAAAATATTAAAACAAAAACTTCATAATAGTGAAAATAAAAATGATTTTTTTGATTTTAAGAACGTTATATTGTGCTTTTATATTCCAACTGAATTTGATTGGACTATGTTACCACGGGCAATCGCCTATTTTCCCTCTACTTAAAAATTCACCACGCTAAGTATACGGTGTACCTTTTAAACGAGGTCATGTCTACGGTATTCGCATTGCCGGAAGACTTTGTGTACATATGACTATGCGGGATATGTTCATATGTGTGTGTACACGTGCTTAGTTACCCCTTATCGATTAAACGTGTGTTTGCATATACACACGGCACACACCTACTTAAGCACATCCGAAAGCCCCAACGAAAACCTCATCGGCATCATCTCGCCCTTTCCCGCTTAACCATAGTCGTCCACCTCTTAAATTTCCCTGTCGTCTGTTGCCCTTTAATTGACTAGGTGACTTTTCAGTCCTCCCGTGTTGCCCGAGAGTTATTGTCTCAATTGTGGAGTGGCCTTTGTTTACTCCTTTTTCCCGCCACAACCTACCGCCGCCGATCCTCGCCCGGTCGCAAATGATCTTGGCGATGGCTCCGACATTTGTATCCAACAAACGACGTTGTAACCACCCCTACCGGTATTACGCGCGCGGCAGACAGGAAGAAAAGTGGGATGTGACGTTTCGATATTAACGTCGTTTATAAGTCAGAAATATGCGAGGTATAATATATATGCGGGTACATCTATTTATTACACTTATTTCAGCGCGTCCTTATTCACCCGTCCTCGCTATACCATCAACAAAAAATTTTCGGCTTGAACATATACTCTTCATATTATAACTGATCATGTAGTAAAGATATTCGATCTATTTTTAGAATGAGAACGTGTTTTAAATACCGTGGTAAAATTGTTGCTCGTTTATATGAAAAGTATACATTTTATTGTTCCCTATTTTCAGTGATGTTCCAATATTACTGAAATAAAGTATAATATTATGTGAATAATAGTTGTATTATATTATGCATTGGTAGATCAAAGCGCTTTTGTAAATCAAATATAAATTATATATGTATGTATAAATAATACATATGTATATAATATGCTTTTTTTAAATAAATATTTAAACGAGTATATAATATAAAATGTATAAAACGTACAACGTGGATATTAAAAAGTTACTATATTATGTATTATTATTGGGGACTGTGGCTCCCTTGTTCGTTCCGCTAGCCAACCACCACCTTCAACACGTAACTGTGATTTGTATCAGGCTGAACTAAATTGGTTATCTTGCATGTATTAGTTTACAATAATAATATTTTTCTTTTTTTTTTTTGTTATGGAAGTAGTATAATCATAAATTAAAAATTGAAAATAATATTCCAATACTTTTTTTTTATACCTAATAGAGAGATTTATTAACACAATATTAATAAAAAATAAATTACATTTTTATATACCTATTTTACCTATACCTACATTGCGCCATGTTATAAGAAAAAATCTTAAATTAGACGACCAGAAACCATATTTTATCGATTATTTGGGATAGTCTTAGCACAGAGTAATATAGTATTTAATTATTAAGTATCTTTTCAAAAAAAATCTATTCATTTTAAATATTTAATTATCAATTCTTTTAATATTAATATAATATAAAATTCGAATACCAAAGTATATTTAAATTAAAAAAATACTTAATAACTAATTACGACGTGGCCACAATATGGAAGGTGTGAGATGACGCAATATTTATATACATACTTGTCCCATTTACACACATGTGCACAGATGCATTGGGGTTGTATAAAAAAAACAAAATATGCTCTACTGGTGGTACTTATGCTACACTGCACTACATGTAATCACGAGCCTTAACATTATTTTTAACTGATACTCCTCAATAGTAGAAGGGATTGCATTAAAAGCATCCTATATACCAAACAACATATATACATGTCTGTAACAGCCAGTTTCTTGGTAAAAAAAACCTCAAGAAAAACTGTCTACGTCAGTATGCACTTCGATATATTTTTCTCATTCAAACGAATGCATTCGCATTTGTATGTATATTGGGGTATAATAAAATTATATGGTCTCATAATTATTTATCTTGTAATATTAACCAAATTAATTTATTAATTTTTTTCTTTCCACCAAACTTAACACTATCTATCTAAAAAGGATCATATTTTAATAATACTATTTGAATTACGTCATACATATCTATACACGTTGCAGTGGCTTTAAGCATTGAAACGACCCCGTAGAGATATATGGTACATCATTTTTATACTAAACTATACCTTCCACGAGCAAGACTAGTGAATTAAAATGTATTCATTTAATGTTTTTATTTACACATTAAACACAAAATATAACAAAGTAGTAGTATAATTTTACATACACCCTTTTGATTAATAAAATAAAACCAATAATCAATGTCATGTGACATCAGGGCGTGTGATCATATATTATGCACAATTGCACATCTATAGTCCATCATATAACTTGTTACATATACAAACACTAATTTATTATACCGTTTAAAATGTGCAGCATAGTATGTAGCAGGGGTCGTCGTGGTGTCTGCCTCTTAGAAGGACCACATTCGAACGGATCATCGACCTACCTGTACAAGTCATGTTTTACGTATTTCTCTCACATACCCCACAAAAATCATTAACCAGTAGATCTACAATTTTTTGTATTCTTTTTCTACAACAATTATTTTAACGTGCCTATACATTTGTATAATTTTTAGTTTTATCATAAATAATGAACTGGAACACGGAAAATAATGACTTTAATTAACATCATATATGAAACTTTCCGAATTAAAAACATATTTCAATAACATACGTATCTAAATAATTAATTTCTAGTCTGGCTTCATTAATATTTGCGATATTTTTTGATTATAAGTTTATTTTTTTATAATTTCAGCTCATAGTAATATATTCTACTCCACTAATCGAGAGAAAAATTATGAATTTAAAAAACGTGTTAAAAATATAATATCTTGCCGAACTATCAATAAAAAAATGTCTATTTTACTAATATTTACAGACATTTTAAGATAATGTACACAAATAAAATTTCAATTAAATTACAAATATTTTAAAATGTTATCAAAATATTTTTAGATTCTTTTTATTTTTGTATCTGACGCGTCTTGTTCTAGAAGAAAAAATACTCCAATAATCAACTTCGGGGAAAATTTTTAATAAAAAAAATTGCTTGTTTGTACCTAGATGGGTAAAAAGTAGAAATGTCTAAGAACATTTAAAAAAAATCGTAAAAAAACAAAAAAACTACTATTAAAATTTTAATATTACTATTAATGTAACTATATGGTAACTATATGCTTTCCAAAAAGTTAGACGGTCTCCACTCAGAATCTTTTTCCATCGTATAAAATGATTTATCATTGAATTCAAATTGAACACAACCAAAACAGATTTCAAAAAGGCTAAAAGCGTTTATTAAATAATTTAGCTTATAGATAACTGTTAGGTCATATAACTACAGTTCAATGACTGTCAAATTCACTGTAAATACAGATTGGTTTTGCATAAGTATATAGCATTGTTATTTTAGAACCAATAATGCACGAGTATAGTTATTTATCAGTGACACCTAAATCATGTCAGTGTTGACAATCCAGCACCCCACATTTACTCGTACGAATATCACTACGCAGTGAAAGTTCGGCATATGAGACGTATTGGTGTCCATTTGCGAAAGACGTTTGAGTATACGCGATACGTTAGACGTATTGATTTTATCGCAATAACAGTGTTATTTACAGACAGGAGTTTATACATTGGATAGATTTAAAGTAGATATTATGTACATGTTTAGACAGCAAAACAAATACTTCATATTACTATATTGCCCGTGAAATAGACACTTGAATAAACTGCGTGAGATCGACTCTAAAAATACAATTTCATCGATTGGAAATCAGTTGCCGTGGTGAGCAATAAAAAATTGGTTGGTAAATATTTACAAGACTTAAATTGCGAATTACGCTCATGGAAATTTGTTCGTATAAGACATTTAAATGAACATATCGTATATGATAGATATTTTAAAACATCTAAGAAAAATATATTACAATGTATTAATTTGTACGCGACACTCATATTTACGTTTTTTATTTTTTTCATTTGCATCAAAAGTAAAATTGTACATTATTTACGTTTGTTTTTATTAATGTGAAAATTGTCGATTTTAAATAAATGAACTCCATCTATAAAGTTAATGTTATACTTTGAGTAACGTAAAAAGTTCACATTAGTATTCCACTCGTGTTTCTGAGAAAAAGCGTACTCGGGTAAAAATTTTAGACTGAAACATGTTTTTAAAGAAAGTGCACGGGGATGAATTCTCTAGTTTTCCATCGTACAAGTCAAACGGTAAAATAGTTATAACAAAACTTGCTTCGTTATTTTTCGTATATAAAAGTATGCTATTATAAAATGTATATAATCCGGCTTATATACCAAATAAATGTGTACACAAAACATACTGTTTGCCGTCTAGAGTATTAAAAATATGTTAATATTAGAACAGTCATACTAGGTATTTTATTTATATTGTAATATATTGTTGTAACTCCGTTTCAACGTTTCAAAATTAAATGCTGAGTACATACAATTCGGGTAAAAACATTTATATACTTGGCATATAAAACACATCATATTTTATGTTCAAACAACAATCGTAAAACAAAGCGAACAGTTATTTTTTTACTGTGAGTAATACATATTCCAAATAATAAGACGTTCTAATATGCATGGTTAACTATATAACTAGTTCTATAATAGCTAATAAAATTAAAAAAAACCTTTATAACTTATTTCTTTTAGTGTTCAATATATTGCAATTGATTTTAATGAAAACAATGTATAATTGAAGAAACCCGATAATTTTAATGTAGTTTTAAATGTTTTAATAACCATATTAATTAAACAGGATTTCGTCTTTTATATACAAATAATAATAAAAAATACATTTTCTTGGGTTATTCATATGAGCAGTCAATATTTAATGTAAATTAGAGGAGGGACACAATATATTATACTATTACAACAAACAATAATAGAATTTTGAAAAACACTGGTTAGACGATTCGTTTGCGAATATAATCGAATATAACATTGTCAATGTCAAGATCGTTCTGTAATTTACGAGTTTATAATAATAAAATAGCATATTATGTGATATCAAAATATTGTTAAGTAAAATACAATACATTTTCTCGCTAAGCGAACATACGTCCGTGTGATCGTCCTCTTCGTAATATTTATACCGAAAGATCAATCTTGTAAAGTATTTGAATAAATGTATTTAAATACAAATATTATAACACTTTTTTTTTTTTATTTGGAAATATTGTGAATGCTTTTGTTTTTAATTTTTTATTAATAAATATATTTTTTTTTAACCATTTTTTATCAATTTATTTTTTTTACATAATCCTAAAATTATTATTGATTGTACTATAAATACAATACCATCTTTGTATATTTTATAGGTCGATGTATGAACTTTATTACTTACCATTCAAGAACTAACAAAAATTAGTAAATTTTCAACAATTTATTGGTATTTATATTCCGAATACAAAATAAAAGAATTCATTACAAGACTAAAAAAATGTTTCAACTGTAGAAGTTATAGTTAGAGGTAAAACCAACACCGTGTTTACATAATAAATTGAAGTCTGCCTAAATAATACGTGCATATACACAAAATTCCACTCGGCTGTTATGATAAATATTAAAATCCCCGTGTCGATGGATGTATAGATAAATTATGTGCATCATTAAATAATATAAATAATATAAATAAAAACTTTAGGTTTTGAAAATAATATTATTCCATCGTTGATATTGTCTGGCTATATTGTACAATATTATAATATTATTATAATTTATAACGTTTTATGACATCAAGAATTATTTTAAATGTAATATTAATACCTTAACCCGCTGTGTGTCAAAAGCAATAATATTGAAAACGTTTTCACTGTGTCGTTAAAATTGTACTATGTGTTATATGTGTGAAAACGGTGAGGTATACTAAAGTGTACCTACTATATTATAATTCTACGCTGTAAGAACCTAACCTACAAAATTACAAATAACTCTAACCTTTTGTAAACTATGTTGGTAGGTTTTATAAAAAAAAAACTGAATAAATTGTTATTATAGTAATAATAACATAATGCAGCATTCTTGCGATCGCTTTTGGCGTATTTTAAACATCATTACGCGGCGGCTCCCAAAAGACCTGTACATAAAACGTAAATAATAATAATAATAGTATAAAGCCGCACTGAAAACGATTTCATAGTACCATGTCTTATAATAATAATAAATTCGAATCAATGGAAAAACAACTAAGTTTTACGTATTCAACCTTGAATTTCTCTTTTGACTGAAATATAAAAATTGTATACACAACAATTTGATGATTCTCTTAATAAGTTGTATGGATTTAAAATAGTTATCTATTTGATATGTATAAATACTAAAAATTGAAATAAACTCACATTGTTCGTACGTTACGAGTGACTGTGTCTAACTCAGAAATAATTAAAATAAAGTGGACATTGTTTGTGATTTAAAAGTCCTAATGACAAAATGTAGAAGCTCAAAGTTGACATTTTCCAACTATGACCAAACGTTAGAAGTAAATTATTCATTTTTATTAGTCCGTGATTAGAGAGTGTGATTTTTAAATTAAATAAAACCAATAACAGAAATTAAATTTGTACCTACACATATTATCAATATTATAAAATATCTATACGATTGAATTTATAATTATTTATTCAATCTCTATTTTTTTTTTTAGATTTTTTTGACCACTAATGGGGACTTGAAGATCATTCTTCTGTATACATGCATGCTGAGTTATCAGCGAACTTATTACTCTATCTTAATCACAATTTTCGATGTTTACATACAATTTTACGCCATAGTACGTGACCATATCTATACACTTATAGGTGTGGTATTTATACTGTGGTAAAAGAGGATGGTCTTTCATATGATCATACGACATACGTACCAGAATACCTAATTTCAAGTTGGTATTTTATTTTTGTTTTATAAATTGACGAATTTTGATTATAATTTATAACTGAACAACTTTTGGTGATGGTTTAAAAGTCATTATTATGACAATATAAGGTGCAAAGTTATAAAATAAATTAATGCGCAATATAAATTTAGCACTATTATATGATACATGGTGGTGATAAATTCGCAAAATACTTTATGGCACATAATTTTAGTGTAATATAATGTTAAAGCTAACAATCATTTAGTAATATCTATTTATATTTTAAATTAATTATTATTTTAAGGATTTTATTTACAGGTTTAAATTGTATTATATACCACTATTTTTTATGAGGGCTGATAACGGTATTGTGTTAGGGAATTTCGATATTTTTACGAAATTTGTTGTGACACGTATATCGTCATAATTATGTGCATATGCGTATAGAATCCATTGTGATAGAAACTTTGACTCGTTTCAAACATGATACGAAAACTAATTTCCAAAGTACCAATTTATGAAGTTAAGCGATAAGAATATCTTTATATCTCCGGGATAAACTTTCCCAAGTTTGATATTGTTCTACTGAATTCTAAGAAAATCAATTTTTAACAATTAAAAACTCAAAAAATGTAATACTCAACTTTTACTTTTCAAAGAACTTGAAATTTAAAAAAATATGGTAGTGTTTATCCAATGTTGACTTTTTCATCAACTTATCAGTTGAAATCTTTTTTTAGAATTCTTATCGCATAAGAGTGCGTCACTCCCGCATGTTGTTTCGTCTTACAAATATACGACATGGCAAATCTGCGTTCAGCAGAACCAAATTTGTGTTGTTAAATTTAATATCATAGTTCATTGATCTTGTATATGAAGTTAAAAATATTAAAAGTTGATTTTTTATTATATTTTAATTCCGAGTAAGTAGTTATATGATAATTTTTAAATTATAATATTTTACATAATCATTAATCGGCCATATTCATTTTAACTTATCGTCAAAACGTGTTCAGTTTTAATCAAAAAATCTCAATTTTAAGTTAAAAAAAATCTCATCATTAAATTATAGGTATAATGAGTATGAATATATACTATTAAATAAATAGTACTGTCATATAAGAGACCATTCTTTATTTTCCACCCTGTATATATATGCCTGTGTTCCAAATCTAAACTAAGGTAGCTTAATGGTCGTTAAGGGTGGACATTATTCTAACATTATATTATAATAGCTACGGGTTATTAAATCAAAATACCTTTCTATAATATTATATTCCGGTTCGCTCGTTCGCGCACAAATGTACGTAGTACTCATTCCTACTTATTTTTTCCTAGAATTTTGACTGCAATACTTTTGTATGGAAAAGAAAACATAACCACACCAAAAAATGTTTCCGAGCATTATAAGATAAAAAAAAAACCATCCATCGTGTGATTAATTTTCACAGCACTTTATAAGAACATAGCTAAAATAATATCGATGAGCGGCGTTAGACTAGAATTATATATCAGTATAATATCACTAAATCGCATGATTGAAATTTGTATATTGACTTTAGGCATGGATTTTGATATATTTTTTTTTGTCTTAGATAATAATGTTTTGCTTTAAAATTTCATTTCAAAATCATACATTTTTTTATTTATACTTTAAGGTTATTTAATCATCAATCACTGGTTAGCAAAAAAATTACGAGTTTATTTGGTTCCGTTTATTCTATATGTCAAATTTTACTACTTAACATACCTAATACTCGTAGTCGATAACACACAAATATAACAAAAACATAAATTTTTTTCAACTAAAGGATGCCATAAATTCAAATTGTATCAATGTTGGGGCAATAATCACTATAATAACTTGTGGTATACTGCATTTAACGTAAACGTTATTCAGAATCCTCCGTTTTATTAATTTTCTATTATTAAAAATATTTTTCATAAGCAGCAAGCTATTGTATGAACTCTGAAGTCATTTTTGATAACATGCAATATAATATTGTAAAATTAAGGTCATACATTTTTAGGATATTTTTTTGTGTTTTCTAGGTCATAAATGCAAAAATAAAAAAATAAGAATAATAAATAAATGCACAATAAATTTTTATTAGTTATTTTTGGAACCAAAATCTGGGCCTTATACTGATGGAAACCATTACGACGGCCTTTATGGCACTAGTCGCAACGATTTTCTCCAGTAAAACGTGATATTCCCAGTATTATTATAATATTAATATGTATTTGCAGTGTGCTCAAAAACTTTGCATCTCACACAACACTTTCAAGTATTTCTAACTTCTAACTGTACAGTGTAATGCGTAGACTGATTAATTTTACACGCCATAACGGCAATATTTACAGCTTTTGTATAGCGTTTCGAAACTTTCCAATTATTACACGCCACAGTGTTTTTTCATATTATTATTTAGTACTGTATACGCGGCGATTTCCGATTAGCGGCAAATAACGAATTTGGCCGATTGGTGAAATATTGTATTTATTATTTTTGTATTGTAACATATAATATAACACGTACGTGTAAAATTAGTACTGAGGATGCTGCACGATGCTGCTAAAAGCGCATTATCACTCCATAGACGATCGCGACGTAAATGTTACTGCATAAATGAGCATGAATACTTAAAAGCCAAACAGCGTGAGCGTTCAGTGGTTACGGCAGTCAACACTCAACAGACGTGTAACACAATAATAATTAAAATTATAATAACATCATCCGATTTTAATAATTACCATAATCATTGATAATATGTTATTGCCATTTGTTTTCATATCATTTTATATTTTTGCCAGACTAAAGCTCAGCCGTGAAGGCTATCGGCGATCTATCGACACTTCTCAAATATAACGATCGATTGTAAACGATCACATTAAAATATTCTAAATATATATTATAGTCCACGAATAAAAGGTTTATTAAATCAAATGTCCAATTACCTAAAATGTCCACATCAGAATAGTAAATATGTAAATATGTATATTATATAAATTATAATAATATAGGCCAAAAATATGCTTGACGCGATTTCAAATCAATTTATTAAATTTTTTTACAATATACGAAAATGGGAACAATTTTGTGTTTCGCATATTCTGTCTAATCACCCATGAAAATCAACATACGAAACACTAAAGAGTTACATTACAATATGATACAAAAAATAAATATTCAATACGATAAAATCATATATAGTCTATATCGCTCAGATAAATACCTAATTATTACAATAGCATTAATAACTATATTTCCGATAGTGTCATATAGGAAACTCGAAAATACACTGATTTCAATAAAATTGGAATTTCGAATTAAAATAAATTTTTGAATTGTTTATAAGAAATGCTAAGAACCTAAGAAAAATTTCAAAACATTGACGATTTTGAGTTAATAAAATGTAAGTAACTAAGTTTGACTGTGTCTTTTTAATATAGTTTTGATCGTGTTAAATTCTAATATCAGCTTTTTCAGAAAAAATATTTCACCAAGGAATATATTATAAAGTAAACTTGTTAATTTTTACTTTGATTTAGTATGGTACATACTGTGATTTGAACTTTGTTGTATATTGTATATTATATTTTATAAACATGTCGAAGACGTGCCAAATTATATGTGTTACACGGTCACCAATTCCACGAGTATGTATATCGAAAAATAGAATTTTTTTTTCTTTATATTTTTTACACACAAATGAAAAACTGACGACCCTCGGTCGTATATTCATGGGAATCGTCGTTGTGCGCGATTTAACGACAACTTGGGGCGAAACGCGTCAGTGTCAAAAATTTAAATTGCGTTTCCGACGTGAGGTGAGAATAATAGTCGTTTTTCCGCCACCCGCAGGCCTGTTCTATAATAATGATAGTATACTTAAACCTTCGAGTTGCTTTCACCAGTATATACAAATCATTTATACAACGATAGTATATATTAAGTACCTATATGTTTTAATGATTTTAACGCCGTAGCTTTTGAGTTACGTGCAAAAATACGTGTCGTTATGTAATTCACGTTTTGAAATTATTAAATTCACAAATAAAACACACGCTCGTATAAATTATCAAGCAAAGTATTATAATATAAGGGTACGAAATAAAAAAAAGTGCACATATTTTTGTCACGCGCCCAAAATCCATTTCTACGTAAAATTTACGACAAGTCCCGCGAGTGTTTACTAATAATTTGTTATAACTCCGACGGTTTTGTGCATAATAACGATATTTTAAATTAATTGAGTATTTTTACATTATAGTTTTATTAATTGTTAAATGAATAAAACAAACCTCTATTAAAAATTAACTTGTATTATTATTTGAAATAACTGATGTAAAATATTGATTTTTTTTTTTTTATAAGACAATGTTCCGTATTATTTTATTTTCATTAAATTATGTAATAAAGAAAATAAAGTATTTGTATCTGATAGCTATTAATTATACTTATTATTCTTTACCAAAAAGTGATCCCTAATGTTTTAAATTAAAATAACTGCAAATTTAATAAAATAAGAATAAAATTGTGAAGTAGAAATGTGAAATTATCAATGCTTTTAAAATAATAAACTTCTATAATTGGTCATCTCAATAAATCATTTATATAATTTGTGTATAATACCGCCAGCCAAACGAATTATAATAAAAAGGAAAACCCGTTATTTCAACATACAGAAATAATTACAATTATTAAATCATCGTGGGATATGCTAAATGTAAAGTATTCATGATATTTTGATATTTTAATATTTAAACCACCCAACTAAAATTAAACGTTTTGGGCATTCTTCACTCTTTTACAGAATCTCTTGAATACATAATATGGATATATAAGTAGTTTAAATTTCCAAATGATATCCAATAAATATAATTTAGTGTATGCGGTTTTATAAAGAGAAAAGGATTTTCAATATTATTATATAATGCAATTCTACGTTGAATACTCCCAAATGTATATAACCAACGAATCATATAAAAACGAAAACTCGATGAGATTTTCAGAAATATAATGCATTATATCATAATGCGTGTACTCAACTTGACGTCGAGAAATCGAAAGTATATACCAATGATGGAACTTGGGAGAGACCATGAAAACAATTTGAATTAAATATTCCATTCAAAGCAAATATAGGGTGGATTATGTATTCCTTAGTATATATTGATAAGTACATAATAAACGTGTTGTATATAATATTGTCATGTCTTGTATATATTTTGACAAAAGTATTCAGTGGTTAATTAATTAAAAGGAATGGCTCAAGGAAAATTCCACTTAAAAATTTAAAAAAAAAAATAACACTGTATCGTATAAATAAATAAATAAAATCTTTTTTATAGAAATATTAAAATTTAATTTTTTTTTTTTTATAATTTCTAACAGTAAATATTATAAACTTTATAACCCAACATTATTTGTGTTATAAATACGAACAGTTAATGAATACATATATAATATGACACATAAATAATATTTATATAGTTATGTAGAATATAGATACATTTTTAAAAGAGTTCCTATAGGACTTTATAATGAATGTTCTTATGTCCTTAATGTTTTTTACTTATGTCATTACACTGACATACAATCAAATATTATATTATAGTTTATAACTCAAAATTGTATTGTTTCCTACAACAAAAATTTAATATTATATTTCATTTACTTACAAACAAATGAATCGTTATTATACTTAACAAACTTTTCACGTCAAACGTTGATGACATTTTTATTATAGAAATATGAAATCTGTTAATTATAATATATTTAAAAGCAATTTTTGAATGTTTACACCAGCAGAATACCAAACATTTTGGTTAAAATGAGTTAGGTACCTATGTGCTCTCAAGTATATTATATCCCTTCGTGGTCCATTACTCGAATATTATAGGTTACAGGTAATAATTTTAATATAATAACTAGGCATCAAAATCTCATCATGGAAATAACTAGTCCTAGTAATTGATGGCATATTATATGATATAAATAATATTAAAAAATTACTTTACAATAGTTTGTGTTTAATCCGGTTTAGTTTCGCGACGATTCGCGTAAAGTGCATGATATCATTGAGTTATGAGTTATTCCTCTTCATCAGCCCTACTCTCGTTAAAATTCGTTGCTTTTGAACAAGTTAATTATATAGTCTGCATATTGTCATATTGTCATTACCGATTATGTTAAAGCAACCATACAAGTGTCGATATACAGTCTGTTAAAGTGATTATGTTGCATCAACGTCTAACTAAAAAGTCTATAAGCAGCTCCGAGTCATGGGATTCTGTCCGGACCGTCAAATAAAATGTAAATCAACGATTTACCAGTGGGAAGAGTGGAAATCCCTAAATCCAGAAACGTCGAGCAAAAAAAAATGACTTGCCATAAGCATAGTTAATTTTATCACGTTTCATGCGACAAACTGCCGTTTATGACAATAAACTAAGATTTTTTTTCTTTTTAACTGGCAATTCTGCTGAACATAATTTGTGCTTTCAACATTCAAAGAACTTTAGACATCTCTCGAAAGTAGGGTTTACTCTTTAAATTGTGTTCATGATAGAGTTTGGAGATAGTTCACCCAAGAAAAACAAGCATCAAGTCGCATTTTACGCTTAAGAAATAATAACGCAGTAGTTTTGGTAGTATAATTTTCAGTTTTCTCGGTATTGTTATATCACGTAAAAAAATCAACAAATTGTATCATATTTCTGTGTAGAATATTTTTTTTTTCATTACCTTAAAAATTTGAAGGTGTATATATGATTCCAAATATTTTTATCATAACGTGGTCTAAAGAAAACCGATCGAAAAAAAATAACAATAAACAAGTCCATCCTGGAAAAGGGAAATCACTCGACCAATTGATCTAAGTATTAAATTAAAATATAGGCGCACGTTTTGTTGTCTTTTTTTATTCTCAAAAACCGACCGAATTATATATGCAATGTCAGCCATGTGAATATGTAGGAATATCCAAAGTGGCCATCGAAATTCCATTGCCATTTTTCGGTGTAAATGTAACACGATAGAAATCAATGCTTTGCACTTTAACAGGTCGTGTTTCAGCATTAACAAGGGCACTTTCCACGGGTTGTATCCACGTCGCATCGGAATTCTGTGGTCGCATAATGATATTTAACGGTACCAAATGGATTTTGAGAAAACTCATTATGTGCTTTCAGTGTTAGGTATATTAATGTTTTGCAGTTTTATATTCAATGCCGAATATCTTGGAATACTTTTCAAATATTTGTAAATTAATTTGTCATAAGTATGTAGATAATTATAATTGCCCAATTTAGCCACCAGTTTTTAGAAATTGTTTTTTATTAGATATATAATTACAATTCTATAAGTAAATATGATAAACGTATAATAATTACAATAACATGAAATTAAATGAACAGAGAAAACATTTTATTAAAATTGCTGAAATACTGAATTTTTTCGGTTCATTGCGTTTTATTTTATTATTTTCAAAAGCTCCAGAAAAGCATGTTCATCGGGTATTTTTTACGCCCTTTTTACTTAAAACACATTATAAAGATAAGATAATAATATTGTGTGTTTTTTACAGTATCTAATTGACGGAATTTTACAGTTTTTGTATGTTTTAAATTAATTAACAGATATTTTTAAAAAAAAAAAATACGTTTTAAGTATCGCGCCACATGTTTCTAATTTCTATTTAAATTGAATTAATTTCAACGTCGTTTTTACGATAAAAGTTTATAAGAGAAGGTGGTTTTAATGTTCATTAACTAATCACAAGTGTTCGTCGCATTCTATGTGTACCAAAAAAGGGAAAAAATAAAACATCGCGTACAGTATATACTATAATATATATAATTTTAGGAAAAAAATTCGATAACTATAATGAAAATGTTATTGTTTATTTTTCAAATTTTTTAAACTATATTATATTTATATTATATCTATATTTATTATATTTTATATTATACTAGATACCTACATCATAATGCGTATAATAAATATGCATTATAATGTACATGATAATACCATCTATATTCACGTTAAATTAATTTTAACATTATCTAGATCATTTTCATTAGCATTAGATACCATACTATATATTATACTATAATATAGTATAATATATTATGTGCATATTATATTACGTTTCACTAAAAACTATTAATTTTTAAAAATTGCCTTCAGATAATATTTTGGTTAAGTATACCAATGATAATTATTTATTTTTATCTAAAAGTTAACTTTTATATATTTTGAAAAACAACACGAAAAATAGAATACAATATAATAAACTAATTATATAACCTTCATAATATAAGTGCCAAGTGGTATTAAAGACAAAAATATATTTGATACCTATATATATTACTGTGTATATAATACATATCTTTAAATAAACGACATTTTATGAATATGTGTTCATCATAATATTTATTTACTTAACAAAATATAAGTTCGACTTGCTCACAGGGACACAGATCCAGGAGAGCCATAGGTCTATGATACTACCATTGATTAAAAATACTATGAATACCGTATTTATAATCAATGTATATATTGTATTTGTGTTGTTCTCCAACCGCTAGAAATATACTCTGTATCTTGTTTACACACCTTATCGTTTTTATACATATTTAATATTAAACAAAATAATAACTAGGTACAAAAAAATAGTGAAAGGAATTTGTTTTTCTGTTTATCAAAGTATGAAAAATAATTTTGTTTAATAATCCCAAAAGGTTTCACGAAAAGGAATGAAGTTATTCTTTGTGTACTTGTTGACGATTATTAATTTTCCTCTCGATAATAAAATACATTCGAGTCGCAACTATTAATCTACAGTTCATTTCTTATGCACCAAATATTAAACGGCATTTAAATCGTACCGTGTTCCCCGAAGCGCTCAGTTTGGAAAAAAACAAACGCATGCAATTGTATTGTCTATAAAAAATCATATAATTAACTTCACAAAACGCCGAATAAAGAAAACTAAACCCGAAGATTTTATTAAAATTGAATTACTTTAGTACGCATACGAAAAGCAAAAATGTACAGTAATGTTATGGAAATTTCATTATATCACGTCTACGATATGAGTTATCTCGAACCAACAAAAACGTAGTAAGAAGATGTGCATATATTTGTGATAAAGAGTATCATTAATCGTCGTTTAGTCATTAGTGGGAAGTATTTTTTTATAGTGTTTTTTAAGATATAACTTCGATAACGTTATTCGTACATACTGATTATTTAAAATCATTAATTTCTATTAACTCAAGAAACTATATCACAATTTTTAGCTGTATGGTACATGCATACTTGTTCTGTATTAGCCATTATGAATATTAAGAAATAATTTATTTTAAAATATATCTATGCTGAATTCGTTGGCGTAATTGAAAATTACTTAATTGTATTGTAATTTTAATAATGACGATTATTTGTCATTACAACTAACAAAAAACCAATTTTGTTTGTGATAATCTATTTGAACATGTTCTAGAACAAAACTGCAGTGATCAATTAGGATATTACACGCATTCGAATTATAGTCGTTATGATAGTATGTTAATACGTATATGTTTGCCTAATCTTAAAGACATTTTTTAATTAATGATAGGTAATAATGAAAATATGGGGTCAAATTACATTAGCGTATTATGAATAATAACGACAAATAATGAAATCAAATCAGTATTAATAACTGTTAAATATAAAAATGTACCTATATTGCCTACACGATACGCCGTTCAATATAGAATTGTAATAATATTATGTTTTAAAAACTAGGACGGGATAATCTACTGGTAACAGAAACCAATGTTCAGAACGTTCACATACACTGCATGAAAAAAAATTGAATAGATAAAAATGTGAAATTTTTATAATGTATTAAGTATGTTTTTGTTTAGTCATAAATTAATTTAAAATAATTTTGTTTTTAAATTTTCAGCTTTTTTTCATTATCGTCTAATTGTTACGGGATTTAAAAAGGGTTAAGTAATATTAAATTTTAATTAAAAGCATATATTAAAATAGCAGATAATATTATACGAACCGTCTACACTTAAAAACTATGTGATATATTACACTAATGTATCTATGAAAGTATGAAGTAAGACTGAATATTATTATATATATAATAATACGTATTATATTACAGCGTATTATCTTTAGTACATTTCCAAATGATCGAAACTATCGACTATATAGATTTTATATGTAATTGTATTGACGCATTGTGTATATTGTTGTATATCTATGTATTATAATAGATCAATTGTTATTTTTAAAGATGAATGTACTTAATAACCAATCGGCGGAATAAACAACCTATTGATTAAAAATTATCAATAGCTTTATAGTCTTAAATTTCCACGTCCTAAGAAACTATTTTATGACATTAAATAACGATAATCATAATATAATATATGATAAGTACTATCAAAAATTATGAAAAAAAAAAACAAATAGACAGATATAATTATGTATGGTCGGTGTCATGATAAATCGTTACTATTCAAAATCTAGTCAATACACATTATACGAATATACGTAGGTATATCGATACAGCTCAACGCACAACGACGTAGATTTTTGAAAATCGCCTGGCGCAACGAGAGGCTTATAATATATCAAATAAAATATACGTACATACAGTATACGTGCGTATTCCTGCAGCATGCACCTATTCAATTGATCGGAACCAATTAAGTCCGATGTCCGCCCTTGCTCTCTCTCACACACACACACACACACGAAACATATTACAGCTATGCTAAATATAGCTGTACAATGTACATACATACTTATATATCTGTTTGTGTATGTGTGTGTGTGACGGGATTAATCGAATTCTCTACTCCACGGCCCGTCCCAGTCATTTATATATAGTAAAACTAATCTCGTTGTATCGCGTTTTCGTTCAACCGTCGTAGTCCGGAGCCGGTGCACGTCACGTGTAAATACCGTATTATAATATTATATTATTATACATAATACAGTGTTTTCTACACAGCACAGCAATCCGTATTACGCCGCTATAGCCACCCTCGCCCAAGCACCTCCTCCCAAACGCCAAAACGACCACCGATCGACCCGCGCCAACCAAATACCTGCGAATTAAAAATATATGTACCTTATACTAACAACATGTATGCAAACGATAATAAACACATCAAAATAATCATGATGTAATACCACATGAGTATACTAATTATAATGTGTTAGGTAAAATTATATTAGGTATCATTATGTTTAATTTATAATCAATCACCGGATACTTATTAGGTATTACTGTCCAAAATAATATTCTTTTATACATTTCTTCCCCTCCGTTGTTTAAATGATAATTAATTAATTATTTTTGTAGCTGTAACTCTTTTTAATAATCTAACCATATTTAAGGTTATAGATTATGTCACAGAAATAATTAAGATAAATGACTGTCTACTACAGTTATAATTATATATTATAAGCATAGCAATTTTGAAAAATGTTGACGGACTTTGTTTTCTTTGACATTAATAACAATTTAAATAACGACATTATTAAGTTTATTCAATACATTGTAATTTGTGGTTTTGGGTATCAATAAGTTTCAAATTTTAAAGAGAACTGTCTTAATATAGTCAATATTAGTCATATTGCAATGGTTAATTACCTCTTTGAAAAACAATAAATCATAATTTCAATTTTTTGCAACTTCTCACAACATAATGCCAGTTTTTTTTTTTTTTTTATCTCGGTGATTGAATGATTTCTCTTAAAATACAAATTTAAAATTATAAAACAAATCATGGGATAGGTAAAATACATTGCTGAAGAACAAAATACACGAATAAAAGCATATTTAATACAAACTACAAAATACATTGATTGATACTGATTATTTTGAGTAAGAAATACAAAATACGTATTTAAAATGTTGTTAAAATAATTTGGATATCAATTTACAATTGTATTCGTTTTAAAAAAAAGAAATGTTCGAATAGTTAATCAAATAACTTTGACCGGCCGGGGTGTTGGAATGCTGAATATATCCAGCAAATGAAAATAGGCGATCAACCAGAACTAACGAACATAAACTTGTATTATATTTGATAAACATTTTTTTTCCCTTACATGTAACTATTACTACATGATGAATGTTTATTTTTATCGTTTTAAGATAGATTATTAACTAATCAGATATCACACAATTATAATAACGTTGATAAAATTAGTTTTATGATTAATTTTTTGTAGTCTTCATGCAATAAAAAATATATTTTGCAAAATGTAGGATTTCAAATACTAAAAATTATATATAAAATTAATCTTATGTACGAAATACAAAATACCCGGTCAAAAATTATTTTAATGCAAATTAAATAATACAAAATGCATTTCAATTGCTGCCCATCTATGAATGTAACATTGACTTTTGTATTACAGAAAAAAATTTGAAGTAGATAACACAGATACGTATTATTTTATTTTTCTAAAATTCTATACGTAAGTAGTTATTATCGACCATATCGACTGAGCACCAAAATACTAATTGTGATTTTTAGTCACAGCGACATAATTAAAATAACATTTACCAAAGCTTCAAAAAAATTTATACTCAAATACTCACATTCTTAATCACATCACAGAATATGTGCGACTTTGCTTTAAACTCAGATCTCTGAAAGGAATTTGTGACTAGTGTTCGTGTATATTAATTGCATTATATATCGGCTATCTTCTTGCTTTTTTCCTCCACAAAAAGTAGACCGGAGCGAAGAAGGTGAATTAATCGAATAAACTTTTCGCCGATCGTGGGGTGAAAAAAATCGTTAGCTAAAAAAATAATGAAACTGTATTCGCGTTGTAGTTATCTTCCATTCGGAATTTACCCACAACAATACTGAATTAATGTTCGGAGTTTTGGCTATGTGACTTTTGTTTTCTTTTATACATAATATATAGTATATACATGTGTAAAATGTATTGTGTATGTAATGTAGTTATGTCTAAATATTTAAAAGACGATTAGGAAAAAAATTCTATCGTTTTTAGATTGGAATCGATCCTGTCGGTTACCCGAAACCTAAGGCTAGATAAAATATTTTTATTTTAACTTGTTAATATTATAGAAAAATAAAAGTCAAATTTAAATTTAAAAGTTAGTTTTATTTTTTTCAACTAAGTAGTTACATTTAAAAGTGAAATAAAAAAAAATTAACACTGAACTTGGACTAAAATTAGTAATATTTGTTATTTTTAAACTGAATATGCCAAATCAGTAATCACTAATCACTATAAGTAAATTTGTTAAATATATATTATACATATAAGCAGAAATACATGGTAAACATAATACATATAAAAGTAATCTGCAGTAAAAACTACAGAAAGACAGACCATCAAATGATAGAACCTTACTAACTAATGTGAAAAATGATAAAGATTAATTTTTAGCTAATTAATTTGTAAGAAATCACGGCACCGATGTTTTCTTAAATGCTGAGCCGTATTACCTGGTAGTGCGGTTATTATGCGATTTGAAATTAATATGTATGAGCGAGAATATAATTTTCTATTGAAATTATTTAGATGTTTATGATAGTTATGTCTACGTTATTTTGATCAATATTTAAATCCTGAAATTATACATTTGATATTACGATAGTCTATAATTTAGTCTTTAGTATTTAAAATACATAATATAGCATTATAAATAATATATATATATGAATAATAAAAGGAAAAAATTAACATAATGTATAACTATTAAATTAACCAACTGATTATAGTAACTATATACATCATAAAAAAAAAAACTCATAAAGTTAGACGCCTCTCTAAAAAAAATTATCTAGTACTTCGGCATAGTTAAAAGTAACTTAACTTTTTGACAAGTTTAGGCCCAGTGAAACCCAAAACCGAAAATAAAACCAAAAAACCGAATAATATCTATGACCGGATATTGATGGTCTAGGAACTTCTATAGATCATTTATTATGGTCATCGGTCATGTTGGACCGTTGTATAGCTTATGTTAAAAAACTTTCATTACCCTTTCCTCCACACCAATAACCCTTTAATTATGACGGCATTAGATTATATCACTTAATACCGCTGTCCAAAACCGATGAAATGATAACAATATAAAAACCATGGCACAGGTATATATTTTTTTATTAAACTTATATTCTAAGATATGTAGTTTGAAGCACATTTTGGTATAATAAAAATATGACATACGTAAGGTTTTGAATTAAAAATAAAAAATATGAATTTACAGTTTATTTTTATGATTTATTCAGTCTTTGAAATCAGCGTAATAACAGACTGATTGATCTAGAAGCAGCGTTAGGTATTATTTAAATTTAAAATCCCACCACCACAGTATATCGTTTATTTTATATATTATGATTTTTTTATATTTCAGCGTGTATTGCGCAAACAGTTTTATCACAAAAATTGTGAAAAAGTGGTCGATGATTACTTTAATAATATTTTTCTAACAATTAATGTGTGTCAAATAAGAAAATCTTTAATTAATTATGGTTTAAGTTTCATTGGTATATATTCATTTGCAATAGAAATAAATTAAATATTAAATCAAATTATAATACTATAATAGTGTTTTCATTTGTTTGTATTTGCAATTGAATTATTACTATTCAATTATAATTTACATTCATAATTTCATGTATTGCAAATAATGTTTTTAATTATATTTTAATTATGATTACATAACTTTGACTGTCTAATAATTAAATTTTAAAGAATATTTAATTCATACGAAATTATTGTTTGTGCGACATTATATACTTATATATAAAATTCAAACATAGGTATAATTAGAGAAACAAATTAAACGAGATACATCATAGCATATTCGAAAAAAACTTCTCATAATGGAATTATTTATTAAACCCAAGTAAATATTTTGTATTCTCTTTAAATCTTTTTGAGAATTATTCAAATAATACAAGTAAATTATAATATATTATTATTTTATATTATTCATTACGTTAAGAAAACTACTACAGTGAAAATCGAAAATTATCTCTTCAAAGTACTATAATTTGGACCAGATATCCAGATTCATAAAGTTACTACGCAAATAGTTGCTCCTTAAGCATATTTCCCGCACAAAAAAATATTAAAAAATAGATGTACATCATTGTAAAGCCAATATATTTTTTCACAGAACCTAAGAAACCATGTTTCGATGAAGATTATATAATATATTAAATGCAAAGACTATTTAGGTAGTCACATATATAAGTTATATTACTCACTTATTAACTCTGGTTTATATATTAATTAAAACAAGAATTATTATTAATCACAAACATTATTTATTTATATTATTCACGTATATCTGTACGTTTTCCAATATAAACATTATACGACAATATTATAACGAATAGTCGATATTTTAATAGTTTGATATTTTTAAATGTTAATACCTTTTTAATATTGAATTGTTGCTAACGATTTTTTTTATTTTGCATCTATCGAAGTCCCAAGTTGGGAATTTTAATTTAGTCGGACATATCTGTTTGCCACTATTTTCGCGCCAATATTTATATATTACATCATAAATTACCCAAAGTGTTTTCACAGATTTCAGAAACGAAACTCTATATTATTTTAGTCGTGTATAACAACGGATGGAGTCTGCACTTGACGATTGTCGAGGTATCGGCTCACCGAGTGTTTAGATTCCGACGTTTGATTATAGCTATAAATATAGTGTGATTTAATAATAATTCGATTTAATTATATTTTCTACTAATATTTAAATTAATTTCTCATTAGCATATAAGAAAATAATTACGACCAAGCACCCATAACCGGTCCATATTTTGAGTGGCCCACCGAGATTTTCTCGGTAGCTCGCCTGCCCAATCCGGGCATGGATAGAATGTGCGAGTAAAATAATATTTTATTCAGTAGTGACGATTGTTTATTGTAAATCAATGACCTGATGAAATAGTAATTCTGTCAAAAATATCTTCAAGCAATTCTTAGATGCATGTTATTTCTCAGCCTCTCGGCGTCAACAAAAAACACTATTATCACCATCTCCACCACCACCACCACAAACAACTTTATCCAATCATTAATGCATAATATTTCTCGTTTAGTATAGTGTAGGAACGGCCGAAATTAATTACGCATTAGCTTTGATAGCTACTTACGTACGCCCTCGAATCGCTGTGTTAAATAATAGATAGTTGAAAGTCATTAATATTTTACATTAATTTAAAGTTTCCGTTTTGTACTATTCCAATCCATCTCTATACAAGTTTATAATGTGTGGCGACAATATTGTCACACGTGTAATTACCATAATTTAACGAGTAACGTGGAGATAGATGAAAAATCAATGAAAATTCTTGTCAAATCCTAACCGTCTCGCTACCATATTATTAATTATTATTCACTCGTAAATATAAACTGCAGCAGAATAATAATAATAATAATTTAATCAAAACGAATGTAATCGTATAATATTAAAATAATAATAATAAACGTTAAGAGTCACTAATGTTGGTTTGAATAAGATAATATCAATAATTGTTTACCGAAAGTTCATAAAATAACTTATCTATATTATAATTTAATGTTTACATTTATAAATTTAATGTAGGCAAAACTTACTAACAAAAAAAAAAAAAAAATAATAGAATAATGAATGAATAGCAGATTATTTAAAACTGATGTTATTCATAATAGTTAATATTATGTTTCCATTACTTTTTTTTTTTGTTACAATTAACAACTATTGTCTATTAATTGATCATTATGAATTACAATATAAGTTAAACTTGTATTCTAACTCCAAGATAACATAAAATATCCATATATTTGTAAAAAAAAAACTACTAAAATATACTATAATTATTTTTTTTTATATTTAAAACACACCTGTTCTGATTAACACGGACAAATCAAAATCAACACAGAATCATCCGTGGTATTAGATATAATTTGGTTACACTAGTGCTTAGTAAATTTATTCATGAATAAATTATGCATTTTCAGCTAATATGTAATACGACACTTTTTGTAATCAGACCTAATATTTTTGTTTATGTTTTTTACTAGGTAAGAATTAATTTCATAAAAGTATATCTAATAATAGTGATTTCAAACTTATTCCAAGTAGATACACAAGATTCAGCGTTATTATGTAAAAGTAAATGGTTATGTATTTATTGTAAATTTTGAAAATAAAACTACCGGCTTTGTAGATAGTCAAGTATATTTTTTGGGACTTTCATATTAGTATAAATGGACCTTACTATAAAGTAGTAGTAATATAATTAGTAGTTAATGCTGAAACAACACTACTGAGGTACAATATTGCAATCTTATCGGACAACAAAAATGTACTATCAAAAATATTCAAAACAACGTTATTAGGTATATTTTATTACTGTACTTTAATCACATATCACACGGCTGAAATGTGGCAGCAGTGTTTACGTGGTCGGGATCTTGCGAGTTTCTATCCTATTGGCAATTCCTCGGTCTACTTTCAATTTCACATTTATTTCGTTAACAACCCCACAGGTGGCCTTTCTGAACATATCCCCGGTACTATTTTAAGCACGTACGACACCATGACGGTCTGTTAAGGTTATGCACGTGCATGGATTATTTTGTTAAATCTAAAATGTGTACCGATACACATCCTTTGAAAATTATAATTGTATTTTTCTCGAATGGATTCATCTGATGATCGCAACGGCAAAGCCTATTGTAGCTGGACGCGACTTATTTCTCGAAAAGTTCAACAACGGTGTTAAAACGTGTTGAAATTACCAAGCATTAAGTTTTAAACTGTCCAAACCACGGCAACTACATTTTTGAATTACAAATTTTAAGATTTATTTGAAACTAATTTGCCAGCTTAATGTGCTTTATGAAGTTTCGAGATCGACATTTATTTACTCGTGGTTATAATCAAAAAAAATTACGTCATATTATTCTTACACGTATCGTATCAGATTAATCAATAAACTACGATACAGCACAGTAAGTTTAAACAAATTGAAAGCATTTTTGGATAAATTGGTACAAATGCATTAATTGAAAATAGTTATTAAAATACTACATTTTTTTATAACCTTTATATGCATTATATTATATATAAATAATAAATAATTAACTTAAAATTTTACTTATTCCGTACCTATTTATTTATTAACATTACGTGCGTTAGAATAATAATTTTTCATTGCCATAAATATCAAGACATGATAGCACATGGTTTTAAATATGCAAAACTTTCTTACTTATATTAAATATAATATGTTATTTATCACAAATGCTTTAAAAACTTGAAGCGTTCAATTAATTTTTTATTGTGGTTGATTTCAATGTTTGTACTAGTCAAAAATTACGTATATACAATATTTAAATTTAATGACAATATTAAAATAATAAAAACATTTTTAATTAATATTATATAGTGATATAGAAACATTTTAAATACTATAATTATTATTAAAACATGAACTCATTAATATAACGCTGAAAAAATGTCAACTCCTAGATATACTTAAAAAATATTTTTATGTGTTAATAATTATGTATTTGAACATATTTTTTTATTATTATTAAATTCCTACAATTCATATTTTATCATTTTTAAATATTGAGTACCAATAATAAAAAATTTATATTAATTATCAATTTCATAAATTCAAAGACTCCTAATTAATATTTTATGGCAGGTAATCAAAAAATAACTCACGTTGGTGAATGCGGACATTATTTTCTGTCTTTTATTTTTCTTAGTTCAAAATAGTTTGTCTAATTGAAAACATAATTTTTTTAAAAGTTTGCACATTCTGTTTTTAACGCGACGTCCTATTTATGTGGATAGTTCTACGTTTGAAAATTACGTTGTATTAGTGAACGCACTTTACGTTAGCGGGGTGAATTTTAACTTTCGGCAGGCGGTTGTTTCAAGCCGGTGTATTCGTTCGGTACTGGGGACGTGTGCCGAATAAAGGACGCCGCCGTCAGCGCCGTCGCCGCTCTCGTGGTCCAATCGTTCAGATTGTGGTTACCACGGTAACGTCTTCATTGCTGTCACCGCTGCAGTAGTTTGCGCTAGTCGACGGTATTTTGGTATTTTTTGCGATACCACTGATGGTATTACACAACGAGGTTATAATAATAATATATTTAATCACCTAAAATACATGTTTACTGGTGAACTCAAGTACTATGAATCGGCGTTAATTTAAAAAAGTAGGTAAATACATATATAATAACGAAAACCAAAAAAGATAACACAAAAAAGCCAAAGAAAATATTATATAAATTTGATTACAATGTAATGAATATGTGGACGAATCAAACGAATTGTACCTAATTATAAAATATCAGCTATGACTTTATATTGAAAATAAATTAACGGATAAAACAAAATTTAATTAATTCTCGTTAGTTTATATCAAAATACGTTTAATAAAAAACATAAAAACATGTATACAAATTATATGAAGTTAACACATTAAACAATATTATATAGTGGTAACTGGCAACGAAAATTGGTAATAATCTTTTATATATATATATATAAAACACTTGAGCAATTTAAATAAGTCAAACATTTGAATTGGCTAATTTAAAAATCAAAATGTCTTTACAAACCTAAAATTTAAAATTAGCATTTAGTTTTAACGTTTCTTCTTAGATTCTGACTGATTTTGTAGTTCAAGTAACAAATCATCTCCTAAGCTGTCTAAGGCATCCAAATTCTCGCTACCGATTTCATTTTTCAATTCCAATTTCAGATGTCGAATACCAGACTCTACATCTCTCCGTTGAATATTAAAACCATCTAAAGCTGTAAACAAACCAATATATTCAATATAATAACCAAATACACACATAGATAGATATTTTTAAGATTCATGGTATGATAAAAGTTAGTTAAAAGTAACTAATCTACAGAAAAGCGATAATTATATTACCTTTATTAAAAAGATCCAATTGCTGCTGATCACCAAAACTATCATCTGTAGTTATATATGATGGATACTGAGTAGTAACTTCTTGTATGAATTTATTATTTCCTTGATCGCTTAATGGTTTCAAAGGGGGTAAATAAGTAGGTGGATATTGAGTCGAAGAAGGAAATTGTGGACATCTTGGATCTGGGGATCCAGGATAACATACTAATGGTTCTTGAATAGAACAACGAGGGTCAGTGGAACCAGGATAACATAACGGGAGTGGAATAGGTTTGGGAGTTGAATTATTGCATACACAAACAAAAGGTGTTTGAACAGGAGTAATTTGTGGACATCTTGGATCAGTTGATCCAGGGTAACACATAGGTGGGGCTGGTGTCGATTGCACTGGGTATAATGTAGATGGTGGTAATGGTTTTGGGCACCTTGAATCATTAGACCCCGGATAACAAACCGGTGGTGTTGGTGTTGATGGTGATGGTTTTGGACATCTTGGATCATTTGAGCCTAGGAAACACACAGGTGGAGCTGGTGTCGATGGCACCGGGTATGATGTAGGTGGTGGTGATGGTTTTGGACACCTTGGATCATTTGATCCTGGGTAACATACTGGTGGAGCTGGAGTAGATGGAGGTAAATAAGTATTTGGAGGAGTCGATGGTTTAGGACACCTTGGATCATTTGAACCTGAATAACACACCGGTGGAGCTGGTGTGGACGGGGAAGGATAGTAAGTTGGAGGAGGTGTAGGTTTAGGACATCTTGGATCAGTTGATCCCGGATAGCAAACTGGTGCTGGAGTGGTTGGTGGCAATGTCGGTTTCGGACACCTTGGATCATCTGATCCTGGGTAGCAAACTGGAGGTGCTGGTGTTGAAGGTGAAGGATAAGTTGGAGGAGGTGTTGGTTTAGGACACCTCGGATCGGTTGATCCTGGATAGCAAACTGGTACTGGAGTGGTTGGTGGCAATGTCGGTTTCGGACACCTTGGATCATTTGATCCAGGGAAACACACTAGTGGGGCAGAAGTAGATGGAGGCAAATAAGTACTTGGAGGAGTCGATGGTTTAGGACACCTTGGATCATTTGAACCTGGATAACACACCGGTGGAGCTGGTGTTGATGGAGAAGGATAATAAGTTGGAGGAGGTGAAGGTTTAGGACATCTTGGATCAGTTGATCCTGGATAGCAAACTGGTGCTGGAGTGGTTGGTGGCAATGTCGGTTTCGGACACCTTGGATCATTTGATCCTGGGTAGCAAACTGGCGGTGCTGGAGTTGAAGGTGAAGGATAAGTGGGAGGTGTTGGTTTAGGACACCTTGGATCGTTTGAACCTGGATAACACACCGGTGGAGCTGGTGTTGAAGGTGATGGATAGTAAGTTGGAGGAGATGTAGGTTTAGGACACCTCGGATCGGTTGATCCTGGATAGCAAACTGGTGCTGGAGTGGTTGGTGGCAATGTTGGTTTCGGACACCTTGGATCATTTGAACCTGGATAACAC
>JACXSJ010000328.1:0-24254 GCA_014851325.1 Pentalonia nigronervosa
TTGAGCCATTCTGTATAACTATAAAATATATGTTTTATATTTTTATCATAATAATTAACATAAATAAATACTAATAAATATTTGATTTTATTATCAGATAATTTAATATAATAGTAGATACAATTTTGAATTTTATAATATAAATTATTTTGAAATGGACAATTTTTGAGAGATTATGTCAGGTACTCTGATGATATCACCGAACTATGTTATATAAATAAATACATTATTATTAATTAATCTATTATCTTTTTTAATATTAATCGCGGTTACACACTTTATAGTAATGTATCCGCATGAGTAAAATAGAGAGAAGACGCATGATTTTTACAGTAATTTAATAATTAATTAAAAATGTGGTAATATTTTTGTTTGAACTAAGTGTTGGATATAATATACCATTATGGTAGTATAATATAAAAGTTAACCATTGTTAAATATTTATAGAAAAAGTCCAAAGGCTTATCCATAATCGTATCTTTATAAAATGTATTTCACTCTCTGATGGTATTTCCCAGATTCACCACCTTAATGTTTGTACTTTATGTGATTGTTTTAGTCTCATTTACGAATTTTATTGTAATTTAAGTGTATATACCAACGTGGTGTGCCCAACATTTTATTAGTAGAATTAAAAGAAAAGAATTTTAACTAAAGTGAATGAAGAATGTAGAAGAAACACGCGAAATTATCTATAAAACTATCTAATATTGATATTTTGTTTTTATTACATACATTAAAATTCAAAATAATTAAAAAAGTTTTATTAGGGACTTCATTATTTAATAGTACCTAATTAAAAACATCGAAATACAGTATACTTACCTATATTTGCAGGCACGGATTGATTTAATCCTGTTTTCTGAGTGAAAATCCGTAAGAAGCCATTTATTAGACGAATAAATTATTATCTATACCCAATATATAAATCACATAAATATTTTTCTTATGTACATTTTTGGAAAATGATTGAATATTATAATTTGTAGGAGTATAATCACAGATATTATTTAATTATTAACATAATTTACAGTATTCAAAATGATTTATAAAATATTACAAAATCTAAAGACAAATGTTAATTATATTATCTAACTTATTTTATTATGCCTGTATTTGAACTATGCATAATATACCAATTTAGTTTTTGAATTATACATATTTTTCAAAAAATGAAGGCTTATACTCGAGGAGGGTTGTGGACCTATATACAAAATTATATTATGAAAAAAAATAATATTGAATGAGAGCATGTGTATGATCTCTTATATTATTTATATCATTCTATGATGGCCCGAATACAGCATAAAAGTCTTGCTAAAATACAAGCAAGTTCCTAAGTAACAGTGAAGAAAAAATATTTATGACGATAAAAATATATGAAATCCAATAGCTATACATTCGTCTATAAATAGTAAAACTTTTTAATTTTATATCAAAACTTAAAAGCCACTCACTAAATATTGACAAAGTTATTTATGCATTTTATTTAACCTCTAGTCAATTGGTAAAAATTTAATTTCTTTAAAACACCTCGGCTCCATTGATAAATAATTTTAGTTTTTTAATTCCAAATATATTTGTTCCTAACATAATTGTAATGCGCTCTTTACCGTATTTTCCGCCCGAACATTCTTTACCTTTAAACATTTAAGTTTTATCTGGTAAGCAGGTGAAAAATAAGCCCGTTTCGACGACGTTAAAAATATCATAAGGAGAAAAGTCTGCTAAAATTTCATGAAGATTTTTAATCCAATTTGAACAACAATGTGTGTCTGCTGAAGTACTTTCCTCACAAACTTTTCGAAAAACTACATTATATCTTTACTTCCAATTTGTAAGCCAACTACTACTATATGCCATGTGTTTAACAACCCCAAATAAAAATAAAATAATAAATCTAATTAAAAATACTAAATAGTAAATTTATCAATATTTACAGAACAATAAAACTTAAATCGTATTGATTAACTATAACAATGTATATGGTTTAGCCATTGCGTGTTATAATAATATTATAATTTATAACTATCATTTTCTGAGCTTAACGGTTCGATTTTCATGTACATAACAACTTCCTTAAATAAATACAAGTCTAAAACACATCCGTCGTGTGTGTCTCATACGATAGACATGCTATATCGTTATTAGTAGTTTATTACTTAAACGAGTATACCTGGTACAATAGTAAACCCGACAATTTTGGGCGACTGGTGACATTTAATTGGGTCGACGATTCGCAAACGAGAAGTGGATCTATATTATATTATTTTTTGCACACTTATATGTAGATAACGATACCTTTACATATTATAAATTTTAATATTTATATTGTTATTTCGTTGTACATTCGTAGTTTATTAATTGCGTTGAACATCGAATGCTAGTCATAGACCTTAGGGTTAGGACTAGTTATGAGATAACTATAAGGACTTTAAATTATATAAACTTAATAAATCGGATTTAGGCCAGCAAGTGGTAAGTATAGAGTGACGTAGTTCTTAGTGAATAAAGTTTTATAAGATATTTGACAAACCAAATAGGTTAATATACCTGTGCATTCTGAAACCAATAATTTGTGTGTGTATGTGTTTAGTCCTGTATTTGCTCGTGTTAGTTTACTAACCACTACTATCACGACGATGTACTAGGAACCTTTGCGTTACACCTATGTCTTATACTTAGTTATCATAAATTATAATTTATGATAATAAATATATATATATATATTTATAATTTTTTGTTTACTAGGTCAATTTATTTCAAGATGATGAGGAGGATTTTCCGGTAATATATTAGAAATATGAAGATTTAAATGATTTAGGACAGTTTTATGGAATTGTGTAAAATTGTAATACCTACTTATAAGTTATAAGTTAAAATTAATTAACTTTTCAAAATTCTTAGAAAATGATTTTAGTTTAGAATATAAAGTTAAAAATAGTGGATCAATAATGGATGTGTTAAATTTAAATCGAAGGTTGATTCTAAGTGAAGACGGCCTGTCAGTCTATATTACTAAGTATATTTTAAACATTGCATTTTACAATATCATGGCGTGTATACAATATAATAGTATGAGTTAAATGTTTCTCAAGTGCCACGAATAATATTTTTAAATTATAAAAAAATAACTAAAATCATAATTTTTTGTTAAAATGTCTAATTTTGTGCAAATTTGAATTTAAAATGCCTATAAAAAAAATTATGTTAATATATTTTTTAGATTTTTTTGTTTACATAATGTACTTTTAAGAGAAACTTTGTAATATATTTTCAATTTTTAGCTACAAAAATTGAACATTTTATACATTATAACTAGGTACAAAATGATTTTTAAATTTTCGTGATTTTGATATATTTTTAAAACTTATCATGTATAAAAAATGATAAAATTAAACGATTAATATTTTGAAAAACGTCAATACTTTTCAAGATAATAAGTGATTACAGTTAAAAACATTAACCTTGTAATTTGAGTATTGTTCTGGTCAGGACAACGCAAAACACGTGATCAAATCTCAAAGAATATTTTAACTTTCAATTATAAACAAAACGGTTACGAGTACACTACTAAACAATTTTTATATAATTCCTATTGACTATTGTTTGATATTATAAAATATTTCATTGCTAATTATGTCATTCCATCATCTGACGGCATGGCACAGGAAAAGTTACCCTCAAAAACAGTCACATTGTACTTATTTATGATTATTATGATTTATTATAATATTATTATATTATAACGGCATAATGTGTTGTTAATCGTTTTAAAACTTTTACAGTACCTAATATATGATAATATAATATCATATTACCATAGTCCATAATTTCGATTACTCCAACCCGTCGTCATCCTTTTTTTCTTTGGAGACCACAAATCTATAAACTAAGTTATAACTAAGTTTTGATCTTGTTCAAATTACACCTAAACGGCTAGGTAAACACTGTACTATACTTACATTGGTTTTCGATTGATGATTAATACCGTTGCGACTCAATTAGCTAATTATTTTTTCCCGTTCAGGCATGGAACTTAATTAGACCGACCCTTGCACAGTTTTTTTTTCTCGTCAAGTGAAAATTTGGGAACAAAGTTACTTTTCTTATTGCAAAGTTAAGTGATTTCATTACAATTTTATCTGAGTAACGATTAAAGTAACTTATCCAACACCGGTAAACGGACGTAACCATCAATATAATATAGTACATTATATATTACAGCGGCCGTCCTATACCGAGTTTCATACCTGCGTGTCTTCTACACATATATAGCGGGTTAAGTCCCTAACCTACCTATGAAATGTCTACATAACTATACTATTATTATTATTTATAACCCATCAGCTACGCACCAGATAATAATTTATCGTTCGGATAAAATTCAAATTAAATTGTATATTATTTTTTACACGCGGCGGTTGTACTCGAACCGACTGAAGCAATAATGATATAGTTGGAAACTGTACTGACCTGCAGCACTTGGGACGTTATTTATGAGCCATTATCATCTAAAATATATACGGTCCGTATAAATGAAGTATTATATTTCCCGAGGTTTTTCCGAGAATTTTACCCATCCGAATATAGTCTGTTGTGATTTTTTTCTTTCTCACCTTTATCAGTTTTTTTATACCATCCCAGTTTAAATCGTTCGTGACATAATGATATTTATGACAATCCTTTTCACGGGTACGAATTTCCGTTTCATTTAATAGTATTAAAGAAATTATAATAAAATAAAATAAAATATATCAATGATTTCTTTCTAAGTTAAATTAATATACTATTATTACAGTGTAATTTTATGTTAAGGTACATTATGAATGTATTGAAATTATTAATTACAATGTGTGTTACCAAATTTTGTAACAGTAAAAAGTTCCAATCTTCAATTCATTCACGTTGGTTTTTGGTAGAAAATTGGACATAGTTGGCACTTAAAAAAGTTTTATTGTAATACATTAGGAATAGCTGTAGAGATTTGAAATTTCACCAAATATTTTATATTTATTATTCTAATATTTTCTAGACATGATAACATTTCGAAAAAATATTTAAATTTTTTGAAACATTAAAACTAACTACATTCTGTAGAAATTTATATTTTTTTCGATTTATAATAATAAAAACACAAGGTACAACTTAATGAATTATTGCTGAACATCGTATTAAAAAAAGTGGGAAAGCCATTGGTAATAATTGTGGTCCATGAGTGGTCACTTTGCTGTCGATCAAACACTGACTGATATAATTTAAGACTTCTGGCTTATCAATATGTGGTAATATTTTAAACAAAACAGACACGCGTATTTCGAGAGTTTAGTTGTGAAAAAGCCTTTGGTTAAGCAACCGGGAAAATTACTCTATATTTGGTTGAAATACGATTGCGAACGATCATTATTGTCGATATCTATTTGACTCTACAATTAAGAACGCTTAGTTTTTATAATTCTGTGCAACGTTCCAAATATATCGTTATCAAAAATATATAATATATAGTAATCCAATCTTCGAGTTTGATGATTACCTATTGTTGTTTGAGATAACATATTACTGAATCCATCAATAATGATATAAGTAATCTATTAAAATTGATTGATTCTTACTTATCACATAGAACACAGTTTGTAAATATAAACGGGACACTAAGAATAAGGGATTCCCAAAAGGCACTGCACTATCTTCACTTCTATTTAATGTGCATATAAATGACATCACAGTATTAACACTAAACGGAGAATTTGGCACAGCCCTCTTAATCGTAACCGGTGATATTGGGGAAGAAGTTTTTCACAAAATCTAGTCTGAAATTTAAAATACACGTTTGTGGCTATTGAAAAATTGCTTACTTTTAAAAAATATTCATTTTTCCATATTGCCTAATCAACAAAGATTTTCCAAATAGTGACACATGTATTACACGCAACTGGTTGTACTACCCCAAACTTTTGCTTTTGCAATAATAAATTAAAAATTAATTTTAATGTTAAATACTTAGGTATAGGAATGTCCCATAACCTAAAATTAACAGAGCATATCAAATTCACTGACTACAAGAATAAGGAAACTCTCATACGTTATTCAACAACTTAGATCTATCCTAAACAGAAACCAAAATACAACAGTATACAAGGCACCTGTAAAATAATTACTGACTTACGGCATACTTGTGTAAGGTGCAGCAATTAAAAGTAATCTTAATAAATTACAAATTACACAAAATAATATCCTAAGAATAATACTAAACAAAAGTCGTGACTATCATGTTAAAAACCTAATGAGGAATTAAATATTCTAATGGTAAAAAAACTTTTTTATAAAACAACAGTTACCTTCATAGTAAAAAATAATCTACTTAAACCCATTTACCATAATTTTAATATTAGAGGAAAATTGAATAATATTACTACACCTAAAGCACGAAAATCCACCATTCAATTTTCTTTTCTATATATTGGTTCAAATAATATATATAATAATCTATTTTATAAATTACGTGATTATTAAAATTATGTTATGTAATTATGTAATTTCAAATTAAATTTAACAATTTAGTTCCTACAACAAACTGTTGATTATTCACCTTTATTGTAAATTACATTATCAAATTTCTTATCAACAATACTCAATACAATTATACTATAGTTAAGACTCACGGGCCCCTACTCGAGCTTGCTCAGTGGGATCCATATATATTATGTTATGTTATATTATGTAATATTTTGTAAATAAATAATAATAATAGTAATAATATACGATATCGTAAATATGACGCTAATGAATTGCTTGCAATGAATAACCGAAATGTATTTATTGCTCAATATAGGGTTTCCCGTGTTATGCATTGTATGAACGAAATATTTTACGTTTACATTTAAATAAAATGGAAAATTTAGACTAATATAGACTAATAATATTGAAACTTATATTATCTGTACGTGGTGGAAATTTAATTGTTTTTAAATTCCCATAAATTCCGTTTTATTAAACGAAAGAAAAATAGTCTAGAAAAGTGAACATGCACAAACAATAAATGGACAGCAAGTTTAATAATAGAAGGTAAGGATCATATTATAGAGTATTTTTGAGTGAGTATCGTCATTCTACGACAGCCATTTCAAAAGTTGAACGTCTGGTGTTACGAGAAAATTATCAGAGAAAAGCTTTGGAATCAGTTTCGATCAGACCAGTAAAAATTATTCGTAAAGAACTTATGAAAGATATTAACACTTCGGTTCATCATTATCAATATTTCAAAATGTATTAATTAAAATATGTTTGAAAAAATTTGAAAACTTAATAACTAAGTTTTTTAAATTCATCAGATTTCGTTTGAAAGTTAATTGTACCGGAATAAGGTAAAAATAGTGGCATTAACTTTTATTTCAAATCTGTCAACGTTTCTTTCATTACAATGCTAGTATAACTGTGAGAAATACAAAAAGCAAATTAAACTGATCGATATGTTTCTCCCGTTGCTAGATACATGATTCTGACTTCTGAGCTAAGATTGTTTGTCAGCTTATATTTCTAAAAATATTTTATGATTTATTTATATTGCTATTAGCAATTTATTTTTCTCTTAGTTCTTAACTAAGTTTTACTAAAAATAGATTGCATATATTCTATAAGTATTATTATAATTATTTAAATATTTTTTCGTATAATATTACTAGTCGTTATTAACTTATAAGTTAATTCCAACGTACCGTAGAACGGTGTGAATAGGTTTATGGTATATGATATATATATATATATAACTTAAAAATATTCTAAATATTTTGAAAATTTCAATGTGTGCAGTATACAGTAATAAACACAATAACAAAAAGTTTTAAGTCCACATGGAGCATATTTTTTTAACTATATAAAAAAATAATTATAATCATTATTTTTTATTTGAATATCCAATTTTGTAAACATTTGAACTTTAAATGTCTATAAAAAAACATTGTGAATGCGTGTTTTTGATATTATTAAACCGCTGTAGGCACAACTTATAAACAACTTTTGTATTCAATTTTTAAGCCTTACATATTGAAATGATAATATATTTGATGATTTTTTACCATAAAATAATTTGCAAATTTTCGTGATTTTGTCAAAATTAAAATTTCAAATGCTTATTAAGTTATAATAAAAAAAATTGAAAATATGTATTTTCGATATTTTTTAATTGCTGTAAAAAAAAACTTATACCGCGTATATTATATTACTCTTATTAGCTTTTTGATTTGCTAATAAAAATGTTATTAACATTTATCAAAAAAAACCAAGACAAATTGAAAATTTAAAATGTCTATAAATAGCATTAAAATAGTTAAATATTTTTGTAAATTGTATCATGTCTATAAATACTTTTATAAATATTTGAAGTAATTTTTAAGTCTACAGTTGATTATTTTTGAATAATAAAAATTTATTAGATTTTGTCAAAAACTAATTTTGTGTAAATATTCTTGTTTTCCGTAATATTTTTATTTTTTCTTGATTATTTTGAATAGTACTGGAAGTTTTTCACTCTCCGAAATGCCTAATTGATTCAATTTTCTATTAGAAACAATTCTCAAAGTTGAAAACTGAAGCATTTTTACTACTCCTAATGGTGATGTCAAACATGCAAAAATAAAAATTACACACCTATATATTAATCATAAAACCAAGACTTCCACTTAGAACTTAAAAAATACAAATAATATATTAACGAAATGTTTTATTCAATTTCACACATTATATTATTATATTTTACCGACTTTCAAATGCAGCAAAACAATAATTTAGATACCACCCCGAACTAACTATATATTAATTTATTTTTCAAAGGGGTGATATACAACTATTTTATTTTCTGTTCGGTTCGATATCTTTTTATTATCGAACGGTTTTCGATTTATGTGTAGGTGTTTAAGCATTTAAAATTTCTAAAAATTATAAAATATTTACTTAAAATAATTAATTATTTTTATGTACTGATATATTTCTATAGCACATTATAGTTTTTATTTATAATATAGTTATATAGTTTTGTTGGGAAATTATAACAAATGTTTGAAACAAAAATATTTAAATGTATTTTGTTTATTTATAATTAAAATAGTATAATATATTTCATGTTGAGACTACGCGTTATAGAATCCGTTACCAGTTCTTTATAATACGTTATTGTTACAATCCATTTGGATTTATACAATTTAATTATTGAATCGGCATTACGTTATCTTGTTTTTTAATAAATATTTTTTTATATATGCAGTAACAACCATTTAAATTTATTTGTGCATATTACCCCTAACAAAATAATATTGCGATCTACTATATTCGGATACGAAACACTCGAAACAGTACATATATAATTTGATTAGCTGATCAAAAACAATAATTGGATATTAATAGGTATATTATTTTAAATTATCATTGAAAACTTTAAATTCTTATGAGTGCTAATAATAAAAAGGTAGGTAGTCAACAAAATAATTTAATTAATTGCAATGATAAATATTTACATAACATTATTTTAGAACGTTTCACATAATATACTGCACAACTTATATAGTTATATGAACGAATTGATAAAATACAAGTTTTAAGTTTTATTTTTATAGTAATAATATTGTTGAGTATATTATTTGTTAATTAAAAGGACTGGCAGATAGCAAAATGCGGTAAACATTAGAAGAATAATAATGTACAAATTGTAACGTAAATTAAAAAAAAAAAAAATTACGGAAAAAAGAAAACCACAAAATAGTTAAGTAGGGACATATTAAGAATAAGTAAAAGAACGATGGTTATACAATTTGCAATCCACATCATCCTGATTAGCGGCTGATTAGCGGTATAATTATAGTGTTGCATTCTGGTACCAAGAAAGGACAGTCGTTAGTAAACTAATCTAATCAGTTTATTCCTGATTTTGTTTATTTATTTTTTCAGCAGGAAAAGCTATTAGCAATTCTATTCACTTGTATAGATTTGTAAAGTGATAATTATTATAATGTAAAAAAAAAAAAATAATATATAGGACCGACGTAAATCTTTTTATCATTTTCTTAACATAACCAAAACATTTTTACAACCGCATGAGGACTTTTACATCTTATAATAGATACTTTTCATATTATTTTATTATCTAGAACACTTTTCATATAGAGAACGTTCTACATTTAACAAAGTCTTTAAAATAAAAATGTTGACGTGCAATGCATTTGAAAATGAATATTAGAAACATCAATTATTATATCTCCCAAAAATGAAGTATCTACTTATTTATATTTTGTATTAAGAGATAGGGGATCGAAGTTGTAACAAAGATTGTATAAAAAAATTAATCAAATATAAAACTGATGTGCCAAAAGAAAATAACAAAATAAGTATATAATTTATCAAATCAGAGTAAATTTTACGTATACAAACTTAGACCTACATAGTTATAACTTATATTATCTACATAAATTAATTTATTAAACACATGGAATAAGTTAGCAAATGCGTGGTAAACTAATAATATCAAAATCATTTTTGATTTTAGTAAATCCCTCCTTCTTTTAGTTAAAAGTTGAAAGTCATATTTACCAATATCATTCAGATACCTACTGACGTAATTTCAGTTTTTCAGTCGTTGACGCCAAAATGTTTGCAGGTCATTTCTAAATCATTATCAAGTCCATAGATATAAGTTATTGCAGTATATCTAAAAAACAAATCGCCCCCTCCCCCGAAAAAAGAAAGTACGAAAAAAAACTTAATACTATATTACGTATTTTATTGTATCATAATTCTAAATTTATAACAAAAGGTAATATAATATGTATACTCGTATATTTAACCACTACTAACAGCAGAGGTAGTGGAAAATTCAGAATATTAAAAATAGGGGAAATGAGATTTTGCCGCATCAACCCGCCTTTTTTACAAAACGACAACCATCAACATTTTAACTTCATGACGTACATGTGTCTAATGAAATATGATACATTTAACCATGAAACCAGTTACAGCAAAATATTATAGAAATAATTACTTAATTTTAAAAATAGGTAAAATTTTTAAATAAATTCAAAACTTCATATTTTGTAATAAAGTATATGAACATTTAATAGAATACTGTTGGTAAAATGATAATTATAATTTTGAATTTCAGAGGGATTAATAATATTAATATTTTTTATAATTTATTATTTTTAATTATTTTTATAGGAATATTCGAGAAGTCAGCTATGTCATTACTTATCTTATATAATGGGTACATACGTATATATTTGTATTTTTTTTTCACGGTCTTCCTGAGATTATCGATGATGAGCTGTGAAGAATCTCTTAACATCACCCACTCGTCATTACGATAATATTATAACAGTTGAACATTTTTTTTTATACAATTATTACATTACTCATTGTCCTATATTATAGATAGTTGTCATTATAATTTAATTTAGTATAAATGTTATATAGAAAGGAGCCACTATTTTATTAAGATAGGTCAGGCCAATGAAGCGAGATGTGCTGAGACGACACTAAAATGTTGTATAAAAGACCGTCGCACGCCCAGGCACGGGACTCTATGCATATTGTCGTGGGACTCGACAGGAGCGTGGTGAGACGGTCATACGCGGAGGCAAGCGACGGTTGTAACATGAGTAGAATGTTTTAATTTGTTTATTTTATGTTTTGTTCTTGCTACTAATAAAAGTGTTTCCGACTAAAAGAAAACCGCGTTGAAATATTATTTCAGCCATTTTACATTCTTACCTATTAAAAGGAACAGTGCCGGGGTATACATACTATGTGTCAATGAGGTTTTAATTAACTGAATAGTGCTAGCGTATATGTCATCTTTGAGTCATTCCAAGTCAATAGGGACGGACGTATGATTGGCAAACGCATATCATTATACCTCAGAAGTTAACAGTGCCATTCTAATTTATTTAGAGAGTGTCATTAACTAGAGAGTATGGAGATAAGGCGTAGTGGGATTTTAGCGCGTGTCACACTCTATACGGGTAATACGACACTATAGTCTAAAAGGTATACGTATATCAAAGCATGTGAATTGACTGATTAACGTCATTGCTTTTAATATAAACTACCTATAACTAATTAAATTATAGAATATTTCGAAGTTTTCTATAAATCGCCAAAATTTCCCATTCTCGCTTAAATTTCTAGTTAGCAGCTATGAGCAATATTACCTATATAGGTTAGATTATTAAATTAATCTGATAAAAGAACGATGATGCAAATGTCCATTTCATTTTGTGGAGCCGCTAGTGACTATAATAGTATAAGGTCGCGACTGTTTAATTAATAATTATTGTTTTGGAGGGAAACGCCGCCGCCCACCGTCATTTGATCTTGACCTCGGCGATGGCGGCCGCCACGCTGACGTACTGGTTTCCTTGACACGAAAAAATATCAAATCGCGTTCCCCTAGAAAATAAAATCGAAAAAACTACATACATGTACACTAAATCTTATATCATGTGTTGTATTGTATCTTTAATTCATAATAAAAGGTTATATAATATACATATTATTATTTTAGCAATACAAGTAACCTCTACTTTAACATAATAGACTAAATGGCTATTGGGCAGTGGTGCATTCAAGATTTTAGAGATAAGGAAAACGAAAATGTTGCCACCTCTGCCCGCTCTTCGACACAAAATAACGACCACTATAATCAACGTTTTAACTTCTCGACATTCAATTCTTGATGTTTTATAATCATGTTTGATAAAATCCAAAAATAATACCTCGGTAATCGTGTAAAGAAAAAAAAAATGAGGTTATTTCCTTTATTATGTGTTGGCGATTTCAGACTTGCTAGTGTTAATGCGAGTACTCATACTTTGTATATTAAAATTGAAAATGCTATGAAAAAATATTATTACTGATAAGTGATGGACATAACCTTGCCATTTCGATCATCCAAATGGTTAAGAAACTTAGTGATATGTTTGTAAAAAAATTGACCACCCCAAGGGATATTCAAAAAATTGCTGCTACAGAGGCAATGGCGGGTCACATCACCCCTACGATCAAGCTAAGGACCTACACGCTTCTACCTAAATATGCCACTGAGTAGAGGTACACAATATTATTGTATGTGGGTTGGAAAACTGTAAAATACTAAAATATTGTTATGGCAACACGTAAAATAATAATAATAATAATAATATTGTGGTCAAACAGTATCATCGGCTGGCGCAGACGACGATCGAGGTGACCTACAACTGCGGCGGCATAGATAAACGCATATAATAATAATAATATAGGTACAACAGATAAGTCGACGAGTGACGGCGAGCGAGGTGCGTGCGCAATCCGTGAGCGCTTCTCGCTCCGGGAGAAGATTGCCGCCGCGGCTCGCGCAACCAGCACGGTGGGGGCGGTGGCGGCGCGGTCATATAGAAACGCGGGCCGAACCGGTTGAGCAACGTTGCCGGGCCGTGCGATGTTTCTGACCGGAACGCGTTCGGTGGCGCGACCGTTCGGCCGGCCGGGTGTGCGGTGGTGGTGGGGGCGGGGGGGGGGAGCCGATGCTGTCGTTGTGGAGGAGGTGGAGGAGGAGGTCCCTCCTTCCACCGAAATGAGGTACGGCTTTCCGTCGGCGTCTTCTCGCCGCCCGTTGTACCTGTGCCGGTGCGTTCGCGTGCGTGCACCGCGCCGTTCGAAACTCGGAGTCGCCGCGCGCGCGCGTTCAACAATTCAGTTTGGTAACGTGGCATCCCCGGACAGGTATACCTGTGCGGTCCGTCTCGTTGGTTTTTTTTTTGAAATTTTATCACTCTGTCCGACGGAGGAAGGGAATGAAAAAATCGAAAAAATAAAAGAGAAAAAATCAAGTCGTGCGCGCCCCTACCCTGCCAGGTTTCGTTTTCGCGAGTGCGTGTGCGCGTGTGTTTGTGTGTGTTCGGTCGTGCGCGCCTGCGTGTGCGCGCGCGTGTGTGTGTGTGTGTACATGTGATATATATATATATATAATATTATATTTGTTGTTATTGTACGCGTGTGTGCGGGGTTTGTCGTACGGTGGTGCCAGTGCGAAATTTTTGAAATATACCCGTCGTTTTGGTGCCTCCACCCGTCGCCGCGTTCGAGATTTCGAGCATCTCGCGCGTTCGGTTTCGGTTTCGGTTTTATATTTTTTATTACCGATTGGCGGCCGCGCGCCAGCACTCGGATGCAGTGAAATTTTCGGTCGTTCGGCGTTTTCGGTTTTTGATTTGTTGTCTGTTGTTACATTCGTTCGGTTTGTTTATATATCAATCGAACGCCGCCGGCGGCCCGAGTGATCCGAGCACATTAAATATTAATAATAATAATAATAAGTATCACGCGCGCCGCGCTGGTGTCAATAACCGACAAGTGGGACATCGGGCGTCAGCAAAGAAGTTTCTCCTTTTTACGGAGAGAGACATTCTACGCTGCGTGTACCGGTCTGCAAAACGGTCAGTGTACACGAATTTTATGTTTGCATTCTTCTGAACTGGCAAAATGGTACCGGGGTGGTTAGGCCTTATCGTCGACAACCAACACATCTCTCTGGAGTCAGCTGCGATGTCTCTATCACGTGGAGGACGGCCCTGGTCAACTATTTCATATGTAGGTTCTATCACCCTTCTATACCATGAATCTATATGATTTAGACGTAGAGTCTAATATTAATGTTTAACAGATTTGTACCGTTCCACTTGTCTCGTCAGTCGTTAGCAGTCGAGTATCCATTAGTTTTCTCGTGTTATGTTATCACTTATCGTAGTTCACCCCTGTTTAAATGTGTACCTATATTGCGTAGGCATTGAGTATCCGAGTTTTGAGACTTTTTATATTTCATATCAACGTCATACGCGATTCTATTGTTGTGGAAACGTTGAGAAATAGGATGTTTCTGTAAAATACCAAGAGTAATATATATAGGCAGGTGCTCACGTCGACCGGTACAAATATTAAATGGGCAGTACCTAGATATGTGTGTTTTTGTTTTATCTCTGAAACCTAACCTAGCCTAATCTTACGTCCTTACAAATTACAATAACAATATATTATTTATAATTGTCATAATAATACGATGACGCTCTTACCGTATCAATCGAAATACAATTAAATGATTTCTAATACATTTTTCAAGGAAAAATAAATAACAAATGGGAGTTAATATGATAGTGGGTACTTATTAAGACGTTTTGGCAGATGTTTGATTAACTATTTAAGTCTCTTTGCGTAGTATACCTATCTATTGGCAAATACAAAATTCTTGAATTGATTTAAATTAATATAATATAATATACAACCCTCAGTGGTGCAACTAGAACTTTTTTTTTTTTTTTTTTGGGGGGGGGGGAGGGTTATATCTGGAAACTATGAAATTAACCCCATAATCCCCCTGGTTGTGCCACTGGATTCTCTATACTTTTTGGTATTATTTTTAATTTGTTTTAAAAATGGCATTGCCTATTTAAAAATTACAATAATATACATTTTTAATAATATGGTTAAACATCTATCAAAAGTTGTAAATAACCACCAACATTTTCAAACCTGCTAAATATATGATATGTATAATAAACTATAAAATAATTACATATTATATTATGTGGGTAGTTACGTGATTTATAAAACAATCCGAATATCCAATGAAGTCCAAGAAACGTAATATGTAATTGTTATTGCTTATATGTATGCTTTGAAATACATTAGAGCAAGATCGGAAAATAATATTTACTTTTTACTAATTATTTCTCAATAAGTAAAACAGATTTTCGTTTATGAAAAAATAATAGTCACTTAGTTAAATTAAACTTAAAACGGGACTTTATAAACGTATTGCACAATAATTATATAATCATTTATTACTTGGAGAGGCATTGTATTAAATTATACTCTAAATTTATATACTAAACTTAGGGAAATTAAATTATACGTCTTAGTTTTCATTCACTTTTTATATTAATACTTTTTTTTCATGTTTTATTTTTAAATCTTTTTTTTTTATAAAAAGTTGTAAGCTTTTTATGAAAAGGGTGAAAGATATTTCACTGCAAATCAAGCAGTTATGTGAATATACGCTATTTACACTAAAATATACATTATAATAGTTTGATCATTTCTAAATAAATATATAATTATATGATAAATAATATCAAATAAATAATTCTACAAATAATGGTTTATATAATTTTTCTATAGCCATTTTTATCTTCCAATTAAACTCGTTCTGTTTATATCTAAAAATTTAAGCTTTAAACGCTATGAACGTATCTATTTATAATATTCGATAAGCAAAGTTAAAATAACAAAAAACATGCCCCAGGATATCCATTTTTCAGGACGAAACATCCTTTCAGTACAAAAGAGAATGGATAAAATACGGCATTCACATATATAACTCAACTTAATCTTATTGTTAGAAACTATTTTTCTTTTCTAAATAAAATGGGTTTATTTAATTATATTAACATAATCTCGACTTTGTTGAATATTTTCTAATACTTTACAGCCCCTAAGGTTAACCAAACAATATGGCTGTCTCTATAATCAGTATGCTAATTCTGATTTATGCCATTCATTTTATTTTTTCCCCAGCAACTCGCCTGTTGTATTTCTTCAAATTCTTTTAAAATGTTAATTTCGTGTTTACTAGGGTAGAAAAAACGCCAGCTATATAATTTGTGTATCCATTGATGACAATTTATATGAAAAACCATATGAAAAATATTTTGATCAAAAACTGGTCATTATGAAGCAGAGTTACTAATAAATTCTATATATAGTTACTCAACAAATTTGTAAATATTTAAGATATATCAATATTGGTACATTAGTATAAATTAGTATTGTTATAAGAATAATTGGTATGACAATTTATCCATTTATTTTAGTTCATTTTAGTTTAACTGAAATCAAATTTTAATGAAGACAAATAGTTACTAATTTGTAGTGTTTTTAATAACTAAATATTGTGTGGGTTGTTTTGATCGGGTATTTGATTGAAGCGATGAATGTATTGGTTTTAAAGTGATAGTGTGTTTAAAAAAAATGTTATGTGCCTGTCTTCATGTTTTTAAGCAGCAAAAACGTTCTTTAATTTTGAAGTTGGTGTCTGGAAGCGAATTGAATCTATAGTTCTATAGTTTTATAGTTGATACATTTGTGTTTGGTGAGTTAAGAATTGAAAAGTTTCAGTAGTTTTAAAATAATCGGGAAAAACTAAATATCAGCGGAATTGCAGCTTTCGATAAAAATCGATTTTGTTATTTTGTTGCAATTTAAAAATATTTTATACTTGCATAAAATTTTTAAAAAATATTTATGTACAAATTTCTTAGTCATGATAGATATAATTCTAATTATACAAATTAATTTTTGTACTATTTATAGATATTTTAAATTTTCTACTTTTTTTCATCGATTTATTTTAATATAATTGTTTTTTTAAGTCAAAAATTTTGAAAATTGAATACAATGTTCCTTGTTAGTTGTTCATACAACAATTCAAAAATATCAAAAATACTTAAATACTTATCATCTTGATTTTTTTTATCTTGCAAAAATTATTTTTTAGTTAAAAATGCATACAAATTTTAATTTAAATAGCTATAGCTTGAGCATTTGGTACAAGGTTCTTCATAAATTGTACTTACTTAGTTTTAAAAAAAATAGATAATACATGGGTAAATTTTTTTTTTTAGGTGTTCAAATTCAAATTTTGGTGAAATTGGATATTTAAATGAACCGTTACTAATTATGTTGTAATTCAAACTATATTAATCGTAGGGACTAAACACATTTTTGCTATTACAAATAATATTATTTTCAGAGTTATTTTTCATTCACAATCTTAAGTTATTTAAACCATGATCTTATTCATACCGTTCTGCGGCATTAACTTGAATATAATATTGTAATAACACAAATATAATATGATATATCTATTATAATATTTACAAATAAGGAATTCAATTATTAATAGTAGTATAAATATATAATAGAAATATCCTTAGAAATATAGGCTGATAGATGGTCTTCGGTCAGAATCGTTTTTCATCGTATGCAATGATTTATCATTGAATTCAAATTTAATACTATAGGCTGTTCGCCTACACTTGAAACATACTATACAGCAGAGCGACTTCAGCGTTTTTTTTTTTAAATTGTTATCATACCTATATTTCTTAAGTATTAGTTTGTCTTACTATTGTATAGTTTAGTCTTATTATGATATTCATGTATTGGAGAACTTAGAATACTTTTGTAGAAACGTAAAATGACAATTCTATTTCAGAATTTTTTTATTTTTATTTTCTACAATTAAAATCTATACAATGTCTGTAATTTAATTAATCATTTTGACATTAATCAATTTCGATAAAGGCATACAAAAATAAAAACTGCATAAAAGATTTGGAAGGCACCCAGTAATGTCACCCTGCAGGTTGTTTAGAGAGATTAGAGTAGGTCCCTAGTTCAGCATCTTTTGAAACACCTATTTGGGTTGTTAGAGATGTTGCGAGAGAAATAAGTTTGATTAAAGGGTTTTGGTGGTGTTTAGTTTAAAGGTGAAGTAAGGAGTAGTGGCTTTTTGCTAGCTGCTTTAGTGTTTGGATATTGAGGTCTTTGTGGAGATTGTTGTTTGTTATGTACTGAGGAGCGGAGATGATTTGACGGGGCCAAATGGACTGGAACGTCTGGAGTAATTTGAGGTTTGAGGGTTTGGCTGAGCCCTAACTTCAGAATTAATTGTTTAATAATTGTATAAAATTATTGGTACATAATATTATTTTGATTTCTACGTATTATTATAATTTATTATGTAATTATGTATTACCATAATAAGCATTGTATTATTATACCTAGTAAGATAATATACAATCTCAGCTTTAGTGGTATTTTTAAATTGGTATAAATAGTAACTGACATAATTCTGTGTCACTAAGCTTATATATATATATATATATATTATGTATCTATATAATTTATTTTAATTTCCGGTTTTATAAAGGCGTTGTGAGTTGTGACTTTAAATATTGAACTATAAAAACTATTTTATACCTATATAACTATAAGTATAATTCTGAGTATAATCAACTTCTTAGCTCTGGTGGAGTGAAACAAAACATTTAAAAATTAATATTTGATTTTGAACTTCACTTGGTTAAGAGGTTTATTGTTAAGTTCGGAGGTACTGTTTAGTGTTTTCCGGTTTTATTAAAAGATGAAGTGGGAATAATTTCCTCTGTTTTCAATATCTAATCAGCTTTTGAAAACAATTCCATGAACATTTTAATAGTTCTTGACATATGTCTAGCGTTGTATGTAAATAATGCAGGTAAAGACATGTGTAGTGTACATGCAATGCAGTAGATACTATACGCAGACACACAGTTTTGTTTTGGGTGGATATTTTTTTAATTTAAAGTTAAATTTCTTATCTTATTGTTTCAAGTGAATTTTTGTTTGTTTTTAAATGTCTGTTTCATATGTTATTATATTTGGAGCGTGTGTTGATTGGTATGCGTAAACTTGATGTATGCTAATTAAAATAATTTGATATCAGAGAGAAGTGTACTCAAGGTTGAATAAAAGATTAGACGTGTGAGATGGTAAAAATTGTTTTTACTTACCCGTATATGGATATGTATTGTAATCATGATAACAGTCAATCTCCATTCTTGAACATACATTCATTTTTCACACCCACAGGAGTTAAATAACTTCATTGTACATTTGTTTATCTGGTTTCTTAGATATAATAACAGTCGAATCTATACTTTGTAATGAATTATGCTTAAATTCATTTTTTATAAGACACACATGTAAATCAGTATATGCATGATTTTATGCCGAACTGTATTGCATAGTCAATACATTATTACAGGAATACTATAATATCGTTTATCGGCATATAAAAGCAAAACAATTTATATTTATTTAGTGCCATTGGTATTGAACTGTGTCTGACATATTATCATGGTAATGATTAATGAATAATAGATAGGTATTATGTTATTAAAGTGCGTTTGGCGTAGGTGGTGGGTGGGCTTAAACGGTGAATAATATATGAGTGGGGTCGACTTGTGTCAGTGTCGGGTTTCTTTGCGGTGAAAAAAAAACAAACAAATTACAAAATAATTGTGTCACATCAAGTACGAGCACAATGAATCTCGCGAAAAAAATATGAGCATATATGTTATGTACGTTTTAACGAACGGGGAGAACGGCACCAATATATAATAATATAATAGATGGCCGCGTGTTTGTTTGAGTCGGCCCGGAGGCCAAATTAAATAAATATATATATAAATGTGTGTGTGTACTTTTTCGTTGCCGATGGGTTAAGAAGTAAAGCCGCAGAAGAGGGGTTCGATGTGAATTTTTAATCGTACTCGACGGCGGCGGCAGAGAGAATCGGAGTCACCTTCACCGCCGTCGCCGCTCGCCTGCGTGGAATTGACATTCTCGACCGGTCGACCTTGGCGCGCAATCCATTGGCAGTCGTATTGTCTGCACAGCTTTGGTGTCGGCCGAATAGACCGATTCTTAGCCCGCGTGGTCTTTTGTCGTCGTCGTAGATTGCTGAACGTCGATTATCGTCGTTGTCGTCGGCCAAGTCGGCTAGGATGATAGAGTACGTGTATTGTGGGTTTGGGTTTGTTTAATATTTTTTTGCCGATAGTTTTGCACAGGTATTTTGATGAACGCTGTTGTTCCTCTTGATAATTATTTTTGCACCTCTCATCGTCATCAATAGAATATCTCTGATTAACTGCTATAATATAGATTCCTTGGTTCGAACGTTGTATACCTAGCAGGAGGTCTATTCAATTCTGATCTTGTTTTTTAAACATTTTTAAATATTATGTAACATATTGTAACGACTCAATCGCGTTTAGCATTTTACGAAGTTTATTATTTTCAATGCATACCTAGTAATTTGTGAATGAAGTCTTACCCAAATTAATTAAACGAAGTGTAACAAAATGGAAAGGCTATATTACATGGTTCCATGGTTCACGTTATCTCAAGCTTGGCTGTAGTCTACAATAATGGATTAATTTCAATGGAAGAATCTATATACTTATATTGTTTACTGTGCCACATACCCATGACCCATCCATTGTACGAAAAGTGTTTATAAATAATAACGGGTTTTTTTAAATTTGTTTTACGAGTGGTTGTTAATGCAGGGGGCTTAGAATTCCAAAGCGAATTTCATGTTTGTACACGAACAGGCTGAAAATAATGTTAAACTGTTTGCCTGTATGTGACATGCAATTGGGTTCTATTTTTATAGGAGCAATTCAGTAATTTTTAAAAGGATATGAGTATAAAAACCCAACACAACATAATATAATATAAAAGGTTTTAAAAGGAATGTATAGTATTCAATAAATGCACTATACAATACTAAACCAAACTCAAAAATTGTATTAGGCACTTACGGCGAATTTACTCAGGTATAATGTATTACTTTGAGAAGAATACAAAAAAATAACATATACATTAAAATTAAAAAAAAATTAATTTCTTATAATTTGTAAATATATAGGAACTTATGGCAAGATGAGTAAATATAATCGTTATTAATAATAATGAATGGGTACTGATTACAATTTTTAAAGTCGATGTGATTTAATTTGATAGTAAAATTTTTCCTATTGTAGAAGCTATATGAGTTCTAATGGCTACTCACAAAACTATATCATCTTTTGGTCGTTGCAGATTATGTACGTATCATATTCTTATTCTCGAGTTTTAAGTGCACATAAAATAAAAAAAAAAAAAATATTAATCTATTTAATTTGTAAGCGGTTTGATGTATAATGCGCGTGAGTTTTAAATAAAACTTAACGATATTGATTTAATATTATTGTATTTATAAATTATAGAGATAATAGGTATATAACACAGTATATAACCTAACCTAACACAATATTCATTATAGATACACTGTATAGGGGCCTACCGTTGTTCAGTTTTCCTGCGTGTTGCAACCACTTGGGTCTTATATGGGTAAACGGGAAAACATTGGGGCACACCTTGTACCATAGGTTATAATATACCTAATATTTTAAATACATCTGTATGAGACTTTCATTGACGTTTTCTTCAAATTATTTGCAATGAAATCATATTTTTTTTATCTTAACAATTTATTTAAAAATGTAACTATATATAGTGAGTGCAATTGATTAACTTTGACATAACGCTGCAATTATTTTAAATAGATTACAATTTCAGGATCGTTTTCACTGTCATATCCGAGGGTTTAACTATTTTCTGTAAAAGAAAAACACTTTATAGGTGTACTACAACTTATACATTATACACACTTACCTACTTTGTCTCGCTTAAAATCTAAAATCAGTTCATACTTTATGTATACGCGTCTATTTTGTTTTTTGGTTATAATATGTGGATAGAATATACGATATAATATGTACTATACGCATTGAAAAGTGCTTTTATACATTACATAGCCAACCCTTCGAAAGCAAGTTCGTTGTATGTTATAGGTACCATTAAGATCCAATAACACGTCGTAAACAATGGGACTAATGGAAACACCACCATACATCCGGCTTACTTGCTCTCTCTCTTCCCCCCCCCCCCATTCTCTCTTTCTCTCTCTATTACACAGGCACACACACTCACACATGTGGTCGAATGAAAATGACGACAAACGTCCGGGAAATAGTGTTCGGCAATAAATCACGGGCGCGCCCGTATGTATATTGTTATGATTAACGCCACCCCGATGTGCACCTCATGCAGTATATTTACGCTCTCTATCCAAAATTCTAGGACCACGTGACAGCGGAAAGTTTTACAAAAATCTACAACCCCTACTGCGCGTGTGTCAATTTTATTTTCTCTGCAGCGGTTCGTTATGATATTTTTCCACAGAACCAGTGACCATCGTCGACGCCATTTATTTGTAAAATAATAATTATTATTGTAATTAAAAATGCACCACATAATAATATAATGTCCGTAATATACAGATGGATCGGCTTTTTCGGAGAATCTCGCCAATTATCTGTTTATAATACAACCCTGCCAAGTACGGGGTTAGTTTTCATATCATGAAATACGTGATATACCGCGAGTACAATTTAAATTCACGTGGATGCGTGGTTAACGATGCATGCAATTGTTTTATAGACTGTGGTTTATTATAGTAAATACCTACCTATAATAGTCGATTGGTTGTTTTTTAGAGCCGGTATACTATCGATAACTTATTTTATTTTTTTCGTTAAAAATACAAAATGAAATGTTAATTGAACGCAGGTACTTAAATGGTTATTAAATTTTTGTTTTGTTTATATCTATAATGTTTTACCAGAAAGACAGAGTGTGTTGTGCTTTTTAATTGTTACGGTCGTTTAATTGTAACTCAATAGTTACTATATTAATTTAATTAGTTAACTATAATAATTACTAGTTATATATAAAAATTGACAATTATTTTTCTTAATTTTAATTTTTTCAATCACATAATAAAAATAGTCTGAATAAATAATATTATTATGTGGATGTATGCGTTACATTATCCATTATTTTGATCTAGTAATTACTTTACTTAAATGTTCAAAATATTTTTATTGAATGCATGCAACTGAACTTTATTATATTATAGGTTCTAAATAATTCTACACTTAATGCTAATTCAATTTCAAAAATTCAATCAATTTATTTAATTTTGTTGTTGAATTAAATTGGAGAGTATTGGATTTATTAATTACGTACTTATGTATAATGTCTTATGTATTCAACTTTTTTATTGTATTTTTAATAGTTTAAAAATTAAATATAGATAGATATGGATTCTTTAGTTCAATTTAGACAGGTTTCAGATATATCTATAATAAGTTACAAATATTTTGTCGAAATTTTATCTTATTTTTGTTCATAATTGATCCTAATTATTACGATATTAAAATTATAATATCCCAAGAACAAATGAAGATTCACCAATTGTTTAGATTCTCAGTAAGTCATAATGTGCCAAAGCCACATGGAATTCTTCCAAAAATAACTGTTGAGTTAGTGTAATAGGTACATGCAACTTGTTGGATGTAAATAATCCAAAAATAATCGACAAAAAATACGGAAAAATGGTAATATTTATTTAACACCAATTTTTAACAAAATGTTGTTATTTTGTTGATTCGGAAACAAAAAACCGTAGATACTTAAAAATTTTACTGAATACTTTTATTAGCATTTTCTAGACACTAGACATT
>JACXSJ010000328.1:24354-79732 GCA_014851325.1 Pentalonia nigronervosa
TGTTGTTCTTACTGAAATTAAAAAAAAAAAAAAAAAAAAACAGTTAAATTAATTTTCTACAAGCGTTTGAAGTTTGAATTATGATGAAATTGGATAGTCTTACGAAAAATAACGAATTATTATCAAACGGCTTTTGTTATTTTGTTGTAATTTAAAAATATTATTCGTAAGGACTTACTTTTTGTCTATACGTTTTTATTTATTTTACAAAATGAAATTTTCAAAATATTTAGTATAATTTAGATGAACCCATTCACACTGTTCTACGGTACATTGATATTGACTTAATATTAGTTAGTATTATATTACATGAAATAATAGTATTATAATTACTGTAATTATATGCTGAGAGTTGTTTTTAGAAAAACTTAATTCAATATACTGTATAACTAATAAAAAAATAAATTAGGTACTAGGTACTAATAGCGATATAATTATAATATCACAAAGTATCCTTAAAAAAATAAATAGGCTGACAGACGGACTACGCTTAGTATCGTTTTTCATTGTATTTAATCATTGATTATTGAAGTTAAATTTAATACATTTATTTCAGTGACTTAATTGATGACGAAATACACTCAATCTCTACTGCATAGTAGATTAATTTTCCCATATTCTTAAAAATGTATAACCATGTTTATTCACGTAAAAATAACGTACCTAGGTAATCAATACTATGAATTCCATTTATGTATTTGCTTAGGTGTTTTATTGTTTATGACTCTTGTGTCTGAAATATTATTATAATACCTACCTAATAATAATACCTATATTGTATAAATATAATATATTTACTCAGAAATTATATCAATCAGTTACTTAAAAAGGTTATACATAATTTTAATTAAACTTTCCTTTTTTGTGATTTTCATTTATACTGTTGGAAGAATTTAATTTTTGGCAAAATATCAAGGTATTGGTAGTATAAGTAGGTATTGACTTGGGATATTTACATAATTTTATTCATATTTTAAAATCCGTGATTTTTGATTGAGAATTTTGTTGTATTTGAGGTGGGTTGCTATAGGTAGTAATCTAAAATACTATTTATTTTTTCATTTTATTGCGATTACATATATGTTTGTTTTAAACTGTAACGTTAAAAAAGAAAAACGCCATAGGAAAAAGAAGCAATCAAAGGTTTAATGACAGTGATGTTCATTTAGACAATAAAGTTATGCATACATGCGTCCATTCAGTGATTAATGATTTTTTTTTATTTAAAATATAGAGAAGCACTTGATACAAATTACATTGAGTTCTAAAATAAGTTGTTTAAAAACATAAAGTTATATAATTGTATAAATATTTTATTAAACAGGTAAACTTTAATAATACTATTCATCGAATAATGAAACAAAAAGTATTTAAACAAAAAGGTTGGTACTTAGTAGAAGTAAAATTATAAAATTAAAATATTTCACTCAATTTTTAATTTAATCATTGAATTTAAAACATATAGTTGCCTTTCTCCGAGATGACTGATTACTGAAAGGAGATGAGAGCCAAATACCCACTTTCTGTACCTATCTTGTTTGTAGTTTAGTTAACATTACCCGTCGTGCCTGCACTTCTTACTACATAACAGTAACTTATTCAAAGTGTGAATAATTATTTTTAAACATTTAATGTCGATTAATTCAATTTTAGTTCTAATGGATTTGTTTTAAATAATTTAAATTAAGAAAACGCATTGTTATTTTTGTTGTACATTGGATTACTTTACCAATATAAACTGCAGTACATATTATTAGTTTATATAATAGATACATTCAGAGGTAGGTATTAAGTATTTACCTACCATTTTCTTTCGTGAATAATAAATATTGATCGCATAAAGGATTGACGTGATGTGGAAAATCAATTGATTTCTAACGGACATTTTACGCTGTTGGGAGGAATCGTGTACAACGATTAACAATAGGTACGGTGTTTACAGTAAAATAGGACATGAACAATGGTACATGTTAAAATATATTTTGACGAAAAATATCTATTTTCACAAATCACGGTGCATGTGTATTATAAATACATTTTGATAACGTAAAACGTTTTATAGGTTTGATCCAGTGCGGTCAAATGGGAGGGGGAATCCCCGTTACCTTTTTTCAATATTTATTATAATATAAATTATATTTTTTATGGTTAAATAGTGTATGTTAAAAAAATCAGCCATCCCTTCTGCACCCCCCCCCCTCACCCCATCCCGAGATCACCACTGGTTTGATCAATATAATAATAGTTAATAAAAAAATGTATAACGACGCGTATAAACATGCTTATGAGATAATTATACTTACGATGGCTATAATTAACACCTCAGTGGCCACTATTACTATTGCGATGTATATTATACGTATTGTATCAATAAAGTCAATACTATAAGTACTGCATTCGACGTTAATTGATCGTTGAATATCTTTTTAGCATGTACGTTGGAATTTATATTTTCTCTACTTTATAGGCTGCCGTTATTATAGTAAAATATACGGGCGTTTGGCCAACTTGGCTTTTGTTCAGTTTTTGGGCGTATTAGTCGTATAATATAGTTTATCAGGATGAAATATATTGTCTGGAATAAAAAATTATGAATAGGTACCTACTTTTAAGTTCTAGAATAAATTTAGTAGTTCATAAATCGTGAAAATAATAGGGTACATCTATTCTATAATGATTTCATTTGTGTTATTACAGAAATCATGAGGAGACAACACTCAGAGGCCTAATGGAATGAAGGAATCCACAGGCTTTTTCGGCGACCCGGTAAGTAATAGAAAGTTTAATATAATATGTTTTTAATCGATCGGTCATATTTGATATTTCTACCGAATTTTCATTAGATTTACTAACTTTACGACTTTTAGAATTAAGTCGAATATGTACTTTTTGTTAGAAATACGAATAACTCGTTCATAACAATGTCGATTGAAAAACTGGTTTGAGTAACACGTAGAATTATTTATAAAAACCTATATACTTGTAGAAAACCTGTTCACGTTTCCCGCCAATATTTTTTATATTAAAAATGAAACACAATATTATTATATTTACTTAATTGATTCTTGATAGGCATGCACGTAAAAGCGCGTTATGTATTACAGTATTGAACAATTTATCATATTTTTTTTTGTATACCTATACAGTCAAAACCGATGAAAGTATTTGATGAATGAGCAATGACAATACTGACAATAAATAATTTAGAAAAAGCTGCTATACATAATATTATCGCGGAATACTTGTACAGTTTATTTAGGTTTATTAACTACTTAATTTATTAGCTATACATTGGTTTTATGTGCATTTTTAATTTGATGTTGGTTAAATTTTTTAAGTAAATAAATGAACGAATAATTATATAAAAATAATAATGAATAATATTAATAAGTGGGTAACCTATATTATTTTACATCCATAGTAAATCAGACGAAGTATATTATCTCCACCTGAGAGATCTTGCTGATAAAAGAAGCTAAGACACCTTAAGATTTTTTTGCCCCTCAAAACCAAGTTTCTGTAGCAGCATACGCACATGCCGTATAATATATACTGCGTTAAACATATGAATAGTATCTTTTCATAAATATAGTACGTGTGGTTGTACAGACGCTCAAGAAATATCCTGTTCATGCGCTGGACTTAAACCTTTTTATCCAATATTTTTTTTAATTTTTTTTCCTAGTTTCAATTGTGGTATACGTCACAATAGTGCGGTGTATCCATCTTTATTGATTTAAATTGACGGAAGACTAGATTTGGTAGATCATAATATTAAATATTAATATATTGGTCTCGTGAAGCTATCTTTTTATTAAAATGTACGCATAAAGATTCATAGGTTACGTGTATTATAATATATACCGTGCGATCCATTGCATGTGTCCGAAAGTTAGCGAACCGGAGCAAGGACCAGCGAACCGTTGTGTTCTATGTGTGCTACGATAATATTGCGGACGTGTTCATTTCCATTCCTTTATATATTTTGAACGAAAACGAGTGAACCACAAAATGTAGGTAGGTACACACTCGAGTTCACATTTCCAAATCAAGACTTAATATAAAACACTACTGTTTATCAAAGTTTTTATAGTTTTGCAAACACTTCCATTTCATTAGATATAATACCGACCTCATATTTCATAAATATTATTAAATTTTAGTATGTCGTCGAAATATTTCACTCGGTTAATTTAATTTTTAAATTAATTAATTATCGAATATTTTATATTTAATGATTTTTCATAGAAAACTATTTATTTACAAATCAACATCAATAATAGTAGGTACTATATACTTACTATATGGTAAAGTAGTACCTGCTTATAATATAATATGTGTTACATCAGGGGTTCTTAACCTTATCTGGTTCACGGACCACTAAGATTTAAATACGGACACGCGCTCATTTTTCGCCTAAAGAAATTTTGATTTTGATTATCATTTAATATTTTTATGTGATTTAAAAGCCTTAGACTTAGACTTTAGACTTATAGAAGAGACATGCAGTGGCGAATGGAATCAAACATTAAATTTCTATGTATAAAGCTCAATATTCACCGAAATTCGATTAAATTTTTAGATTTAAAATCTTGGTATCTGTGCCATTTCTTTTGATCTGAAATCAATTATATCATCTTTAACGAGGTATGAATCATATAAAGTGTCCACCAGAATAAGATATGCGTATCCATATTTCTGCTGTTAAATAGGTACCTTATCAAAATTTAAATGATAAACTTATATTAGTTAAAAATACATTAAAAAGTTAAATTTCAATTACAAAAAAAAAAAAAAGAGAGAGAGAAAAGTAGGTAAACATCTCTGCTGTAGGTACCGAGTGTACCTCGTCATTAAGTTTATTATATAGGTACTGAGTTATACCAAGAAAATAGAAATAATAAATTATATAATATATAGCATTTAGCTATACAGAAAAAAAATCTTTTTATTAAATGTAATATTTGATGGTATACAGTATGTGATGCATTTTCTTGGAAGTGTAAAACGTTTCACAGATACGCTGGGCTGGGAGACCACACACCGCTGTAGATAAAATAGTTTGCAAAGTGTAGATTTAGTTTGAGAATATTACACTGATATCATTTCCGATATAAAAAAAATCAATAAAATTAGTATTTGTTACTTTTTTTTCGAATTATACCCAATGCTGTTTGTTTTGTTTTGAATTTTTGATGTTTCATTAACATCACGTGCGTTTAATATGCACATATTCTCTGATGAACTCACACCCATTCATCATTCACAACTGAATTATGTTAATTATTGTAATATATTATATTGCTGAAAAAAAAAATAAACAATAACAATAATTTTCGATGTTGCAATTTACTAGTCATTATTTTTATGATTCCATTACGATGTTTTTTAAATGACGAGGTACTACATGCTATGCCAAAAAAAAAAATAAGCCGAGTATTTGAAGGCCGTATTTCGTTAATGTTGGAGACTAAACATTTCGTTCTGTGTTTAGTATTTATAATATATATATATATATATATATGTATACATAATACGTACTTAAGTATTTAAACGCTTGTCCTTGAACAACAAATAAATTATATGTTCAATTTGGTTTGGAAGTCTACTAAAATGTTAAGAAGAAATTTTACACCTCGTTTTAGTGCTTTAAATAAAAATCAGTTTTATTTACTGATTTAGAAATAGTTTTGCGATGACGAATTACTAAAAAAAACCAGTTTTATGGATGTTTATGAGTGATACATATATTATTATAATAAACAGCGGGTACAATGTAATAATTCTGAAAATTAATTTTTCGAAGATTTAGGTTCAATTTTTAATGATTTTTTTTTTTTAATAGTTATGTATTTTGCTGTTTAATTATATCATTTTTATATCTAAAGTCCTTAATAGTTAATCTTAATCGCGGTGTAATTATGGTGTTTTTGTTATTCCGATTGTTTTGAATACTAGTTAATTTTTTACTTTTAATCACCCAAAATTTACTAACGAGATTCAATTTACTAGCAGAAATTATCTTCAATATTGCAGATCAAAACATTTTTCTGCTAACAAAATTTAGTGTGGATACAAAAAAAAAAAAATAATAATAAAACATAAAATTCAACTATACATTATTACATTAATCACTCCATTCGGAGTCAAAAAAATGAAAAATAATATAATAATATAATCAAATATTATATAAGTTATACGTACTACCTACTACCTACTATAGATGTAAATTATCATTGGTTTATAGTTTATTCATATATTAGTATGAAAATGATTTGTGAAGTCGTTCTAAAATGTATTTATAATGTAATTATAACTGATTATATCGTTCGTAATACGTTATGATTTCTGATATTTTTCCCTCTATATTCGCTTTCCATTAACAAAAACTGTTTATTTTAATTGATTTTTTTGGGCTTATTGACCATTTATCACTTTAAAATTTACTTTTAATAACGTAAAAAGTTATCACGTTCGAGTAATCAAATGTTTTACCGTTATGCTATCATGTTATTGAAATGTTAAAAAAATGTTTGCGTGAATATCACCGTAAACAATTATGAATCCTATAAATTATAGTGTAAGAAGGTCCTGTGATTGTCCTTGGCAATAAATTGGTGTAAATTCGTTCGTCGAATCGAATTTTCCCGTTTGAAAGAGTGATCGGTTTTTATTTTCCAAACGTTTAGCGTCTTCTCGGGGTTTGTATTTTATGTTATCGGAGGTCTGATTTAGAATCCGAACGACACAGACAACACGACAATATGACACGCGTTGCATTGCGATTGACGTTTTGGTTGTCGTTTCTCGGCGCGCGGCGGTGATTGGGGCGAACAGTAACACGAGCTGCAGAAACCGCGGCGACGTAGCACGTGTGCAGGAGCACTGAGCAGTGAGCACTGTCGCGGACGGCTGAGATCGCGTCCGTAGTCTGTCGACCGGAATCACGCAATGGTAAAATATTGTTTGTACAGGTGTCGAGGGCGTGCGCCTTTTCTGGTCGATTCGGGGTGGCAAGGCGTCGGATTGAAAATATCGTCGAGATCTGATCGTCTGAATGCGACGTGTATATGCCGATCGATAACAACAACGTCCGCAAACGACATAAACACGGCGCGCGGACGCACCGCACACAAACCAACCTTGCTCCACACAGATGACCCTCGGCCGCCACCGCTGCACATTCTTGCCGGATTATTGGAATTCCACACCTGAACGACATGCGGTGCGTGCGCCCCACCCGAAGCGGCGGCGGCGGCGGCGGCGGCGGCAACGGTAACCGGTGGGGCGCGAGACCGGTGTGTCGTCGGCTCGGTCGGCGGTGGCGGCCCGGACCGACGTGGTCGCTGAGCCCGTACAACACGCGTGTCCCGTACAATAATATAGTCGTGCGCCGCGTACCGGTTCCCATACGTGCCGTCCGGCAGTACTGTTCTCTCATCCGCGGGCCTTATGTTTCGCGCGCGCATTTCTCCGCCGCGGTCGTTTTTCGATACCGCTCGATATCGCCGTATTACTTCTACTACGACAACAATAACAACAACGACTACTACTACTACTACTACTACTACTACTACTACTACCACTACTACTGCAGTTTACTAGGTACCACCGCCGCCGCCGCCACTACCACCACTACCGACACCATCACCAAGTCGGCGGCGTTTGTCGCCGGTACCGCTGCCCGCGCAGGTTTCCGCCGCGTTCGTTTTGAATGCCGCCGGTACGCGACCGTCGCCACCACCGCCGTCGCCGCCGCCGCCGCCGGAGACTGATCCGCCTGGAACCACCGCCAACGCCGTCATGGGAATATTCCGGTGTCCGTTGATCAGGTTCAGTCAGCGGCGGGCCAGACAGCCGGAAGAGACGTCGTCGCGATCGCCGCCCGGGGGCACATCGAAACCACAGCACGCCGGCGCGACAGTCGCCCCGGCGGTTCTCCCGTCGCCCGCACCGCCGCCGACGCTGGCCGCCCGCACCGCCATCCGCACCACGGCCCACACCGCCGCCGCACATTTCGCACGCAAAGTCAGTACCACACTTGTATAATTACGATGACGAGTTGACGACGATTATAATTATATCATAATGACGTTTTGTGAATGTTTGTGTCTCGTGTTTCGGGTGGGAATTCGGACGACCGTCGTAATTCAGTATTATAACATTTACTACAGACGCCTAACACCTCTCCAGACGTCCGTATTATCGTAAAATTTAAAGTGTAGGCACTCACGGCTTACGGATAGGTGGCTCGCCGAGTCATAGGATTTCTATAACGTTGGATTACGGCTACGGTGACTGTATACGGTTCAATAATTCGATTAGAATTATATTTCCCATACCGACGGCCGTCGTATTGATTTCTCACATCGTTATCTAACGAAAGTGAAATTACAATCAAACACTCGTGACCCGTCCATATTTCGAGCTGGATTTTTCCGGTAGCTCGCCGGCCCGGTCTGCGGGTGTCCATGTACAGTAGCACACCTGCGGTTTTCACCAACTCGATGCAAACCGGCAACGTTAACCCTACACAGAAACGATGGTTGTTATCACGGTTTTTTTTTTTTTGTAATCAGCAATTGTTTCAATTTTAATCCGTCGTCGTCGCCGTGTGGTGTCCGGCATAAAACATTGTCGTGTACGCAGCGACTTAAATCTCTCGAATTTCGTACTCGGCTCGTACGGCGGAAGTAATATTTTAATTCATCGGTTTCTACGATTGACGGTCGGTTAAAAGAAATTCACATTTTCAGATTTATATATTATTATTTTTTTTTTTTTTATGCAGTCATCAAATTTCGTATTCCGCACGATTAGTGCTGCCACGGCCGTACGCGATTATCGTATAGGCCCTGCTTATGCGTCATGCGACTTATCGGCTTGTGTTGTTTCGTTTCGAAAAAAAAAAAAAATTACCTACGTCGACGGTTATTATTTGTTGCTTGCTGTTGCGGTTTAATCGCTTCGACTATCCGCCGAGTAGTCACAAACCGGGTTTGCGATACCTCATTTGACAATTTATTTGAAACGCACTACAACATTATTATATAATACATCTGAAACAATCGTGAATTGTATCTGTAAAATGTCTCGTGTACACGTTGTATATTTATAATAATATACATGGATATCTACACCACATATTCTCGGACAAAAATCACGAACAAAAAAAAAAAATTATCATTTGTTTTTTTAATTGTAAAAAATGTCGAACACGGTCTCGACAATTCTCGTACAACGTCTCGCGCGAACGGCATTTTTTTAAGAGGAGAACTTTCGAATCCCGTTGTGTATATTATTTCTATCCAAACGAAAAATGTATATAAGTTAGTCATCCTGTACGATATCGCATTATCGCTCACTGCGGGCACGTAGAGACGTTAAATCCGAATATGTTTTCGCAGTGGTAATTCCGGTTGATTATACGCGGAGAACTGTTGTTTGATCAATTTTAATCACTATAATAATTGTGTGTATTTGTGCGAGTGTACGAGTATACTAATACTCGTATAGCACGGGAATTCAAGCTAAATGCTGAAAAACACGAAACATGGTTTCGAATTAACATATTATTTTATACATCGATTGACCGATATATCGTTCGATATAAAAAGTTTTTGAATTTCGGTCGTAGGTAAACAAACACAAAACGTGTTTGACGTATAACTATTATAGCACTTATAGAATTGGGTAGTAGGCGCTTTACAATTTTCTTCAATTTAATGGTAATTGCTTATATTGCGTTATTTGGTGTGCGCGGATATCAAAATTCGTTGGACACGATATTGCTGTGCACATATAGCGGTGGAAATAATGTTGTACGGACACAGAACGAACAAAACCCATCATGCTCGACTCTTAAGGCGTATTATGATGATGATGATGAGGACCGAGGAACGAGGATAAAGGTATAATACAGCCGACGTACTCCGCGGACGACGCGCACTATTCAACGCGCGGGATTACGAGAACTATTTTGGTCGGAAAAAAAATTAACCGCACGACCAGAATTTTTATCGTCCCGCCGAGTGCACGAAAACAACGAGTCCGTTGTGCTATGACGGTCCCCTACGGTTGGGGGGGGGGGGAGGAATTGTGAAACGGTGTTGTGCGCGCATAAACGGGGGCCGCACGTGCAGCAGAAACCGACCTGCGAGAATAATAATCGTAGGTAATCCGCGAAATATGAATGGCAATGAGGATATGGACGTGTTTACCGTGCGATCGACTGTTTACCCATTTCGACGCAGTTGCGCGCAATACGAAATATTATTTAACGTAAACATTTATGGAGCTTGCGCTGAAAACAAAAAAAATTTCGTTTTGCGCGTTAATTTGTACGATCTAATCGTTACCCGATTTTTGCGTCTGTCGTTATTCAGATGCCAAACGTTGTAGACATTTCGCGTTTGTCGTTAAAAAAATAATATCTAATGCGGCGGGAATGGCCTGGAATATAGCAAATTCTTGGATTTATTGCTAAGATAAAAATAAATCGCGTGGAATAATTATAATATTTTCACGAAACCAATAATCTCATGATTTTTAAGCAAATAGATTTTACATTTTATTCCTTTTGCTCAATCTTTTATTCAACGATATTCTATAATTTCTATATATATATAGTTTTGTTCAATGATATAATATATTTTGTTGACGCGTTATGTTTTTTTTTTTTTTATTGTTTTGTGACACATGATTATATTTTTGTTATATCGTTTTCAGTTTTAATTACGTTTATAAACTTCAATCGTTTTTTTTTTTTTTGTCGTAATAATATAACGTTACGATCACAACGCCATGATATCACGACGCTTGCAAGAAGCCCCGGTACAAGTCGACGAATAAATTCCAATGTCACGTGCACTACGATATTATATTTGGTTAAACGTTTCGGCGAGTTCCAACGAGCGTGCGTATTGCATTATGTTGTTTCACCCTGTAGTACACACCGCATGCACAGCCACGGCAATATAATATATATACACGTGTGTGTGCGTGTGTGCTTTGGAATTCCACGCCGACGCACCCCCGCCACCCACCCGAGAATCCCCTCGTCGCCGTTAAAAAATCCATTTGTACAATATCTCGACGGAGGTCCAGCACGGCATAATATTATTTTATGTATTGGAAACCGGTTCCAACACGTGGTCCTCCACGCCGCGCTAACCGTCCGAGATCGCCTTTTCCATGGTGGGATTCCACTGGTTGCGGCAGCAGCATCGGCCAGTCTTTACGAGGCGCATTCGGGTCCAAATGTTTTCGGGTAGGCATATTGTTATTACCGTTTCCCCCCTCTCGCGCCATTGTACTATTTTTCTTTTTGGCGCCACGCCGCGCGCCAATTCACTACCACCTATTCGATATTATTATTATTACACGGCGCGTTGTTTTATAAAGTGCTGCAGAACACGCCTCGTATTATATTATGGAAGAAACAAAATTGTTTAGGTAAACAACGGCGGACGTCCGTCTCCTGTAAAAACTGTATGCCTTCGAATAATATCCAGATGATTTTGTGAATATTCCGCCTGTTGTCAAATTTCAACGTCGACGACACAATCTCTATGTTTTGTAAACACTGCGGCAGTATTTCTCAACAGGTGTGTGTCGCGCGTATTACCGTCACGTGTGTCGCCAACAAACGGACATTAGTGTTGGCACGTTCTCTGGAAGTTTAAAAAGTTATTTTCCATCACTTTTGACGACTGAAACATACAGTGGACGATTACATTGTTTGGTCCACGTCAAGAAGAAAATATTAAAAATGCAAACTTAACTTCTTCAGAAAAAGAACGTTTACTAGAAATGTTATCATCAGATACAACGTTAAAATCTAAATTTTATAAGTCTGAAATCGATTGGCTTTGGATTTCTTTGCAAAACAAATACCCCGGAGTAAGCAAAAAATCGTTACAAATTATGCTTCCTTTTTCAACATCATATATGTGTGAATCAGCATTTTCCACATTGGAAATAATAAAAATCAAAAAAAAAAGTCTACGTTTAAAGACATTGAAAGTAAATTACGCGTAAGTTTGTCAACCATTCGCCCACGAATTGAAGACCTATGTTCAGTTTGCCAATCAGGTGTTTTGCCCACAAGAATCACACTGATTTACTTTTATAATATATTTTTTTTTTTTTTATTTAAATACCTACCTTAAATCGTTTAAATTTTAATTATGTAAATTTATAATTTTTGTTTTTTTTTATAAAATGGTAACACATAAATTGTTATTTTTTCAAATATCTATTAATTGTTTTAAGTGTGCCGCAATTTTTATGGATATAAATAGGGTGTTGTCGTAGAAAAAAGGTTAAGAACCATGGCTCTATAACAGATCTAATTATCCACGTTTTTATTATAAAATTTGATTTTTATTACAAATTGGTTACCTATCATTGTTTTATTTTGTTATTCTATATTCAGCAGGCAGAATAAATAATTGTATATAACGACGTCACATTTAGTTACTAATATCGTTGGTTATTATTTTGTTTAATCGTTCTTTTGAAAATCGTATTTAGCAATAATCTAACGATTTATCTGTTAAAAAAAATACATTTTGTTTTTGTGGTTATAATAAGAAAGTAAAAATATATTGTGTGTAATTATAATGCGTGTTCGTAGCTAATTCACTACAGTTAAAATAATGTCAATCGTGTCGTTTTTTACGCGGTTCGTTATCATTTTCACTTTTTTCCAATTTAACCACGCGACGATAACGTTAACTGAATTAGTTATAGAAAGTGAATTTTGATGTAGTCTTATAAATATTTCTTTTTATTAAAAATGTAGAAAATAAATAATTTTAAACATCGATTTAACATTTTCATTACAGCACAAAAAACTAACCGTAAACATGTAGTTTAATTAATGTTATATTATCCATATAAAATTATTTATGCTTTAAGATGTACCTACCTATTATAATTATTTGCATTAAATTTTTAAAACTGATTAGCGCTCTACTTTTTTTTTTAGAATTCACAACTGTAATATTGTATTAAACTCTAATTGGTTATATTTATACAAAAACACGGAGTCACTGTTCGTAAATGGAAATTATTACTCATATATGATATTTTTTTTTCGTGTACAGTTAAAAACAAATATTTTATTATGGAAGTAGGTACCTTGAAATTAAGGTACAGTTACTTTGAACAATAAAGTGTTTTTATTTTAATAAATTCGAATTTCTGCTAATAAATATTTATTATCAACACAAATGTACTAAAAAATATGTAATGTTTATATTAAAATCATTGTAAAATGACTACACTTTATTTTGATATATTTCTATAATTAAAAAAAAAAAAAAAATAGCCGTTTGTTATTTGATTGGAAGATGCGGTTTTTATTTAGAGTTTTGAAGTCTTCGAAGAAAGTTGGTCGGTACATTATTTACACAGGAAGTCGTTTTCACACGAAAATATGTATTTCTCCGGAAACAATCAAAAAGGTTGAGTATTTCCTGTAAAACGAGAAGTGCTAAATTTTAAAACAATGAACTTCTATTTGTTTTCATTTAATAGTGTTTCTTCTATTATATTTGATAGTATTTCCGTGTTTTATTTTTAAAGAAAATATTAATCGTGTTTTATGAGTCATAAATCGATAGAGATGATTTGCATGCAGACTTTAAATTCTAAATAACATTTTCAACAAATGAGTATTTTATTTATTATCAAATTATTTAAAAACTTTTAAAAATTTACCATTACTTTTATACATGTATTATGACAGTACATCTCAATATTTTGCAGAAACTTTCTAATATGCTATTGAACATTTTGAGGGGGATTGAATTTTTGATTACAAATATGCCATATAAGCTGTCGAATGATATATTCGTGAAATAACATTCCATAAGCTTTTAAACCGAGATAAACAAAGTCTTGTAATACTTTGTTTCATAAATAACACTTGGTAAACATACCAGGGGTGCAGAAATTTACCACAATTTATGAACATGTTCAGAAAGTTTCGTTTCCCAATCCTCATTTCTAAATAATACTTTGTTAACTATTTTATATTTTCAAATTATTTTTCATCTTAAGCAATTAAATATTTCTAAGAGTTTTTACCTGAAATACGCAATAGTAATATGACGGATATTAGACATTTTTGTTAATCTAAATTAAATTTTAATATAGACATCATTTCAACCATAAATTTGATATACAGAAATTACAAAACTTTATTTATGTGAAATTATTAAAAATATTTATCACAATGTCTACTACTGATAAAATAATTACAACACTGTTATTCAAACATTTAAAATACAAATTCAATATTTTAAAAATAGGAATTCGAATTTAATAAATCAAAATAGATAGACATATTGGTTTTGTACTTCGCATAGATAATTAAATGTTTCAATTGGTACTTTTAGTATTTATTTCCTTAATTTTAATTTTGTATTACGTATTTACGTTATACTAACAAAGTTAACTCTTATTATCTTCATTAATATTATATATTGATGAGTTTATAGTACGGATGGGCAAGTACAGAAATACATTAAAACTGTTTTTTTTTTTAGGTAACTAATTATAGTTAAGGTATTTAGGTTTTGCGTTTATTTATTGGTGCATAATATTTTTTAGTATTATGTTTTCAACCATAAATTGGAAAGAATTTCGTGTGTAACATTATGTAGCCGCAATGTTAGGGCGCTCCACAAAGTCAAGCCAGTAACACTTATTTTTAAAGTGTCTTTCGCGTTGACATTTTTAAGTGGACGGAATTAGACCTGTCTCCCTCTTAATTTTTCCCACCACAACTAACATGTCGGTCTCTTGGCTGATACACACCAGTGGGTTCAGTTTATTTTTCCCTCGTCGTTAATGATCCGTCGTAGTTTTCGGGTCCTGATTTTCCTTACAGCGGCCGATCAACTAAGAGGGCGTATAATACGATATATATATATGTATGTATATATTATTTTATATACCCTTTGAAAACTGTTTAAAAACCTTTTTTCATTGTGTTAAACGAATATTTTTGATAACGTCCGATGACGACGACAAAGGAAAAAACTAGAATTAACATTTTCAAAATAATACTGACGGTAAAAAGAAGATTTTACGTAGATATTTTACGACCGGAAACGTTTTTTTAACCCTTTGCATCACCTCCCAGTAGTTTATCCGAATAACCAGTGATATTTTTTTTACCAACCACATTGTGCGTATAAATCCCTATTGTTTTATTTTGTTTTATTATAATCAAATTGTAAAACAAAGAGATTTAATGAAATATGCGTACAACGAAATATCCATCAGCACTGATGGGCCATGTGGATAGTATACCCTTTTAGTCCTCCGGTGGGGTTATTGATAACAGAGATCATACATTTATATTATTTCATTTGCTGTTTGCTAGTTCACAAGTTAACACTTTAATAAACGTGTCGAGCTTATAAATTATAAATATTATTTGTGTCTTCTTAAGTTAGTAAGCATAATCAGTTTTTTTAAAGTTTTTTTTTTAGTCGTGAAGTTTGCATTTCAATCCAACTTGGTAAATACACATTTATAATATTATAAAAATAGTTGTTCTTTATAAATGGTTCCTTCAATTGTTTAAAAATAATCAACGCACGTTTGTTGAACTTTAGTTTTCCACACATTGTTTTTGTTAAGTTGTATTGATTTCTTTTAATATATCATAAATTTACGTTAAAAATGTCTAATTCATCGGAACTTGTTTGGAAATTCTGATAAAATATAATATCTTCTCTTATGTTTATTGTGGAAATTATAATAAAATTTTGAAAATAAAATTCGAACATGTATAAAAACGTGTAATACCCATGTTTTCTATAATTACAATATATAATTATAATTTATTGCCGTATTGACGATATCTTTATAAAAATTAAGTATTGCGACTTGTTTTAGTTTATATTATGACGTCTGAGACGACGAACTTATAATTCGTTTAATATTGTTCTCTAGCATCGTTTGATGTGTAATTAGTATATATATATACACACATCCACACACCATGCATCGAAGAAGGTAAACATACACTCGTACACTCGCTCACTTGTCGTCGTCGTCGGACTATTGTCGAGGTCGTGACCGCATCGTTCCCCACCGCTCTTACTGCGACGACGTTGTTGTGAAACGTCAGTAGGTGACTCACGCGTCTAAAAAAATAACTTCGCATCCGCACGTTGGAGTATGGCGTGCGCACCGATGGCTGAAACGTTAGGCATAGAAGTCTGCCGGATGAAACGCACGCTCAAATGGTCCGGACACAAACACGTGAGTTTTTCTCCATTCGAACCGTAGGCAGTACCCACCTACCTACCTAGTATAGTTTTTCCGACAACAGTAAAATATTGGGTATTGGTGTGGTTAAAAAAATGAAAAAATGTCCAAAAAAAAAAAAAAATCGGATGGAAAATCTGCAGAATGAAAGAGAAAGTGATTTGTTATTGGAACGATTATGACACGGATAAAATGAATTTTCACGCCGGCGAAACAATTATACTGTGCCCGAAGGTCCAGAGTGAAAATTGGTTTTGCTTGCCTAATTATTTACGACGGCTGTAGAGATTGCGGAACGGCCATTATTTTTTTCCTCTCCTCTACCGGTTTTTCCGCTAAATTATATGTATAACAGATCCAAACCCTAATGTAGGACACCTTTGCTGTTGCTTAATCAAGACTGATAACGTGAATACTTAGAGTAGGTATACACAAAATTACGTATGATAAATGAGTTTGTACATTTTACCCAAACAGAAACACACCGCTGAGATAATATTATACAAAGTCGACAAGAACCATGTGGATGATGACATATTATAATGCATTAATAAATAAATTATATCAAATTCAATCGGGCAGTTTTTATTTTTCTACTATAGTAATAAATAGGTATATGAGAAACAAAATATCATATACAACTTTCATATAAATTTGAGTAATCTAACGTAATATAATTAGGTTTATAGTATAAATATAGCCTTAAATTTTCTAAATATTTTGAAAATGCCATTGTATGTAGAAAATAACAACTTATGTAATTGCAAAAAGTTTCAAGTTCATCCATACGAATAATTTCGTTTAAATATCAAATTTTGTTCAAAAGTCTGTCGAAAAAAGATTGTGATACTATTAAAATAATGCACGACCGCGATGAAAGCAAAAAAAAAACACACATCAATGTAAAACCAATACATCCGTTGATCCGCTCAGAATCTAAAATATATAAATGTACAAGTAATTGGTTTACCGTATATTGAATTATAATAATTTATAAAAGTTCTTCAGTATTTACATTTTTATGTCGCAGTTTGTTAAAAAAATTAATAATAATTTATGCGATTTACTTCCTTAATTAATTTTATGGTAGCCTTGTTTCGCAATCAACGTTTACCTTATTTTAACATGCAATATTTTATCTAAAGTTTCTCGTCTGTGTAATAGAATGTTAGTCGACCGTAAATTGTACCGGACAAGACATTGTTCAATTTGCCAGATCGGTGACTAAAAAATTAATTTATACTTTGAAAATGTATCAAAACTTTTTTTCATTCTATTATAATACTTTCTTTACGTTTTTTTTTATAAATATTCAAAAATCATTTAACCATTTTACTTTTAAGATATCTAAGTAAATAAATACTTGTATAATGTTAGCTGATTAAAATATAAATATAATATACATTTTCAACCACGGATATTTAAAAAAAATTAAAAATATTTAATCATTTTTGAAAATGAAAATATTTTAACTATTGTATAGGTATGTAATAATTACTGAACTAACCTAACTTATACTTAGGTACGATGTGTCGTCTGGCAACCAGAAAACCGAGAAAATGTTCTCAAGAGGACCTCTGCTGGCTTACACACGCCTGTAACATAGCAAATCTACTCTTTTTTAATATATTTATTTTAAAATGACGTATGAATTTAAGTAAAATTATTAAAGATTATTTAAGTTTTTATAAATTATTTTAAAATAAAATAAACGAAAAAAAGACAATTTGCTCAGGCACAGTTTATTATAATATTCTCTTCTATAAAAGTTTGATAGTATGTAAATTGTTTCTAATATTAACCATAAATAAACTGTAATAAAAATCAGGTACGTAGATTTAACATGCTAGGCGTGTGCAAGACAGAGACAACAATAAAATTGTAGATGTAGAGTTCTCTTAATACAATTTGTTTATCTAAATGTTTACTATATATATCTAACAGCAATACTGTTAAATGTTTACAAACATGAACTCATAAAAATATTATCTCGAATAATATTACTATCTATAAATATTATATTAATATACTATAGCACTATACCCATACGTGGTGGAACTTATAAATCTCAATTTTAATCTAGTTTTAAACTTTAATGTAAATGTATGTATTATTATTTTTAGAATAAATAAAAGTTATAAATATTTAACACTTAAACATTCGTTGGTATAGAAATATATTTTTTTTCTATTTGTGATTGTATTTGTTGTAGCAAGTATAATTTTACTGGTAAATTATATTTTTATTCCTTATTAGTGCCAACTCAACAACAAAAAAGGTGCATTGTTTTTACCTATATTCTTGGGCTTTGGCCATTGAAAATTTATTAATTTAAATTAAATTCCTTAAGAAGTTTTTGATGACGAATAGTTTTTATTTTTGTTTGCACAAGGGCTAAAAATGCAGATTTTAAACGATTAGATAAATTTTATTATTTTTAAACATAAACACTCAGCCAAATTTGTAATTTAGTTTTTTCAAATTTAGTTCAATTTAAAACTTACATCTTATTAACTTTCAACTGTTTGATACTTTCATAATCCTTCAATATATAGCTATATTTATACTTTTTATGGTTCGTTTTAATATTTTCTCGAAAATAGTTCACCAAATGTTGATTAATTTTTTTATCTAAGACATTTTTTTTATTACTATTTTTCATTATATACTATGTTATACTATTATATTACCTACTTATACAATTATTTAAAATATTACTGCAGAGTTTTAGTTTACTTTTTGATTGTTGGTTTATACATTATTTTATGATAAAAAAAATCAGAGTTAAAACCGTGAGAAAAGGATTTTTTGTATTGAACATTTTGATATTGACCTGCAAGACATGTTATTCTAGACTAAGCAGATTAATTTATAACATTATTATATAGTCTGGCTTGGGAGATAAAATACCGGTCGTGTTCAACAAATGGATCGGCTTTACCAATTGATAGATATTAGGGTGTTTCCACAAACAGCATTAACACGTCATTGGAAGTGAATAAAAAACTCTTTGAACTACGTTATGAAGGGGCTTAATATAAAAGATTATTTTTTATTATTTACAAAAATGAACTTTTGTTGCCCACTTGCTGTTTTAATAGAAAATGTGTAGTTGTGGAATGTATACACACACTAATTGTGTATTATCGAAGAAAAATATAAAATTTTTAAATCTGTTATTTATTTTAATTTTTGCTATAATAGGTAATTAAACATTTTTTAACAATCTTTTAATAAATGTATTGTCACAACAATATATAGTGTATACTTTTAGTCAACAAAGAAAACAATACTTCAATGTTTTTAAGCTTAAGCTGTTTTTTTTAATATTTTTTTTTATACTCATGACAGCTGTAACGTACACGAGTCTAGTATTTATTTATATTTATTTTGCATTTATAAATCATGGTGTTAGTATTTGTTGCTCGTGTTATATTTAGTAAGCATACGTAGAAATCGAAAGGTCAAAGTCAAAAGTGCTTGTAAAAAACAAATATGAGCAACATGACAACAGAGCCTAGTCTGCAATATTATTTTGTATACTTGGTTTTTGACATAAATCTCGAATTTAAAATACACTGCACTAGTGCGCTATTGCTAGTAGATTGTTGTTAATAACATTGTGTAAATGCGTAATTCTTGGCGTATTTTTTTTTTATTATGATAAGTAGCCTGACCAGGCAACTGCTTAGGTATTTAAATATAAAAACGTTTCGTTTTATTTTGTTTTAATTTAATATTACAATACAGGTTAAATCTATTAATAACAAGATAATGTATCTATGTATGTATTTATGTGTATTAATGTAATATTATATATATATATATATATATATTATAGTTAACAAACTATAGACTGGCTAATATGGAAAAGAAAAGGAAGATTCGGTATTTTCAATGCACAATGAATTGAGAATAGATAAAAAGAAACGTGTTCGGAAAGGGAAAGAAAAACGAGTATGATGGGAAGGATATTGAAATAGAGACACAAGATAGAAATCCAGGATAGTAAATTTTAGATGAGGGAAGGTTGTTATTAGGTATTAAATATTTGCTGAATTTCTAGGATTCACAATATTTTCCGAGGAAAGAATACACAGTACATGGTAGTAGTCGTGATGGAGAAAAGGTATATAAAGTTTATGTGTAGTTTGACGAAGGAATTTTCTTTGAACTCTTTCGATCATACTATACAAGCAGAAGCGGTAAGAACGTCTCGAAGAATAGTGCCATAATCAAGGATAGGGCGAACTATGAAAAAAAAAATCTAACCTTAAGTGGAGTAATCAGTTGAAATTCAGTTGTTACGCGAATAATGAATTCAAAAAGTTTGAATACTTCACAACAAATACTTTGAACATTATGCTTAGTAAGGCATGGAGTTCGTATCAGTGTAAAGCCAAAGTCTTTAACCGAGTGTCTTATAATTTTCAAAGAAATACTCTTAACAGAATAAGTATATACTTAATAGGAGTATTATGGCGGCAGAAAGTCATAACTAAGCGCTCGGAAGTATTAAGAAGAATGCCCAATGATTCTCTTCAAGATACGTTGAAGGTTATTTCGGAGTAATTGAAAATCAGAAATGGATTGAATACGTTATTAATATTTATTATATTATTATTATTAATTTTTACATTTTATAACATAACATCTATAATTATATAGTAATATTAAAAAAAGGGTAATTTTGATTTTAAATATGTTTTATATATCCCACATTACAATAAGCTTTCAGGTTATCTATTCTAATATTCTTACTAGATATACATATTTTAGGACTTATGTTTGTTGTTAATCGTCTTATCTTGTGCCGGTGCACAGACTGATGGGGTGGACTGAATGGGATATTGTTTTCATTTCTGGTCTTGTTTTTGTTTGTCAACCGAACGACCGCGAGGAGGTGCTTCTCAGCGTGTTTCGACATCGATCGTACGAAAATAAGAACGTTGTTCGTGGAGTACTTTAACAATAGTATAATAAAATAATAATAATAATATTATGTTCGTCTTATAGGCGCGCCACCGCCGAGATTTCTGGCTCGCTTGTTCGGAGGAAGCCAAACACGAAACGTGCGCTGCGCATCCCACGCTTGTACATAATAATAATAATATTATGTGAAGGTATATTATTATAATGCCCGTTCGAAGAAATAGCTAACAGCCGTATTATATTGCATTACAATAGATAAAAAAAATATTTATATAAATATCTGTACAACGGATATATTATTCTATATAACGCGGGCTAGGACGAAATAAAACATGTTATACGTCGTCGTCGTGTGGGGGAATCCGTGTCGGAGTCACGCCCGAAAATCCCGTGAATTCTTGTCAACAATTAGCTTTTTATAAAAGTACCCAAGTGTATATATCGATAAATTTGAGTGTTTCGCGTACATCAAGAGTCGTCGCAGGAAATCGATCCGTTCAAATAAATACGATTTCTGTGTATATATATATGTGCCTATATAATAATATTCAATAACAACTGTCACTGACGTCAATTCGACTGCGCGGACACTAAAGAAATACTTTTATGTATCCAATATATATAACGTATTATATTATTATTTGACAACCTCGCGTGCCTTCAAATGCAGATGTAATTATTATTTTCATTAATTTTTTTCAAATTTTCAAATTATAAATAGTAAGTAAACATTTTTTTCTTGATATCCGTGGTGGATTGAGACATTTTTACTCCAACGATAAAATTTTAGATTTTTCTGATTTTTTTATTGTAGACTTAAATATAAAATAAAATTGTCAAAATACGCGTTATTGCGTAGACGTGTGTGTTATGTTGACGATTTCATATTTGATGTATCGTGTATTTATAATATTATCGTAGTGTGCACTTTACGAGCACATGTTAAGACTCAAAGTCATGATGATTATTATTTACAGTATTTTAATGAAAAAAATATTGCATTTGATTATTACGAAATGGTAATGTTGAATATGTTTATTGGTGGATAACAAACTATCGATGTGTTGCAGCTGGCTTTATCAAATGCCACATAATTCTAACCGCTTGCATTTTACTATGTGTGTATCCTAACATTTTTCATGCAAAACTTGCACAGCAAAGTATAAATTATTTTATTTTTTAAGATATTTTAATAAAAATATAGGATAATTGAAGCATAATAAAATATAATATAGAGAAATATGTCAAATGCTTGGTATAGATAACTTGCTGTCTTGCCGTGTACTTGTCAAATGCTTCAAAAATCTATTGATGAAGTTTTAGGTTGTATATTTCTTGTTCTGTAAAATATGGTTTATTCGTTCATTTTATATTAATGGACATTTATGGAGATCTAGTGAAAATATTAATTAATTTTTTTTTTGCTCGGGAGAAAAATATGTTGAACCACTAACTTGCAATGAATATAATCAGCTGTGTGTTTCCAGTCATCTTTTTCCTGTGCGTTTTAATGTTTATAGTTTTGTGTTATTAATAATGGTTATATACAATTCATGATATTTAGACATGATTATGAGAAATTATCATTTTCGGAAATCCGGTTAAGTTCAAAATCCATTTGCATTTTTTGTATGAAATCATTGTATACATTTAACTCTTTTAAGCTTGAGTAAACTGTGATTTTGTTAGTTAATGGATTATTATAAATTGTATAACTTTATATTTTTCAACGTTTTACTTTGAAATGTATCAAATTAATTTCATATTTTAAACGCACTTGTTGTATTTATGAGATTAGTGATGACTTGTTTTTTCATCAGTATTAATGCCATACAACATAATAATATGTCAATGATTATTTGATAAAAAAATTACATTTTAATAAAATAATTGTAACGCGAGAAAAATGATAAAAAGCCTTAATTATTTTTATTGAGTATCTAATTAGGATTTAATTTATTTTTAATGGTTGTCATTGAATCATGTACTTATTTTAAATTCAAAGCCAACATATACAAAAAAAACATTTGACGTCTGTACACTTATATAATACGATAAGGTTTCTTTTTGCTTAACGTTTGAGGTTAAAGTTAAAAGTAAAATTTCCTCCATGATTACTATCCGAAAATCTGCCAGAGGGATGTAAAAGTTCAGTAATTTGAACTCGTATGGTTGTAGATACAAAAGTCGACAGAAAGAGATTTGAGTTTATATTAGTTTACTCAGACCAATCCAGGGCAATAAAATCAGTAATCGCGGCTTAAGTTACAGTAAGGAAGTCCATCTCATGTGTTGACATTATAAAATGTATAGATTCGTAGAAAGCGATTTATTATATATATATGCATTTGTTTGATTTGCAATTAGGAATTTCTCATAGAATACTCATATGCTGAGTGTGTACTGGATGTATATATCGCGATATTGAGTGTCATAACAATATTTATAATATCATCATATACGCGATTATTGATCGCGTACAGTCATTTTTCTTCATTGTGCAGTCGCGCCCCTTTAAATAGCAATAATTAGAAATTTCTCCAGGTTCATCGGAAAATATTTCGATGAATTTCTGACCCTTGTATATACTGACTACATAGTCTTTGAGCGGCATGTACACATAACATATTATGTGTATAGGACGATGAGAAGGATAAAGTAGAATTTAATTAAAACCCATATCATGCAGAGATACAACACGGTATGGTGCGCATGATGAGGTGGGGGTTAGAACATCTCGTGCATTCCAAAGTCTTGTAATTTGGAGCAACAACACCGAAGCTAGAAAGAATGCAAATTGTGCAAGGGAAAAAATATATGCGAAATAAAAGCGTTGAGAGAATTACATCGGTGATTAAAACAACATCAAAAGGGAGACAATGTTGTAATTTCGTTGAGAAATATGGAATTTATACCGGCTATATTATTATTATAATAATACAAAATATAAGGTCTTTTGTTAAATTTTCCAAACATTTTAAATTGAATTTTCTTGTATACTTCCTAAATAAATTATTATTTCTAAATGTATACTATTAATAAATTTTGTTTTAAGTTTGTGATATCTTTGTATATTTTACTCATTTTTGGTAAAACTCGTTTATCTGGATTACGTTGAAATGCTTTTTTTTTAAACCATAATATATGAGAGATAATCGAATAAAAATGTTTTACGTATTACCATAAAACTTATTTCGTTTGTCAATTTTTAAAATGAAAAAAATCTTCTTAAATTATTTCAGTCCATTATTGTATTTCATCATTTACATTGCAAATGTAGAATACTAGTACTGCATAGTTTAGGTAATGTACAGTTGTAGCAATTCTGTGCTGGTATTATTCGCGTCGATCGTTTTGAGATTTCAGTAATTTGAATCATAAAAAAAAAAAAGAAAAACGATGAAGTTTAAATAAAATAAATTCAATAATTTGTTTCGGTATTGGATTAACATTTAAAAACAACTCTACTTTTTTCTTAAAACAAATGTGTAACATTGTTTTTCTAGATACCAGCTACGAGTATAGTACCTGAGGGAATTGTGTATAGTAACATCTACTTTATTCATTCGCAAATACTTTTCTTAGTCGCTTATATCCTCTAACCACTCTGCCGTGCCATAAGCCATATACAAGTGCTTAAGGTATATTATGTATTATATATATATATATATATATATATATTACATTACACACATAATATACATCGTATTATCCGAGGATGAAAATGAAATCCTTATACTTTACGATATTGTCTGGTTATAGGCTGGTATTGCATATCCTCCGCCGCCACCACCACCGTACTTTGGGAAACCACGTTTCACATCGATTCGGTTTTGCAGGTGTATGTAAATACCCTCTAAAATAATATAATCTATACTGTAAACGAAAATATTGGTTGATAAAAAGTGCACAGCACACAATCAACCGGCGTATAAGTAGATAGGTAAGTACATGATATTTTTATTTTTTATCCAACGTCGGACGAGACGTGCAGTGCATTTAACTCGTATTTAACTTGTAGACTTTATGTGTCGCAATTGTCAATCAAATTTTGAATTTGATCATAATATGGTTGTTTCATTCAGTTTCGGAAATTTGTAAAATCGATACCTTTTGAAAATCATTGGTAATATATAAAATATTTTAAATTTTAATTGTCTGTATGAATCGCAAATTATTTATTTCTATTGAAACGAATATATTTATATATGTGCACAATAAAGTTAAATGCAATGATATAATGCATTAATATACGATGATATAAATAAGCGACTTCATTATTAAATTCTCACGTGTTTGTTGTAATCTGTTTAAAGCTTTCTATTGTTCTATACTTCGGCTTATCGAGAAAACCGGGATTAGATGAATAGGCAAAGTTTCACATAGAATTTCATTTCCTATTGAAACTCGACATATTTTTAGGATATATAATTTACATAAATATATAACACTAGAAGGCCATTATTCAATATAAATAATTTGAATAAATGTAATAATATTATTTTATGAGTAAAAAAAAAAAAATACTTATAATGAAAACAATTGTTTTTATTCACAATACTGTAATAAAAACGCGTCATTTATAATAATACACTTTATACTTTAAATAAGCTATTTAATAAATACACCTATTAATTCTATTTACTGATAAATAAATAAATAAATAAATAAATATATATATATATATGAAGGTAAATAATTTTATCGCAATATTATCAATTTTTCATGTTACGATCCGATCGATAGTAAATAATGATTGTACTAGTGATAGGTAAATTAAACATCTAGGTAATACTTAACATGCATTTTAAATTCTGAGCGAAGCGATGAATATATAGTTTTACGATACAATTTATTTTATATTTTTATTATCATTTGTGTCTGTTATCTTTTGGAGAAGTAAAAATATTTGAATCTTTAACTTTGACGGTAGTTTCTGGTATCAATTTGAATCACGTTGGTACTTGTAGTAGGAGGGGGGGAGGTTAACAGTTTAAAATTTTTATTACTTTGAAAATAATCTAGATAAACTAAAAAAAATATTTCCGCAATACTAATTTTTAATAAAATTTATTTAATATATTTATTTTATAATTTGTTGTAATTTCAAACAAAAAATTGATTATATTTGACATTTTTACCAATTACTTAGATTAGCATTTTTTAGACATGGTATTTAATTTTCAAAACATTTCTGCTATTTTTGTGCTAGATACTTTTGGGTATTTTAAATTTCCCTAGTCTAATAACAGCGACTGATTGACATCTACTATATAGCAGAGCGAGTTCCCAGATTTTTTTTATTTCAGAATACAAGTGTAGGCATCTATTTCAATTTCAATTTGAGAATCAATACTTTATGTTAAATTTTAAGTTAATACCTACTTTCTATTACAATGGTCTGGACTTCAAAAATATATCAGCTAATTGTTTGAGACATAGTCTTCATCTTTTTTTTTTTAATAAAAATGTTGTATTCGATTGTACATTTCGTTAAAGTATTTATGTGTTTTCTTTGTTTTTTTCCCTATAGTTCTGAGTTCCATATAGGTTTATTATATTTCCAGTCCAATGTATTTTTTTTTCTTGCCTATTTATGACAAACAAGATTCGGTCAGAATACTTATAATAGGGTTTGTACTTTTTGTGTGCGCAGAATTTCCGGTTTATCCAATTTACGACCTCTGGTTAAATATTGAACACGCTCAAGGGTTGTTCTTAACGAATAAGGGAAAAAGACTTATGACATGAACAATCGGTTTAGGGATTGACGTCCTTGAGAGTGAAAAGACGGGGTAGAGAGAGGGATGGAAGATAAATGATAATGATCATAGTATATTCAAGCGGAAAATACTGTCCATGGGATCAGCCGTTGGGGATTTTTTTCCGATTGAGGTCACTATGGTGTTTTCTGGTTTTGTGTTCAACCTCGTCTGAAAATAAATCTGCACAACACATTGTGTGTAAATTAGTGATTGTATGTGTACGATTTCGAGACAAATGCAAACTAGTTGAAACGAGATCAATTGACTCATTTATTTTCAATATATGGCAAAGAGTTTCTTATTTCAAGAAATTATTACTCCACTTTTTAATATTTGCTAATGAAAAAAAAAACCAGGGAAGTCACACTGCTGTAAAGTAAGTGTCGAATTTACCTCTCCATTGAGAAAGACACTACGATGAATATGTTAAATTTAAATTAAATTATAATCCATTGAATTCCTTGAAAAACGATTCTGAGCGAAGACTCTCTACTAGCCTATATATTTCTAAGGACATTAAATTTTATATTTATATTTATTATTGCTAATAGTTATTTATTTTTCTATTAGTAATATGGTAGATTGAATTCATTTTTGATAAAAATAAATCGCATATTATACTATATAATAATTATTAGTATTTAGTAATAATTCAAAGACTTTTCCAAACATTGGAGAGGAGGGCAACTTCACATACGTGCCATATTGACATTTAAAAATAAACGATTAGTTAGTCTTAGAAGTTAATTTATTTAATTTTAAAAATATTGGATTTTTCATAAGTTAATAATGTAATAAAAGGTAAAAGGTGTTTTAACGCTTTTAATTAAAAAAGTTTATGTGGTTTTTTTTATTGCAATTCATTTTTTAAGTTGTATCTAATTATAAAATCGCTTATTAATAACTGTTCATAATTTTTGTAGATTGGCCATAATTTATTAAATTTCTTTAAAAATAAAAAAAACTGGTGTTAATTTAATTAATTTTCCAAAAATGGTTATTATTTTAATACATACAATTAAACTTATTAAATATTTTATTCGCCATTTTATAAAATGCCTTGTTTATAGCAGTGTCAAATATAAACTTAATTGTTCAGAGGTAATTAATAATTAATTTGATACACTTTTAATTTTTTAATTGGTATCAAAAAAAAAAATTGAATATTCGTATTCAATTAATTTTATTTTATTAACTGTATAATTACTCAAAAATAATAGTACTAGAACTATTTAGACTATACTCGTTTTAACTATTATCCCATATTATGCTACTATTGTCAAATAGTAAGTATAATTGTAATTTATGACGAAATTATTTTTATAAAACGTCTGCTCATTCTTTAATTAAACGTACTTATTTTATTTTATTGACTATCGTTCAAGTAAGAACCGCTTTAAAGATGAGTCCACGTAAATAAAAAGTCGTTAAAAAAAATTATTTTCTATTCTTTTCTTACAGGTATATATCACACAGACGAACTGTATGATTATGACTTTATCTACAGACGCGAAAAAATAAATTTAGCTGTCCGGGAGATTAACAGCAAAATTTATAATACAATTAGGAACAGTTAAAAAGAACAAACTATGTGCTTTACACTTTTTTTCTTACCTGAAGTTGGCGCAAGACCTTACGAAGTAGATTTATGAAAGTTCCACTACTACTCTGACAGCCTCATTGAAATTTACGTGCTTTATACACTTACACAGTTGCACATGACTGTTAATATTATGATTCACCGTTCGAGCAATTTAACATACCTGCTGATCTATAGTTGTCACGTCGGGTCTGTTAAACGCAACGATGGCCAGCATAAAAATACGACATCCACTTCGGCCATCAAATGCGTTTTTTGTTTGGGAGTTAATTCGACCATTGATAAAATAATATAATGCTTGATAATGATTCAACTTTTAGACGTATAATATTTTAAAACTATACATAGGGGTAGGTACAGTGAAAAAAACTCAATCTAGTTTCACTAAATTGTTTTCTTTGAAGTTCTCTAAAAATCTATTATTCTTTCTTTGTGTAAAATCTACGCTCGAAAATCATAGGGGTACTTTACACTTATTTTTCTTATTTCTTAATTTTTTTATAAATGACCTAAACTTTCAAAATATTCCTTTAGTATTTATTTTTATGTTACACTATCTACCAATGTATAAACAACATACATATTATATTAGTACGTTACCGTTTTAATTGAATGTATTTTTGACATTTTTTGGTTTGATTTTAAACAAATAACTAAAATAAGTTTTAACTTTCGACCGAGTACTCATCTAATATTTATATTGTAAAATCCATTTTATATTTAATGTATTATAATAATATAATTATGGTACATAAACGTAATAGATTCGTTAAACCTACGATTTACTACACGGTTGTTCTTAATTAAAATATGTACTTAGCAGCGATGCTGCACAGGTAAATTTAATCATTTGCGTATTCATCATTAAAATGTTAATAGACTTGTCAAGCGTTAACTTCAATGATGACACGCGAGATTCGATGGTGTGGCGTACTTAACGAACACAGTTAAATCGTTTAACATTTTCTCTTTGCCTCGTTTTTTTTATCCGAAACACAAACACATATACATACACACATCACTTTATAGAATATCGGATTTCCGTCTTCCGTGTATCAAAGCTACCGCCGTCGTCAGATTTATTAAATTTTTTTTTTGCTGGGTTTAATTTGTGATACAAATTAAAGCCCGCTATGTACTTATATTATAATGTATGGATTTACTTTATACAATTTTAGTAAACTATCTTTTAGTAGACCAAATGCTAATCAAATTTTCAGATAAAATTAACTAAAAGCTGACTGCTGAGAAGGCCAGTTTGTATATTGGGAGGAGGGTATAGTGCGATGCCTCCCGTGTTTACCGTGAGGTCTACGCACATAGGCGGTCACTGCTGTTTTCATGTTTTGTAGTACTTCCGGGGACGCGCAGTAGGAGTCATAGGTCGGAAACGAATATTACGAGTTTATAGTAAATGAAAGATATTAGGTAACATCATTATAGATAATTGATATAGACGATGCAAATATACCGCGATACGACTTAATATTGTACAATATGGTAGGGTCTGTTAATGGTGATGGCCCGTCGAGGGAGAGGAGTGGGAGAATTCGCGAATGGACGGATAAGTGGAAGGGTGCGGGAAACCGTTGAAGGGAAGAGGGGTAGAAGCCAAGTCGCACGCGACCGAGATAGGGCTCACTCGCTGTCGCCGCACCTGCTGCCGCCTGCCACTGTTGTACGCCAAACCCCTCGTGGTGCGTTCGGTTTTCAGTGTCGCGCAGACCGTCCGAGCGGATAGAGCAGTCGCCCGAACTCGCCACGTGCCGCTGTTACCACCCGACTACAAACACGCATTCGATGACAATAATATTATTATAGTTGTGCACTACAGTTGTGATGGGAAAAATCGCGTGCAACCGCAATCGGGTCGCAACTACCGCCCGACAGCAAGGTCATTGCGCTCTGACACGCTCCGAACTCTTGACGCGCATATCAAAAATGGTTAGCCTTCATGTAGGTACAATTTTTTTCCATATATTATTAGTGTTGATTATTTGAAATCAAAAAAAAAAAAAAAAATAATAATAATAATAATAAAAATAAAAATCTAAACTTATATTTTTTTAAATTTTTTTTCTTGTTTAAACAAAAACATATTGCTATATCTTGTTGATAAACATACGTACTAAGTGATCAATATACATTGAGTCATACAATTAACTCACTTTTAATATTTGGTGACACGTGCGTATATTATTATTTAAATATTAAAACACTTACTGTAGTGTTGATTAATATTTAGAAGTATATACACTTATATAAGACATGAGGTTTTTTTTATTTTTCGGAGATATTTATTAAGCATACTACTATTTTTACCAGGTACCTATATTGACTACTGTAGACGTTTTTTATGTAAACTACTATTCTATATTAGATAATTGAAGATGCATTTTTATTATGTATGACCTAAAGTTTTTATTTTTTAGGTATATATTATTTAATAAAATCCTTTAATATGCTATTTTGTTTATAGTCTCTCTCTTTTTTTAAAGTATGATATTCTCATTATATGATTATAATTAATAATTATATTCACTTACAGTTATTGTTCGATTTAAAAGTACAATATAATATAACAATAGAAGTTTGTTGAGCTATGGTACTTACGCATGTTAACGAGGAGGGATGGGTCCTTAAATCTTGACTCCACTCTGGTTGCTTTCGAAAAGTTTTCAAGCAAATGCATTAAAACCTCAGGTCCTCAGCCTTTATAATATGTATTTGTCCATAGAAAATATCGTAAAACATAAATCATCGCTTTCATTTATACTCTCGAGTACAAGTTTTAAATTACGTTAAATTCCCGCTAAAGAGAGTTCGGCATCAACAAATGGTTTCAAAATAGTTTCATAGATCTTTCAATGGTTTATGAAACTTGAAAATTCTTATAGTTCCTAAATATAATCATACTTATAAAATATCCTCTGAGAATAGCATTTCCTTATCAGTGAAAGTAATTTTATAGGATTTCATTTAGAAATATAATGTTCTATTTGTGGTATATACTGATATCCTTACCACCGCATCAGAACTTTTGAGAAAAAGAACGCGGTAATACAGTATTTATCCGATATTATTGATTTTCACTTAAGTTTCTATACTATAAGTCTTATGGACGATATTCTTTTCAATTTTTCACCAACAACTGTTTAACTTTCCATACATATTTTGTTTAAAATTTTAAATACAAAAAAAGGAGAAAACATTTTTGTTGTTTTAATGAAGTATATTCTTAAAGATGGTAGTAGGTTACAGTAATTTATATCTGCAGCATCCTTTTTTAAAATTTCATTATAATTAAAAATGAGACAACTAACTTAATTAAAAACACTTTTGTTTAGCTAATGAACACGGGCTATGTATATCTATTAATATTTTTACTGATTGTAAAAGACGATCGAACGTACCTGACGATCAGATTCATATACAATGTAACAGGATCTGAAATGGATTATTTCACCGTAGTTCCACAAACTTTAAATGAACTTTCAGGACCTAAAAGTGCGATTTATGAACGTAACTTTATGCATATAAATGAGTTCTGTTGCGGCCCATTCGTTCTAATTAAGTCACTCAAGTTGTTGTAATTTTTTTTTTAAACTATGATAACACATTTCAATTAATTATTTTTTGTTTTTAAAGAGTTAAATTTTGTAGAATTCGTGTTAATATTGAAATTAGTTAGTTTAAAGTATATGAAAACTGAAACTCTTCAATGACTAAACTTATTAATGAATTAAAAAACTGTTATATTATTCATTAAAATTGGTAGAAAAATATTTGACTGTGATTAATTGTAGTTATTTGGTTTAAGTATTTTTTTCTGTTACCTACACGATTGCGTTTTATTATTAAAACTATAAAAGATACAACAGAATGCGTAAAAAGAAATTTTAAGTATAGAACGAAATTGTATTGATTAATAGTATTTTTGAGAAGTATATGAACAATAACGACTGATTAAACGAAATTATGACATGAAATTAAAAACGTTCATTATAGTAGGTAATTACGATGTTGTTTACCAGGCGTTTTTGGATAGGCAATTCAGCTACTTCCATGTTTTTATTTTTATTTCAAACAATGTTCGATATAATAACACACAGAAGATTTTGATGAGAATCATTAATAGAACCTTTTCGTATTATTACTTTTAAACCTAGAAATTTAATTCGTTCTTTCTCGTGATTACCCTAATAGCCATTCAACATGTATCTGCAGTAATCTGGAGATTTTATAAAATATTTTAATGATTAATTAAATCCGAAAGTACTATTTAAAAGATTTAATCGAAAACGCAATTAATATAAAATGTCTGAAAATATTTTTTATTTTCGTTTTGTATTATTGTAAAAGATTTCCCCATAAAAATGATTACTGTAATAAATCTTATTAAAAGCATTGTTTAAAAATGTCTCTATTAATTTTCGTTTTACATTTGTGACGTAATAAACGGTACATGTTACATAATATGCTGCTCTAACAAAATGTAACACTTGAAAAAATAAATATTTATATCTAACAGTGATTTTAACTTTTCGTTAAAAATCGACCGTAACTGAAGCCAATCATTTTCTACCTGTTATATAGACAAGTAATAATCGTAAATATTATAATTATTTTTTAGATTTCTACACTAGTGCCGTTTCAATTTAATAACTATTGTGTAACAGTGCTTTTTATTTCGCCTAATTTATATCCATATCCGTTGATAACCATTAACCGGATGACGTATAGTGTCGTGTGCGATTTATTTCAAATCGTATTCCTCGGGCTCTCTAACTATTTTAATAAACTAAAATCTTTTCTTTGCATTTGGATTATCAAAGGCACGATTATTTATTGTTGTTGTCTGACGTTTTAATATGAATTAACAAAATGAATATGTCCTACAGTACTTTGGCCTATACCAAGTGACAGTTAAATTAAAACGGAATAATAGTAAAATATCGCTTCTAATCATAGGATGTATTTTATCGATTTTATATGAGCCTGTGGTAATGACTTTCACATAATTAAATAGGTACACTTACTCATTACGCTTCTAACCCTACTTTGTTGTATAACGTTTTGTTCAATATTGATTTTATTGAAGACTCACAATAAGTGGCAATATCAATATGACTATAGCTACCTATTAAAATCATAATGTTTTTCATATAGATATAATATAGTTGTACGAATTATTTTAAAATATTGTACTTTTCAGCAAGGTTCCTTGTCGTGAAATTTAAAAATATGATTAAACTATCTATATTTTCAACATAAAGTAGTAAATAAAACTTTAACATTTATCAAACTGTATCAAAGTTTTTTTTTTCTATCGATATTATTAAACACTTTCTTTTTTCATATTTTGTCGAACAATATTATACTATGTGTGAAGTATTTTTTATTAGCATTGTTTTTTCACTACTTACTACTTACTTAGGTAGTCTAATCATGTTCAAATTTATTGCAACTATATTATGCTATAATCGTTACCTAATACGAACATTTGTTGCGACGACAACATACTTTTTACGTTTATCATATAGTTATTTTATAATAATACCTATACTGTGTGGTGTATATTATATAGGTAGGTACAAAAACATCAACTTTAAAAATTCCGCGTATAGGATAAAATAGTTTAAAAATCGTGTTGGTTAGATCTTAAAAAAAAGAAAGTTTAACTGAAGTATATCACCGCAGATCTGTGCAGGGATATATATATATAAATATATAGACTATGGAGCAACTCGGCAACATACTCGTCGGCGGGTTACTCCAATTCGCACCATCCGGTTGACTCGAAGACACTTTATAAAGTGTTGTTGTTCCATCCTTTTTCGTCTAAACAATAAAATCAAAAAGGGTACGGTACTTTTCCCCAGCGTGATGTTATTCGTTCCCACCAATAAAACCCAACAACTAGTACTAAAAAGTGGTATAGTAGTAAAGTAGTAGTAGTGCAAGCGTGTGCTATTGTACATTCTTTTATCGCCGAACACGTAAAAACGTACTAAATGTATGCATATATATGAATATATTATTATGAAGTGCGGCCAATATGTGTGTCTGTGTGTATATTTACATGGTAATAATAATAGTTTGTGTGCAATCGTATTTTATTTAGGGTCAACGTCATAGAAACCGACGGTAAAACAAAACATACTGTCGACCTCCCTTTCGTTTGTACATCATAAATAATCTAACGTGGTAATATTTAAGTATATGTGTATACAAATCATGAATTTCCATTTCTGGTAAGAAAAAAAAATTTGTGTTTAATGCCTATCATATATATATATATATATATATATTACGTACACATAACATGCCAACGATTCGTTCGATAAGCAATAACACTCGCTTGATAAAAGTTCCATATTCCTATATCCATGTAGGTTTCGTAATGTACCCGCATGACGATTTTTAGACTTTTTTTGTTGACATCAGTATTTGTGTTATTTATACTGTTAAGAAATTTAGTTATAAAAGTTATACGTATGAATAATAAATAATAAGTTATGATGAATTAACGAAGCCTTGCAAAGGGTCCCCGGAATCTATTCAATATTTTTGATATTACTTAAATATTAGTGTCTAACAAATTGCAAAATTCTAAATTATTGTCATACACATTATGTACAAAATGTTGTGGTTTTTATTCTCCTCGCGGTGGCTAATTCATTAATAATATATTGTTACAGGCATTGCATTTTTATACGTGCGTATATAAGAAAGGTATAACAATAATGTTTGCAGGCGCAGAAACGTTTAAAAATTATCCGTAAAAAATAAGAAAACCCGTCGTTTCTTGTTTGGTTTTTTTTTTTTAAATTTCACATTGTCGATCCGCAATCATTAAGAAACACACGCCTAGGACGCGCGCGATATATAAGGTACGCTCTGCTCGGTGATTTGTCGCTTATAATCCTTTGTATTTACAGCAGTGTTCGGAAATTGTAATTGATTTTGCCTATTAAACACACGAACGATCGTGGGACGGGGAGTGCGTACTGTACATAAGTACTGTGTGTACCTCGGTGCCGGTCGTGCGGCGGGAATCGTGTTTTGGAACCATAGGCATATATCGTCGCGTTGAGATCCGCAAGGGGCACGTGGATAGGAGCAGGGGGATGGGGTTAGCGTATTAGTTTATTATGAAACGCGCGCACGCCCACCCACACACACCCCCGGACACACGCACACGCACACGTGCAACGTGCTCAAAGATAATGATAATAGGACATATGCCGCGAAGATTATCGCACAGTCTCTCCGGCGGTGTCGCACGGCCAAGATTGTATTATAATAACGTAATATTGCGACGAAAACCGCGCGCGACCGCGTGGCGGATTTAAACGGTCGCGTCCCTTGTCGTCGTCGGCCGAGGAGGGCCCGCGACGAAAGCCGTTTTTCCTCCGCAACGCAACCCTCAAATCACGAACGGCGGCGTCGCGCTTCCATAATATATAATCGAAAGAAATGTCGTCGTCGTACCTCATATACGCGTATTATAATATATGATAGCACACTACGGATGTTATATATATATATATATATATATAGGTAGGTATAGTATTATATAATGTATTACACACACGATTTGTGCTGTGTACATTATTATATTTATGCGTGTACACATATAGTGTGCCGGAATGGCATTACTCCGCGGTCGCTCCATCAAACCGTATATATATATATGTGTGTATTATATAATGTGCGCGTGTGCTCACAACTAAATTCTCTCCCCCCCCTCCTCGAACACATGTAAATACTTAATGCGAAACGAATATTAATGATTCCGTCCGCACACACGCACACACACACACACATATATATATATTATAGGGGTGCCGTGGGGGTTTTCTTTCTAGTAAAGCAGATTTTCATTCTTTTTTTTTTTTATGATTTTGTCTTTTCGTTTCTTCTCTCGGTTTCACTGTCTCTCTCTCTATCTCTCCGTCTCTCTCACACCGCCGCCTGTCTGATGTCTGTCTATCGGAAAACGTCATCGTCCCGTGCAGCACTCGCGCCAATAACACGTCATATAAATTATTAGATATCGTACCATTACAAGCCGTCCACGCGTGCGATTGAAAAACTTTTACGATTAGAGTGTACGGGTGGCACGTGGTATATTATTATTAAACTCCGATCGTACTAACGATACACTGAACCGTTGCACGTAATATGCCGCACAAAAACGTCACCAGACAAACGAACGCGGTTGCACATCGCTGCTAGTTTCAGCTTAAACTCAATTTAGCCGCCCTTTTTGCGGCGGACAGTTTAATAGAACCTAGGAATATACTATTATTATTCGTCGATCGATTGTCTCGTCTTTAATTCGTCGTGGTATTTTGATTTGCAATGTATAAATTATTGCAGACCGTAAGGCTGTTGTTGGTACCTATATTATAATATATAGATTACAATAATATTATACACGACGACGTGCCTTAAAAGGGATCATCTAAATTTTAATATCCTTCTCTAAAACTCATAATAGTAGTAGTAGTAGTAGTAGTAGTAGTAGTAGTGGTAGTAGTAGTAGTATGCATTGTTGTTATTATATTATTATGTAGGAGGTATTTTTGTAACAGCAGTACAATGACGATGATGATAGACGGATGTTTCGATTCAGTTGGTGACTTTTGAAACATGTGATCATATTATACGATATGACTTACATAAGACGTAATACTCTCGTATGAATCAATTTTCAACTTTAAGTACCTATTTCGCGCACTAATCTAATATAGTCGCAGACTTGTAGTAATAATAATAAATGAGAACTAATTATTATTTATTGCCACAAATATAATTGCGTCGTTATACTCTATAAACCAGCGATTCTTAACCAGGTGACTAAAACTGCTTACAGAGGTCACCAACACGTGATATTACCTATGAAATGTACCTAGAAAAACTAATTTTAAGTAGGTATCACGATTAAATTGAACATCTGAGGGTCGTCACTGATGAGAATCACAATTTCAAAAGACAAAACCATAGTATGCTGGCTATGTAAATCAATTCTGTAGGTGTACGCGTTACTGTATAATTTATTCGTTTCCATTTAGTGTATTCTATTTTTTATATTATACTATACTCACAAAAACTGTTTGATGAAATTATAGTTTTTGCATGTTAAACGATCACCACTCGTCCATTTGCAAAATATGTAATTATCATAATATCTACGATTCCGATCGAACCGACCGCGTGTAATACTCTTTTATTGTGTATTATTATTTATTATTATTACATGGTAATATGTTATTTTTTTCGGAGATTTTCTTATGGCCGTCGAGTACTGCGAATATTATCGCTTGGCCGTCGATCGTGGCCTCCATTTTCGGCCGTGACGATTTCCAACAGTTTTCAATAGTTTTACTATAACCTATGCGCGTTTATACCACAGATTTTTTTTTAATATTGTGTATTATTTCATTAATGTCGCTCGGTGGTTAAACCGTTTGTATACGGCAACGGAGTTTAACGACGGAATGATAATCGCTGTCGACGTGCGTCGGTCAGATTTTTCTTTAAATTTTTTATTTTTTTTCTCACAAAGCACATTCGCAACGCAAATCTTCCGCCGCCGCTGACCGGATGTGCTTAATTTCTCTACACCTTAATCAATCACGCGGACGAACAATTAATAATGACTGAATAATTGACGTAGTCGTCCCCGCGACCCGGCCAAGACTCTACAATAATAATATAGCTAATGCGACGTACATAATATTATAATATACGGACTCATGTACGTACGCCATATATTATATTGCTGCAGTGGTTACGCCGCGTGTAATTATGTTACCTATTAAATTATTATTATCGTCGTTGGTATATATTATTATTATGTTGCTCTAAATAGCAATGCGATGCGGAGAACGACATCGTCGTATCAGGTCTCCTCAACCTGCCGTTTTTGTCCGTCCGTGTTCACGAAAAAAAAATTAAACCCAAACGGGTTTAGTAGTTATATTTTTTTTTCTGTGTATTCGCAGTCGAGCGCGCGTGCTCGTGTGTGTCGTGCTTCTTTGGTCATCATCAGCGGAAACAATAATATACGGTCGCTGCCAATGATAAATAGAAAAAAAAATATAAAATAAAAGTAGAATAATATAATATTTTAATTATGAAATTATTATTTAAAATAACGTCCAATTGCGACGTGATACCTCAACATATTAAATTAATATACTATACATGCTGTATACATTATAATACATGATTATATAATATTATAGATAGGTACTATTCTTCCGGTTTCTATTCGAATTAACGTTATCCTACTACACTTAAAATGTAAGAAAATATCATATTATAATGATTGAAATTTTTTTTTTTCGTTAGAATTTTCATATTTTATCGTATTTACGACACGCGTTTAATATAATATTACTATTGAAGTATTATGTGATTACGAGTGGACAACTTTGCGTGTCGGTTTTCTTCGTAACTATAACCTCTCTCTCTCACTTTGTATGTTTAAACCAGTGTTTCCCAACTCGTATTCTGTAGAATCCAATTGTTCCGTGCCAAGGGTTCCTTGAGAAATTTGGTAAATAACATTTAATAAAAACTATCATGAACGACAACTGGACCTCTTCTCGTTGAGACGTTTACTTATCTCTTCATAAAATATTTGCTATACAATGAGAGTTCTGAAAAGTGTTTAAGTTCCTACAAAGAGGTTTCATGCGTAAATGAAGTTGCGAAACACACTGGTCGAAAAACTATAAACTATTATTCAGTCTTGGTGGTATTTTCAAAATAATAGCACAATATAAAATGCGTGGTCTGAGGTGTCTATAGGTATAAGCACGGACGAAAGATTAACCTGTAACAGGGAAGTCGGACGTAGTTTTTCTCTACGACCACGTCACTACGCTGCGGTTAGAGTTGATGATGGAATTCTCCAGAAAAAGGCTCGAGGAGGTGGTTGTTGGTTATCGTTTAATTTTTTTTCCGTCATCCCTCCATCCGCATTATCATTCGAGCGATTCCGCTGTCGCGCATTATTAAACGAGGTTGCATCGTAAAAACATGCTTAACGCGATTCGTATTTTACGACTGAATTTCCTCTCATGGCTTCATCTTTCTGGACCGCCCGCCGCCACCTTTGTCGGTCAGATTTACACTCGGCTTATTAACCTCCAACTTTTCTATAACTCTCTAGCCTCTAGCCTTCTATCTCTCTGTCCCTCAGAACTTGCAGAAAAAAAATATATATATTTATGTATAATACATATATATATATGTATTATTTATGGTTCGCCAAGTATGTTCACTTTCATTTTTTCATTTGCCTAATAGGTAATGAATTTATTCAAATTTTGATTTTTCAACATTATTAAGTGCCTACACTTAAGGACTATATATTTTGAAATACTTAGATTTTTTTATATCATTTAAAGAATATCCTGTGGTGGCACTAAATTCTTTTTTCAAACGAGAACTAATCTATTGCACTGTAAATTATTGTTAAGTAGATGATTTGTTTGAAAACGTTGGTGTATAAAAATTAACATTTGAGCGAATAGTTTCTAAATTAAAATATGTCCATTAGGATAATTATAGTAATTTAAAATGGTTCAAAAACAAAATAAACAAACGTAAAATTAAATCTAGTATTTGTTATACTCGGATGATTTTTACAAATTATAAAATGTTGATAAATTATAATAATTACTATATAATTTTTAAATCATTCAAATAATTATAACTTCCAAATATAATGACCTCACTACACAATGTTAAATAACTCAAAAACTAAACGTTCAAAATTTGATTTAGATGCATCAATATTTCCAAATAAAATCATACGAATAATAATTTACAAAAAAAGAACGATTCTTATTAAATAAAAACAAGTTGGTATCGCTACAGGACACTATTTAAATGATGAAAAAATCTAAGTACCTATTTCAAAGTGTCAAAAATCTGAATTCGAATAAATTCGTTAATAAAGAAAATATTGGAGGTGGCATAATTGGTGAAACACCTATAGTATGTATGTATGTATAGAAATTGCCAGACAAATAATAATTATTTTATGGTTCTTTAGCGTTTACTCTCGCCTCGACGGTGTACTATCATTTCAACTTGTGCGGGCGCGTGTGTATGAGTAGGCGAGGCGATACGGATGCGTTTAATTTCCAGTAGTCGTTGGAAATCGCCCTCTGCCATTTAATATACTACCGGACTCGTCGTCCTCCCTCCGTCATAAATCGTTTATAACAATTCTGCTTGTTGAACGACGAAGTTCCTTTTCCCTGCGATATTTTATCTTGGATATTTTGTTTGTTCAGCTCTCTAGAAAATCTATTCAGATTATAGCAGGAAAAATGGAATATGCTTGTATTCCTAACACCCTGAAGCCTTTTTCTTTTATTTTCAACCATGCTTCCGTAGTAATATAAAACACATATTATTATTATTATTATTACTACTATATTTCAATATCTACGAAATTAATGTTTTTTTAATTTTTTTTCTTGCTAGCTAGTGCATAATTTGTATTGCCGGTAAGTCAAGACTGAAAAAAAAAATTAGATCAGTTCAATATACTTTCGTATTCTTCGCGCGTGCAACAGCTTATCATCTGGGCGACCGGGCAGGAATTTTTTTTTATTTTAATCGCAAGACACCAGTGACGCACAGATGAATACTACGACTCTTTTCATCGTACATATAAAAACCGAGTTTTTTCTCGTCAAGTATATGCATACATACATACATAGTTTAGGACAAGATAAATAAAAATAAAGTGTTTTTTACGATCCATCAGAAATGCGGGCCTGTGGTTCGCAATTATTTTTTCGGAGATATTCAAAGAGGGGACGGAAACTATTTGGCGGTTAACTTATTTTTATCAATTTTTATATTATACTTACGTATAATGAAAGTCTGTGTTTGTTTATATTATTTATTATGAATCGCCTAATTGTATTAACGAAACATTACATTTTGTATCCGCTATCAACGCATCGTCAACAAACGGTAATTTTTATTATACAGTGTAATAATAATATGTCGTCCATCACTTTTGACAGTTTATAACATTTATTTTTCAAAGAAATAGTTATGTTTTAATATTGTCTACTAAACACGAGTACAAGATATAGCAAGTCGTTATTAAAAAATGAGTGTTCAGTTTTTTTTATTATAACCATTGCATTCTTCCATTGTTCACATTATGTACTAGTATGTACTAGTATTAATTACCATACTATAATATTATTATTCCATACAAAATTTATACAGATACATGGTGGAATTAATTATCAATCTATGCATATTTTATAATATACTATATTGTTGATTTTACCACTTAAATAGTTTAAATTCATTAAGTATATTATGATTCACAATATTATAATAACACAATAGTGTCAATCTATCAACCACTATCGAGACTTTTGCGGAACCGCGTTATTTAGTTATTATATTATTAAACCTATACATTTTTTATTTTATTTTTTTTTTTAGTGATATTTACATTTCACCTTTGTAGGCATTGTATTATTCTGGGAATTGTTCTTATATGATACGGTTTGATGCGCAACTATTCGGTTTATATTCTGTCCCATCATCGGTTTATTTTTTCAGACGGATATTATATGAAAAACACGAACGTACCTACATAATTTGTGTAAAATATATAATAATAATACAGAATCCTATACTCGCTGCTGTAAAATAAATTGCAACAAGTTATGCGTAATATGGTTGACGATATAGAATTTCTAAAATTATAGTAATAATATTGTAGGGTACCTACAGGGGTTTAATACGAATTTATAAAATGCTCTTGTCGCTGTTATCGGCAAAAGATTTCATCCTCATCTATGTGCGTGCAACTATCCCCTGCACCGCTTCTCATCAAAATTATGATAATATTTCATTTAAAAATTTTCTAATAACTGCAAAAGTAGCAACAGGTGTATTAGGATATTATTCCATTTAAGCGCAACTGCATGTGTATAGTATACATAATAATATTATATACATCATATGTTTTGTACGATTTGATGTACTGTGTACTATAGACGTGCCCGTGAAGAGGAAGAAGAGGAAAATATATGAAAAATGTTTATGTTTTCTAAGTAAAGTTTAGGAAAAATTGCCGTGTTATATTTATAATGTTTTCGTTGAGCACGTGGACTTAAAAAACTGTTTTCACTGGTGTGTTAGATTTTCGAGGGGTTCATAAAATATTGATAGCCATTCCAATAGTATTTCCAGCGTGTTCCTTGATGTGTATATGGTAGTTCTTACAAACTGGGAGACATAATATGCACCTGATCTATAGTCAAGGTAAATAGCTAGGTTAATTATTAGATAAGGTAAATTTGAAAGTTCCAAGTGCTGATTTGAGTAAGTTTTCTCCATTTCACGTCCCTGTAATGTGTGTGACTAACTAAATTTATATAATAAATCCGTCTTGCGAATGAAGTGCAATTAGCCAATGAGGCCTATCACTCTTAAACTGTTTATTAATTAAATCTTTTCGTATTGTTATTTATATAATTTGTTTATATTGTTTTATATACTTTAAGTAAATTTATGTATTGTGTTTTATTGTGTTCAAGGGCCCGTGCCGTTAATTTATATAAATAAATAAATATGCGCAATTTGCAAGTTTTCGGAATCTCGACCCTCACGGTGGACAAAGTAGGCCGCAGCGCTGTGCAAAATCGAATAGCTCATTAACAATCAGGGGGGGGGGACTTTTCATGTTAAAAATGAATAGGTCCAGACAAAACTACGGAAATAACGGAATGAGATTCATTTCGAGGGTTTTCCGAATGCACGGGAATGTGCAGGATGTCAGGGGAAATTGTACGTCCGCTGCCGAATCCAAGGGATGACGATAAAAGCGTCGTCGAAATAGAGAGAGTGCTGGCCGTTCGAGGTCAACGGCTGGAAATATTGTAATGTAGGCGAATAAATATAGTGAGTAACCATAACAATAACAATAACAACAATCATACGAGTATAAAACTGGAGTGGACTGCTGCAGTGAGGAGGAGGGGCACGGCCGTAGAGATTTTTTGAACTCTTCTTAACTCGACACTTCCCGGCTCACTATGATATTTAATTTGTTTGCTTATATGACATACCTATGCACACATATATTATGCAAAGTTATTTTTTGTTTACTCCTGCTTATGTACCACATAATAAAAAAAGTGTTTTTTTTTAAATTTTAAAAATATTATAAATGTATCAATATTATTTTTACGAACGCGTTTTGTTCTGCTATGACTATGGTTTCCAATTAATACGTAACTAATTGTATTATTATGATATTATATTGTACCTGTTCAGTTTTAAAACTTTTATTTTGCATTAATTATGAGCAAATATATTTAGAATTTTACAAATACTTTCTTTTATTTTTTTTATTCTAGTAGTGGGTATTAAATTAAACAATTGGGACGACCTCTAGGATTACGTTGTCACAATGTGGTTTTGAATTTCCTGCAATTATATATTTGAATATGAGACATAAAATAATTATTTTTCTACTTTAAATGCATATTGTAAAGTGTTTTATAGTGCAATATATATTCACAGTCCTAATAATTTTTATTCTGCCTGTACGGCTGTGCATATTGTACGTCAATGTATATTTATGCCACGGCGCTCATCTTTCTGGCGAGATGTAAACATTTAACGAGAAAATAATATTTTACTAGCAATGTGGTTTCTTTTTTTCACCAACAGTGTATCATAATTTAGAAATATTATATTATTATGTATATACATAATGCATTTTGAAAGATAAAACGAAATCCATTACAATATTTGTTCGCAAAGAATATATTCACTTTCAATTCGACGTAATGTTTAACATAATATTATCATAATACCATTTCTATTTAAACGATAATGACTACTGGAGACGGTAGTTATCGTCGTCGTCGTCGGCGTCATCATCGAAGGAACGCTAAAATAATTCATAAATATATATATAATGAGCCGACTATACGTTTTAAATATAGCGTTCTAAAGAGCATCTTTTTAAGCATTCATGTTTAGTATTTTTTTTTTTTTTTACTCACCACAATTTGATCGTTCTTATTATACAATATCGCTTATTATATGACATGTGTATATAATAATATTTGGCGATATAATTTGGTCGTGAGTTGTAAAAATCGATTGTCCAACCTTGGGAAGAAACAACAACTAAGGCGTGCAAACGAGTGAAAAAAAAATATCACTTCGGTGTAAAGACTATTATAGGATCGCGTGTAAAGCCGCTTCCCCTTACAACTTGGTGCAGTCTATAACTATAACTACATAATACGCTATATTGTTTTTTATGGGTCAACATATTTATTATTTGACGTATACAGTAGTATAATAATAATAATAATTATATATATATAGAAAAAGAGAGAGAGAGACATAAGAAATCATTGCTCGCATAGCCACACAGAGCTGTCCACTGAGAAAAGCCGAAAAGTTTTTGACGTTTTGACTAATTTGCACAACATATATATATATATTATACTTTACCCGCGGAGACGTATTTTTTTCTTTTCTCTTCTTACCGACCACCAGACATTTATTAAAAGAGTCGTATTACTACTTGGATTACAGTTTAGATACGAAATACCAAGGACCTTAAGACGTGTATTTATATTATTTTTGTTATTACCGATAGCTATTTGACATTTCATGATTCGTCGCATAACCAACTCACAGTCTGCTGATTCGTGCGTATACGCTACGACGTACGGATTTCAAATCTAATACCTACCTATCTATAATGCATTTTGATTTGATTCCTTTTTAGTTTTGAATTTTTTTTTCTGCCTTTAGATATAAAAGAATGATTTTTTCCTTCTTATAGCTATTTTTTAATCGAAAACGATGCTCGCTTGTTGCAGCTTTAACTTAAATTATTATTTGTTATGACATACCTACATACTAGACAATTCGATGATAATCTATTTCCATACGAAATGTCCATTTATGACATAGAATACGTTAAAGTATATAATATTTTGTAGGCACAATGTGTAAATCTGAATTAAAAACATTTAAGATACATAATTTTTTTACCAAAACCACCTGTTATGTTATTATTTTTATTATTTATGGGCCAAGTTGAATATCGAGCTGTATATTATGTATATTATATGAGTATGAATAAATTGTCATATTTTTTTATGGATGACCATAACGAAATGCATTAAACAACTATACTGCAGAAATGATTGTTGTCACGAACAGCTTCGGCCCATATTAGTAATAAACAGCACGCACGACAATTAACTGGTTGGGGCTGCTATCGTGGTAGTATTCAAATTTTACCTGACAAATATTAGGCTTCAATTAAAGGTGGAATAAACGTACCTACATATTATTATTATTATTTATTTTAATGTATACCACGTAACCTGTAGTTACGTGTGGTTACAAGAATAATTAACAAGCACGAATTCTGCAATTAACAATCACAAAGAGTCGTAATCGAATCCGGGTACGTACAACATGGTGCGTTTTAAATGGAAAACCCGAAGGTACAGGAGGGTATGGCATTATAATGTAGTTCCAGTGATATTTATATTATGTAATTATTTTGCATTATTATTATGTGTTAGTTTTATATTTTTCGTGGGTATATAGTACTATACTACTATACACAAGAGTCAAGTGAAACGTTCGTGACTATTGTATTTTTAAGGTTTCGTCGATTGTCTTTAAAAGGTTTCGGCCGGGTTCGTATTTTTTTTAACACGTCTGCACAATAATGAATTGGGGTGCCCTTTGAACCGTCGTTTGTCACGCAGTCGTTTCAATTCGAAATGGCTCAATATAAATTAAAACCAACAGTATGTAAATAATACTAGTTAATTTTTATAATCAATGGATAATCCACATACTTAAATATTATCATCTATAATTTAAAATGATAAAAATTTAAACTTCGTATTCACACCGTTGCGACGGTTGACACTAAAAACAATATGCGAGATGCCCACCACGGTGGTAGAGGAGGACGGGTTTTCGAAAAAATAATAACACGCGAAAATGGATTTTTAAAAACGTTTACTTGCATTTGTAAACATACACACACACACACACACACACTGTAGTGAGGGTGTTGAGCTTGATTTATGTTTGTGTATTTCTTTCCATCGATGTCGCCTTGGTATATAAGAGCACATATATATATATATTATGAATAAAATATCTGTGTACAATAAGTACACACGAGATACCTGAAAGGAGAGGAACGCGCGTATGGAGGTGACAATATCAGACGATTTTACATACATAATCGCGTGTACCACACACGTGCGGTTGTGGATTTATGTCGTGGTTTTCCCCACTCCCCTAGGATTATAAAATAAATAACAGAAAATACTAACGAATTAAATCGGATGGAAATAAAAGAAAATGGTTTGGGAAAACATGTGCATCGGCCGAGAGAACCGCATTTTGTTTACCGGATGTTACGCACATTCACACACGATATTATATAATATTATTATTATTATCTATTTCGAATCCATATGGTTATTTTATTTCACGATTAACACGATCAAGCAGTTCTCTCGCGTGTAAGTTTCGGGTTAGGTTTCACTCATACCCGCTACGTATTATTTGTCTCAAAATCTTATAATATATTATTTATATATATATACAATTAAACGATGTAATAAAAACGTTTTGTATGTGTGCATTAAGGGTTTTATTTTTCAGTCGAATTGATTTTTATTCAGTCCCACGGTCAGATAACGTTCATGATAATATATACACTTCAATATTTCGTATAATGCATGCACACGGATATTTTATTCGGGTTTTTTTCATTCCGGTATATGTGTATTATTTTCAAAATACCGTCTCCCGGATAATTGGTATTCATGAATTATCATCGGAGGAATATTGCAGCATACGCGTTCGAATTATCTTATTCCGTACCGTTTGACGACAAACGCCGTTTTCTCCGTCAGTATTATAATGTTATGGCTGGTGTAATGTCTTTCATATATGGATACGAGACGGTGTTTATATATTCAACATCATCACATTGACGCGGTGTAGTGTTTTGAAAAGTGCTGTGGTTTTTTATGTACGGTTTTCCATTTTTAACGACATATTATTTGTGCGGAGAATCAAAAAATAAACTTTTTCTCCGTGTATACTGCAATATATTCAGACGTTTTTATCCGAGTCGATAAAAAAAAAAAAAAATAGCTAATAAAAGCGTATAACGTCCATGAGGTTACAATATAGATACATTGTCCATCTCGTGATAAAAAATAACTACCCTGAATATATAAAATGCTCATGCTCTTATGAGTTTTTGCATCACGCAGCATCTGCACCCTTTTGCGTCCCTAAGGCGCCGTTTCAAATTTAGTTAGCGTATGATGTATAGGTGTGTATACTTATACTTGCACATCGAGTATCGGCATTAAGCCGTACAATAATATCATAATAATATCTCGTGCTCAATATTATTATGTCGTTTTGTAATTACCTTTTTTTTTTTTAAATCGTCTAAATTATATTTTATATACGTTGCCGTTTTAGCACAACTTTTGCGCGTGTTGTGGCTCCACACACGAGCACATATATATATAATATATATAATATACGCTATACAGACTCGTGTGTTCACAAACCGTGTTATTAACCATGGCATTTTATTTTTCGATGGCCTCCTCACCGCAATTCACCAACTGCCCTGACCCGGAACTCTGTAAGTATATTATTGCAGGGCAAAACTCGCAAGTCCGTGACCGATCGACTTACGTGGTTCATTGAAGCCCGCCTGCGTAATCAATCAAAAATAAAACACATACGTTCGTGTATTGTACAAAATATATACACTTATATTTGCGTCCACATGGTTAGGTATACTTATTTTTGTATATAAATAGTGTACATACCAGGCGGTATTGTTATGGTTACAGAAACCGCGTTTTGTGTGTTGTCGGCGCGATATTTTTATTTTAATATTCTGACGTACAGAATACGGAAAAACTCTATGTGAGATTTTTTTTTTTTCATTATTATTAATTATTTTCAGTATATTATTTTGCTCATCAATTCGATATTTGCGGTCATCGGACCGATCCCGACCGACTGTCTTACGTAATTTACCGTCTGGTGAACGCGTTTTTGAGAATATATATTTTTATACGTGCGATGTGTAAAATCTTGACACAGTTCATAAACATTTAAAAAACAATTCGACGAGATTGCACTTTAAAAAGTTTATTGTACATACACACGTTTTAGTTAAATAAACACTTAGTGCCATAGTGTAACAGTTGTGTTTTTTCGCTTTTTCGCGTGAATACGTTTTCCATAAATTTAATGTTTATAAAAAAAGCGATTCAAAAAACAGTCCATTGTACAAGAGAAAAATAACAAATTAAAGAACGACGGGCATCAACAGACTGCCAATGCCGTCTGTGATAAAATATGCGTACAAACATCACTTCGGCTCAGTGTCAGCTGTTCAATAGATATTAAATGTACGCCATTCCTGTGTAGTCGTATATAACTGTTATAATTAATGATATAGCCTTAATGTTGTTTTACACACCTTTTTATATTTCGAGAGAGATCATAAGTGCTGTATTATAGCGCAGGGATCAGAGGGTTTTTGTTTCAAACTCAAACCGGCATATTAAAATACTATATTATACATTGCGCAATTATTGGGGTTATTGATCATGTAACGACCGTAATACGCGCTCATGATGCTTAGGGCGTTATTTATATTCTTTATTTTTTTTCATTAAAAAATCAACCATTAGGTAGCGAAATGGATATCTCAGTCCACCCTGTACGTAGTGGGATACGATATTATAGTATATATTATGCACTCGGGTTTTTGTACTCTTCAAAATGCCTTTTTTTTTTTTAATTATTATAGTGGTAAAAAAACACTCTAAGCATGCGTCTATATATTATATATATATATACAGTGCATAGTCGTACTACACTGCGCTCTAATACACGTACTATGCTCTTTGTTCCGTAATAATATATATATGAAGTTATTTCACTTGACGATGTTTTTCATCAAGCATTATACGAATGGTACGTGTGTGTGCAATTATTATTATTATTATCGTTGGCGATGTTTTATTTCCTTACTCTCCTCTCTCTCTCTCTCTCTCTCACTCTCTCTCTCTCTCTCTGGCCCTCTCTGAAAATAACCTCGAGGATTCGAGTATATTGCTTATGTATCGTTATAGCTATAGTGTACTCCGTTCATTATATTAATATTAAGTGGGTACATTATTGTGTGGTGTTCGGCCACCGACGAACGGTATATTTTCGTCAAGATCAAATCCATATAAATACGACGGTATACACGTTGTGTAGTTCATAATAATAATATATTAAGTGCTACTGATCACGCTCGTGACGGTTAAAGTCTGCTGCGGACTTCGCGCGCTGATGTGTCGGCGTTATATTATTATTATTATTATTATCGGAGGTCGCATCGAGTGATGTGATTTTTTGTACTGTGACATGGGCTTGGCTATGATTCGGTTAACCAGTGGTAACCTATCGTAACCTTACCCATTAGGTATAGGTAATTCGGCAAATTAACGCGTTTCGAAGACGTCGAAGAATATTACTACTATGGGTAGTCATTATATTATAATAATATTTATTCATATTCGACTATCGCTCGATTATCCACGCTCCGTCACTCGGGTTGTCCGCAGCTATTATTATATTATTAAGTAGGTATATTATTATTATTATCCGTACGAGGTCAAATTTTCACGTGTATGGGTTTGTGCATATAATAATATAAGGAGATTACGAACGGAAATCGACTTTTATCGGTTGTTTTTACACGGTCGTCGACCGCGAATGGGGGGAGGGGGGGAGGGATCCAAAAGCCACGTATATCGCGGATAATACGCCGCGGTTAATGGATTCAACATGGACACGGCGTGGACGAGTATAACGGTGTGTTTATAGCGTTAAATCCACGTGTAATAATATAATGTGCATTATCATACTGCGATGACGATGGTAATAATGATAAAATCATATTTACATTTTTCGTGTAGGGGTCCGAGCGCGCAAAACGTTTCAAAGGGCATGTCGTAAAAAGTAATGAACGGTCAGCGGAAAAAAAAAACACAAACCCGAATACAGTGCATACGCCGCAGTAGCTGCCGTCGCCAACAGATAATATTATAAGCGATTAATACATTTTAATATGCGTGTAACGATAAAATATATATATAAATGATAACAAATCGCAATAATTGTATTCGCCGCCGCAGTTATAATCAGGCTCGGTCGATTGCTGCGACGTGTCACACGTAGCATTTATTATTGTTTTTAGACTTTTACTCTGTCCCGCTCGATTATTGATAACTAGTACTAGCGACTTATTCATGGCCTAAAAAAAAAAAAAAAAACCTTGCATGCATTTATACCTTAAAAAATCACTAATATGCGTTTAAACGGAAATTCATAGTATTTAATAAAACCTTTTTATTTTGTTATCTAGATAATATTTACATAATTATAATTTGTATTGTATAATTATTTTTTAATTATCGGGAATCACATGCGCGATGTACCACTAAGTAGGAATGCGAGTAATCGGCGAGGATAACACTAATCTTATAAAAATAAAAACATCAAAATAATAACTCAAGTTCGGGAAATCTATTTAAAACTATGTTTTTTTTTTTTTTATAAAACTTAAACCTTTATATCGAAAATGGTCAAATATGTAAAATACGCGACTATAGATTTTGAATTTAAACTCGTATTGGTACGAAACAAATGTCTATATTACTTAGCCGTGTCATAAACGATTGAAAATGAAAAACATACAAACTCCTAGACGTCCCTAGCCCCTAGTTATAACTGCAGATACGACAAGTGTTATGTTTTGTTCTTATTCAGCTTCGGACCACGACCATGATGTCGTGCCGTACGGCCTCGGAGGTCGACAATTGTACTCGAATTCTGTGCGGCGAGAAAATCTAGAAGACGATTTTTTTAAAACGATTAAAAAACTTTTAATATTTTGCAGTTACCGACGTCGGGAGAAACAGGCGCAGAACTGACGGTCCGGGAGCTGGAAGAGATGGCGTGCCGGCAACAGCACCAGATCGAGTCGCAGCGGCAGCTGTTAGCCGCCAAAGAGCAGCGGCTCCGCTACCTGAAGCAGCACGACGTCAAGCACCATCAGGTGGCGGCGGAGCACGAGCGGCTCCGCCGGCTCCGGGACCGGGTCGAGGCTCAGGAACAAAAGCTCCGCAAGCTCCGGGCGCTCAGAGGTCAAGTGGACCAGACTAAACTCAACAACGCCACACTCAGTGAGTACCTGTCCGCATATCATTATTACAAACATATTACTACATTCGTCATCGTTATCATCGTTATGTAACACTGCACCGGTGTGATGATGTACATAATAAAACCACGCCGGTACGACGTTATTCGTACTACTCTCTCAGTCTTCGGCCACATTGTTGTCATACTGTATCATATATATATATGTAAATAAAGCCGGGAGAGTCGTATTAGAGAGACACCGTATTTGTGTCCACAACGGCATAATGTACACGCTCTGTAATCGCACGTTGCACCCACGCACAAAATAATGAATATATGTAGGTCGTGCCGCGTGCGTGTGCACGACCGCCAGAAGAAGACTTGTTATTGTCGCGCTGTTTTATACACGTGCACGAGCGCTTATATGCATTACGTATACGATGGGACACTTAAGCGGGATTTGGGAATTTTCCCCTCCTCCCCTCGGTGGGGAGGTTGGTCGCTCACTGCATAACGGCCGGTGCACGTCCCCAGGTTTTTTCTTTTTCCATTTTTTTTTTTTTTTTTACCTTCATTTAAACGCGATACGAACGACGACAACAACAATACGTCGCCGTTTTTACAGGTTTTACCGTACTTACTTAATGCTCGTGTAGGTATGTGTATTTGGTATATATATATATATAATATTTATTCAGTGCGTGTGTCCTCCGCGATACGGGTAGGTGATATTATATTATATTTAGGGTTTATCGTAATTTCCGAAGTAGGATTTTTAATCAAGACTCGTATATAAATATATCGTAAACAGATTTGTGGAGAATTATAGAGAATTACAAACGACTATTTTTCGTTTAAAATAAATGAAAACATATACATCTACGTTTAATACGTATAGCGATGTCGTTAAAAATAGTTTCATTAAAAAAAAAGCATGTTATTTTTCAGTAGATAAATTATACGGTTATCAGATTGTCTAGTTTTTGCGTTCGAATCGAAAACAACCGACTCTTTTAAATGATCAAGTTCCCCCAAAACGACAGACCGATCGCACTCGTGTATTCCGCGACGTATTGTAATAACGTATCGTTTATTCTAGAAACGTCTTGTACAATAATATCATACACAATATACTCATACGCACATCATACATAAATATAAGATTATCATAAAAGCTTTTATTCAATTTTATTCGCCGTACGGCGCGGAGCTCAGACAGTGTCGTGTCAGCATTAATCAGGTGCTACAATGATAGTATTTCGCGGCGAAATGAATGCGTCTGAATATTTTTCGATAGCGTCGAATTAAATTCTCCGTCGATGCATTATCATTATTATTATTATTTTTTTTTTTCTAACGTCCATTGAAACTACCTCAAGGTTTTCGTCGATGATTATCACGAGTGGGTAGTAGGGAGATCATGTGATCTATCTATCTATGTAATACGTATATCACTATATATGCACGATACTAACCTCCTCCTCCAAGAGGAGACATGTGCGGTATTCACTCCCAGTGGAGTGGGACCTGGTTGGAAATCGGATGACATAATCGGACGACAGCACGGTAAAATGGCGGTTGCGTAGAATCACATAATTTGTTTGCGCATTTAGATCCGAATTGACATTAATTTTTTTGTTTATTTTTGAATTCAAAGCATCTTTTTCATAAAAACACCCATTTGGAATACGTTTTAATTTCATAATATTGACCGCATATGTCATGTATTATACGTCATAACGTGCGTCCTTTCAAGACAGTAATCCGTCAATATGGAATCATTTTTAATTTTTGTATTTTGAGAATTTGTATTTACTCGGAAGAGCTACTTTACACTTATTCATGAGTGTGTGGTAACATTTCCATTGCAATCTCTCGCTCGCTTATACATAAGCCGTTATTAATATTTTAATGTTTATCAATTTAACATTGCGGACGTGACAAGTAGCTTATTTTTAACCGTAAGTTAGGACGAGGAGAGAAAATGAATACAAAATCGGATATATTTTATTACCTCGACATTCTTTGACTACATAAGCTTCAAAACATTTTGATTAGTATAAGCCACCATTAGCTCCATATCAGATTTGTTATGTGTACCTAGAAATCATTTTTCATTTAAAACTAAATGTACAGCTCGCTATCAGGGCAAATGCTTTGGTAAAAATTATGTCAAAACTTCCTTCCAACACAATAGTGTTTTTGGATTTCATGATGATAACTAAAGAAAAAAAGTACACTTGTCATCACGTGGCAGTGCATAAACGCGTATTATTATAATACGCATTTTGTGTAACACGAGATTTTATTCCCGTCGCTTTTAAAAGCTTTTTTCTCGTTTAATTGAAATAAAACCGACGCCGGTATAGGTGCTAGGCATTATAGTATGAAATTATTATTTCTTATTTTTCTCCAAGAGCGTTTATATTAGTAAAATGTATCATAATATGATATATATATATATATATATGGCGTGTAATATAAAATATAATAATAATACACTATTGTGTAACGGAGCATAAAATATGTAAGCAGAATATATATTTTTTCGTCGTATATAGAAGTGGTCGTGGTTGGTCTTTGATTGAAAAATCGATACTCTTCTCATACCCACACACACACACAGCGCCCGCGCTGCGGTCCGCGGTCGACGTCGATCTGTTCCATACGTCGTCGACGCCGTTGTAGCGTTTCCTTGACATCTCTATATCACGCGAGACTGTGTGTTATATGGGAATAATGATGATATCCAACCATGCGGCGGCGTGTAAGTGCCTTTTCGGTAAGAGCTTTCGCGTATACGTTCGTCCCAGTGCGCGTTTGGAGCAGCATTTAAAACGGCGCAGGTGGCAGCTGGCGAGCACATACCGCCGAGCACAACGAAAAAAAGAGATAAAATCAAATAGTTATTTTTCGTACGGCGAACCGCAGAATTATTTTCAGAAACCGACAGACAATTGTATTTTGACTGGTAACACCTATATATTATGTCCGATTGATGGGTTAGTGTGTGATGTAATGATTAGAAAAAGGGGTCTACTTAATTATTCGAGGGAGATTGCATATTTCTAAATTCATTATTTATTAAATAATCATAACTTATTAAACAAATATTATTATATTACCTCTCTGATTTCCGTGTCGATCTGTTCGTTGTTGGAGCCGTGGCTTTTGTCTGATATATGAAAAAAGGTGACCGATTTGTATTTCAGAATAAAAAGACTTTTTTCTTTGAATTACTACTTTTTAACTTTTATTTAACACTCTTTTTCTTTTTATACATTAACATGCATATATATATATTAAATTATTATTAAGAACGTTTATAATTGATTAACTATATCTTACCGTGCAGACAAGCTGCATAGACGCTTGCCGTCCGTGCAATGACACACAGATGACGCGAGAGAAGAAAAAAGAGAGCCGCATGAGCGGCAGACTGGAGTTCTTATGATATGATATCTCAATGTGTGTGTGT
>JACXSJ010000328.1:79832-119135 GCA_014851325.1 Pentalonia nigronervosa
TGTGTGTGTGTGTGTGTGTGTGTGTGTGTGTGTGTGTGTGTGTGTGTGTGTGTGTGAGAGAGAGAGAGTGAGAGAGAGAGAGGAAGCGTGAAACGGTGTGACGACCGCGTCGGTGGTTGGCGGCGCCCGACGCCCGCGTGGACGAGCAACAATTTATATTAAAAAACTTTTTTTTTTCTCCTCTGAAAAACCTATATTTATATACATAAATACACATCGTACGCGAGCGCGCGTGCTCAATGGAAAAACGTCGTTTTTTTATTTTTGTTTTAACGCGTCTCCCATCGTCTTTCTCTTTATTCTTCATCCGCGGCTTAATGGCCGAACGAATAATCTTCCGTTTAAAACGGCTGCAGGCGTGAGTGGCGGCGTGAGTAATTCCGATTCGCGAAACTATTACGGTGTTATATATATATATATATATATATATTATATAAACGCGCGCGCGTTACTCCAAAAAAGAGACATTTGTGCAATTATAAAAACGTTTAAATCCCCATAGTGCGGCGTGTGAGATATACGAACCAGAATATATATGTGTGTGTGCGTGTATAACCTCATCCTCTCCTTCTCATCTGCAGATCTTTCTCGTCATATGCTCCGCGCGTCGACTATACAACTCTTAACACTCCGATTCCAATGCGCTACGCAAATATTTTTTTCCAGCAGACGCATTATAATCGTCTGGTCCACGACCGGAAACCGCGACAAAATATTATGTAGGTACATTTATTAAAAAAAAAAAAACACAAACTTCCACTCGTAAAAACTCGAAGTCGATTTGCACATGCATTTCCCCTCCGTATATATATATATATATATATATATACGTAGCGGACCAGCGCGTTTTCCCACATCGTATTATGATGATATCCGATATACAGGAAGTGTTGTGCGTTACCTAGATAATTTTATCTAGATAAAAATGTTTATCATTTTATCTTAACTGTTTTATTAATTTCACTCGACTTTAATTAATATAATTTTTTTACGATGAATTGTTTTTATAATTAATTAAACAATAAAATGAAGTGTCCAGATAATTAAAAATGTTCAGTATATAAATATGTATTAAATATTATTTTTTCTTATTCAAATTTATTAATTTAATCTATATTGTATTTTTATATATTATAATAAATAATCTAAAATAAAAATTTATAAGTGTGTGTAAATATTACAATTTAATTTATAAAGTTTTTAAAAATCCAAAAACTAGGTACTTGTATAATTACCTGTTTTTTTTTATCTAGATAAAATCGATATTATTTTAGCTTTTATCTTGATAATTTATTTTTAATTTTATCTGTCGTGTCTTATTTAGATCATTTTTAAGTTATCTGTGCACAACACAGTATACAGGTGACTCACTCTATAGTCATACGTTTTTAACCATTGATTATAAATACTAACATTGTTTATAATCGTTGATGTAACTATTAAGCGACACGGACGATGGATGAATTCGTTCGACAACCTATATGGCGGTCAATCTTTTCAAACGCCTCCTCCTAAGCTGCAGACCACTCGATTCAGTTATCCGTCAGATTTTAATTAGTCCGCGGTTTTCATATAACCTTGCTTTTTTACACTGCAGTCGGCAACATTATACGGTTTGCTGTCGTACATAATACAAAAAAAAAAAATTAATGATAGTAATTGCAGCATCGCTGAACCTTTAGAATTTAATATTTTACAGTAGTTATATATATATATATATATTACGGTTCGCTAGACGACAAGTTTATTTTCTACTTTTTTCAACGCAATTAATAAAATATTATTATATAGGTAGGTACTAGGACATAAAATAAATTATATATTATACAGATCGTACATTTATGCACCCGATTATATGTCCGGGTTTCCGCGATGGCTTTAACCGGGAAACGAGAAAACACGACTTGACATATATTATAAGTACATAACATATTATTTCTATAAAGTTTCGTGTTTGATGACCCGCCCATTATTTACGATAGTGGTGGGGGAGGTGTTGGCCGGGGGCACAAAAGGAGAAATGAATATTCCGGGCTAACCGATGACAAACGAATAGTTCTGAGTTGAGGCAATTAAGTTCAAACTAATTATGCGTGCTAAATATTGTTAAACATCGCTTTACGCTAATAATCACTGGGAATCGTTTAGAATTTTGACGCCACCCGCGGACGTGCAGACGACCAGTGGCGCCCATCCCTATGACTAGGTGTAACTGTCACTACATATTGGAAATAAAATATTATTTTTATAATAATATAATATTATATTATATTCAAAGAAAAATATTTAACATTTAGTCGTAAGAAAAAAATACTTATATAGGCCACTTTTTGGTCACTTTTTCGAATAACTTAAACCACTTCCAACCATGATTATAACTTTTCTTTGGTACATTAAATTTACAACCGTTACATTTTGAGTTTTGGAGGGAGGTGGAAGGGTAAAATTATGTCTTGCCACACCTGAAACATATGTTTTGTCTCTGCAGACAACGGCAGTGGTGTTATTGGCGCCGACGACGACACTATCTCCACCGCGCGAGTGAGACGCGCTCGCACAAAATATCCAGGTGCTTACGATCTGAAACGTTTGCCGTTATTGTCCCGATTTCTAAACGAACGCAATGAAATGCTTAATTAAATTTTGTGCGGTCCGCTCGTACATTTTATTATTTTGTCGAATGACGTTTGTAAAGTATAATATATATATATCGTTGCACTGCAGCGGTGATGTGTTTTTATTTTTCACATCCCCACCCCTCCCCTGATCGCTGAATTCGGCCAAAAGCACGCGTACTTATTTGCGTATTGTGCAGTCGTTGGTTTTCGAAAGTTTATTGTGGCATTTCGAAAGTAATTTTCCTTCAAAGTAATTACGACTGGTGCTGCAGTTGTTCACGCGGCAACGTTTCAAACAATTGTTAATAAGTTTAATAGCGCTGCTGCTGCAACATCGCAGATTCATAAGTCGTGTTCCGTTCGTCGAAAAACAATAACACCCACAACACCCAAATGTGTGTGTGCATAATTATTATTGAACGTACAACATGTCATATTAATTATTGTGATTTAAATGATTATAATCGTTGATTAGAAGTCACGTGTCGCGCGCGGCATGTCACCACTTGCGCATATCCGCATAATAATATGTTTTCGATAATATCGCATTATAATATTATGCAAAACGCAGACAAGACAAAATGATATTTTTAATATTAATTGCAATATCTCGATGTATTATGTATTGGAACCAGTGCTCGAATTGTGAAATTGAAAGAAATGGATTAGGTAACTCAAATAAAAATTGAATCAACAGCTGTAGCGTTTTAACCGAACATTAATTTAACACTAACCCGTGGGAGGCTTTGCCCCCCACACCTCCCTTGATTACTACCATCATATTTTAAATTAAATAATTCTTAATATACATTACTTTTAAACTAACTCGTTGACATTTAATATTTTAACACCACGTACCCGTGCGTTCTTTTAGAAAGATATAGTACGTGAACGTTATAATTGAAATCAAAAGCTAGTTTTAGAGCCGAGTTCATATGTGTCCCCCCTCCCCAATTCGAGAACTGATTGGAACATCAATGGCTTATAGATTGCGGTGGGGTTAGAATGTAAAATAATTATATTTGCACATAGTAATATACTCGTATGTATACCTATATTATAGTTTCCAATCAGACGTGTGTAATTTTATCGCGCACATCATATTATTATGCGTATCCTTAACACTTTGAATCGTATAACGGTGTGCTTTGGGATGGAACAAATGCCATTCAACCCGTTAAAAAGTACAATGAACTTGGAGGACAAAGTACCTACTCCGATTGTTGATTACGTTAAGTAAAAAAAAAAAAAAAAAAAAACGTTGCCAACGATGAGACGCGTATAATGCTTAGAATTTAATTTTTTGTCATCTGACACGATAATTACATATTAATTACACTTTTTACATGTATAGTTGACACGATTATCATAACAATGCGATCGTATTTCAATGTTATACATACATTATACCTATATAGTATAATACTTGTTTTATTATGCATTTTTTATAATTTTCTTACACCTTCACAGTGTACATGTAATAATATGTACGTTATATTTTCGTTGTATTATATATATATATATATATATATACTGTATACTCTTTATTTTGCGTACAAAAAATGCACCGTCCGTACCTATCGGTTTCGCACTGTGATTATTATTTTTGAAAGGATGATTCGGAGTACGAGTTATAATAATATACTAATTTGTTAAAAGCAGTTTTTAATTTTTTATACGTTTTAACAATGATTGTTTAAACTCTAAATTATTTGAATATTGATAGACCAGACGATTTTAATTTACTATTTATTAATTTTAATGTTTTCAAATTTCTTTAATATCAAACCGTTTCCTTATTTCATATAATAAATATACAATTATTGTTATGGCTATAATACATTTGCTTCAAAACTCTGAACATTATATTTTAATTTAATATACTAAAGGTAGAGTGACAGAGATTCTAACATTGAGATTATTTTTAAATCTATTATTATTTTTTTTTTTTTTTTATAATAATTATAATTTATCAAAATACAAACTGTTATGTCAGTTTTTAAATAAAAATTACTAATATTCAAGTATATTCTCATAAAATATATTTTATTGATGTTATAACCGTACTTTAAATTATTATTAAAGAATATTTTATATAAGATTTTAATGAAGTGAAAAATTCATGGTTTTTCATGTTTTGTTTTTGACAGTTTTTATGAAAATAAAAATTATAGATATTAATTTTATATTAATAATTTTGGAATATTGAAAAAGAAAACTGAAAAATCAATAGATATTAATAACGTTTATTTTACACTTGGTTATTACACGACTCATTAATTTCGTTATCATAGATACTACACATTTCTACACCTATTCAATTTTACACGGATCATAAGCTAACACTGCCATCATATTGTCTATTCGGTTCATTATTGCTTATTCATTCAGGATCCAACATGAATGTGTCGGGCATTAATTTCGTCTCATGATTAAAATATTTCAATGCAATATATAAGTTTGAAAAATGATATACATTTGGTTTACCTATTAATTATTATTAATTATCCTTTATAGAAAAAAAAATGTCTAATGTATTAACGGTGAATTATATTTGGAAGGTATTCATATGCCTTGCATTAAACTATAATGCTTGTTTGTATGCACAAGTTAAATTACATTTATTTACTTATGATAGATGTGTTGAGGCTGTTTTATCAGCGACCGGAGGGAAAATCGAATTAGTTGTAGTGTTAATTTGGAAATTACTGTATTTTTAGTGCCCTGGCAAATGACTACAATCTATTTTCTACGGCATACCGTTAAACCTGACAGTAAAAATATGTTAGGCTTTGTCAAGCGTACAATATATGACTAGTTTTTTGACAAGTCACAAAGGGATTTGAAAATGTTGTTTTGCTGTAGAATTTGACCCTCAAAAAAAAAACCATTATAGGTTAGAAGAAAGTTGTTTTATTTTTTTTTTTTTTGCTGGATAGTAGTTTTGAAAAATTGTGACAGTTTGAGATTAGCCCAAAGGTAGATTTCTCGGTTGAAAACTGCCACGTGACGTTTCCCTTTTTTGCTCAAGGGCCTAAACGTAATCGTGTTTCATATTATTTAGTACTACATTTATTAAATTTAGACATTTTACTTTATTGTTTCAGCTTCTGACCTAGAATCGATCCGTGCCTTGTTTAATGAAAAAGAAAAAGAACTAACTATGGCTGTGGCTAAAGTGGATGAACTAACTAGGCAACTAGAAGACGTTCATAAAGGACGAGGTCATGCACAGCCTACGTCTCCAGCCTCCATAGAACTTGATAAACTACGAGCAGAGTTATTAGTGAGTCGTGATTATTATTCATAAATTTTAGTTATAGTCTTATAAAATTAATTTCTGATATTTACAAATAGGTACTATTTTTTTTTAATTTAACACGTTATATAACACTAATATATGCTGTTTTGTTATTTATTTGTGAAGTACCGGAACAAATTGGGTGAACAGCAAACTGCCAGGCTGGTACAACAACGAGAAGTTCTTTCCAAAAGACAAGAAGAAATGGCATCCATTGATCGGCGAATATCGGAACTACAAGCTAGGTTACACAGGAAGAGACTGCTCAACCAACAGTTGGCTAATCAAATCCAGGCTAACAAACCAGGCCAAAATAATAGGTAAGTAAACATTTTGAGTAGAATATTGCTATAAAGAGATTTAAACTAAATCTCGCTAAATGGCATCTAATTACATTTTGGTTTCTGAAATATTGTAAGCTATTAAATGTAAATTAATAAATGAATATTCATGTTGTTTGTAATCCAAGTCACTCTACTGTTAGATAGATTGTGGTTTTAAGCAGTAGGCCAAACACAAGTTTATGTGTATTTTCTTAAATAATGTGAATTGCAATATATAAATATAACCATATTTACCCCGTCAACAATTGGGATTTATTTTCAGTTTAAAATATTTATCGTAGGAGTGCATAAAAACTGTTAAACAACCATTGTATTAACATGTAAATTTTCTTTTGATTTAAGATCTCTGGGCAGCCCGGGTAAACAAATAATGCCGTTGTGCGATGGGAAAATGAACGGTGGTGGTGGAAATGTTGCGGCTATCGAGCCGTTTAATCACATACCGGACGCGATGAGCAAGAACTCGATGTTACGCAAGTCTGAGGATAATATCCTTAGCCACGCGACGGTCGACGGCGACCCACAATCGTATGGAGGACGGTCTGGAAGGTCTGAACTAAAGTCTCTATCTCAGCAGCCTCTGGTCCAGAAACCAATGGTGGACTCATACCAACAACAGTACCAGTCGTCAAATAACAATTACAAAATTGAACAACAGAATAACGGTAACCCAGGTGACCTCGCGTATTTTGGTGGTAGCAAGTTTGACCCTAAATACCAGACACTACCCTACAATACTAAATTTTCGCCATTGGCTAACTACGGCGGAAACCAACCAGCGCTTCAGCATCATCAACATCAGCAACAACAGCATCATCATCATCAGCAGCAACAGCAGCAGCAACAACAACAACAGCAGCAGCAGCAGCAACAGCAGCAGCAGCAACAGCAGCAGCAGCAGCAGCAACAGCAGCAGCAGCAGCAGCAACAGCAGCAACAGCAACAGCAGCTACAGCAGCAGCAGCAACAGCAGCAGCATCAACAGTGGTTCGGTCAGCACGAAGACATGTCCGAGGACATTAGTAGAGACCTAGTCAATAACAACACCAGTTGTTACGGAGTCGATCAAAAACTTAACGGAATGGCTCAAAGTAAAAAGTCAGTTTTGGCTGGCCAAGTTCTGACAAATCTGGGACAAAATTTACAAATGCAGAGTTCCAGCAGACCTATCAACGCTCAAGTGTATCACACAAAACCACTTTCGTCGTCCAATCATTCTTCTCAAAGGTACAGTAACAAATTTAATATTTATTTCTATACTGCACATTATCATATTATATTGTCAAATAACATACTTATTCAATATTATGTTTTAGGCCTTTAAACTATTCGATACACCATACTCCGGTTCTGATGACTAGAAACCAACCAGTTGGTGGGACTGGGATAATAAATCATCAGGTAATTAAATTTTATACGATATTATTTAGAATATTATATATTTTTTTCTTCGAGATAATTCGTATAATACTCTATGTACGTATTTATTTCGAATTTGTTCATGCAAATGAATCGATTTAACTTGAAACCGTATTTTCACGTTGATTTAATAGTACCTATTTTATTTCGTCCGGATTTTGGTGCGAATGAAAGACGGAGTATCAAAATGAATCATTTAGAGTATTAATCAAGACTATTGTGTTGTTGTACACGTTTAACGTAAGAATAATCGTTATATAAAGGGATTAGGGTATTCTACAACGATTAATAATATCGTCCTTATCGCAATGGTTGTAATAGTCCGCCAATTCGAATATTCCAAGAGCCTACAGGTTTTTTTCTTTCGTTTAATAATTTGGTACGAAAGTTTAATATATAGGTTTTCAGAAATCGAGACGAACTTAATTTAATATTGCATAACTTAATTTAGGGGAATAATTTGTAATGACTTTAGGTATGGTGCGCCACTGCCGTAATGTAATTTTCCATCATATGCTTTATTATATTGTGTTTATTAAAATAATAACATACAGAAACTAATTTTTCCACAGAAACCGACAAGCAGCGTGTCACCCATTTATCAGACATCTTCGACCAAGGTACAGCCGGTGCAACCTCAAGTGTTAAACTCTGTGGCGGCAAATCAAGTGGTGCCTAAAGAATCAAAACAACCAATTAGGCTAGCGGCGGTGGTTGCAGCGGAGTCTGAACAACCGGTCGGTGTGGACCGGGCCAGCAGCCCTCCGACCATTGGAAAACCAGCGTTACCCCCCAAACCTCCCCCGCCACTGGTCAAGACTTGTACCCCACCACCACCGCCGAGGCAAAACGCTTACCACCATCACATACCTCAGTATCACCAGTCAGACCCGTCGTTGGAAGACGGAAGCCTAGGAGGAGCTGGTGGTGGCCGTGTCTACTACACCGACAGTAGACCAGCCACAATTCAAAAAGACCTGACACCTCCCCCGCCCCGGATACCCAACGGTGGCATTGCTGGAGCGCCAGTAAAGCCTGGCTTTAGCAACTTGGTGGACTCGTCTGAGTCTGACAACTCGTCGAGTTCGGCGTCCATGCGATCCACGTTCAGTAACAACGCCAAGTGAGTGTTATGATGTGTAAATCATAAGATATAGTATTATAAAAATTATTATTGCAACGTGTGGTGTGAAAAACATTAAGCTTGATAAGATATTATACAAATATAATTAATGTATAATATTATATCATGGTATCGCACCGTCTACGTTTAGTGAAAGATAGTGAAGATTTCAAATTTGATTTTCAACATTTCTAGTTTATTAAAACTCGTATTATCTAGATTGTATTTTGATCCATTACCGTTCATAATGTTCAGCTTAGGTTACCCAGCACTTATATAATATCGTCAAAGTATGTGTGTGAATCTTCTTCTTTTTCTTTTTTGGTTGAACGGTCCCAATCAGGACTAGAACTACCACTAAGAGCTCTCCCCGTCCATATAAAAGACAAATTTAAAGATTTGTTTTGGCCTATAATGATTAATATATTTATGTCATTTATACCAAATTATCGAACTGAATCTAACTGTGTCAAAAAAAAAAAAAAAAAAAAATAGGAGGATTTATTTAATACTGCAGTTTTTGTAGATTTTATAACGCCGCATAGCAATAGAGAAACCCTGTACGATTGAAGTGCGCGTTTTGAGGTGTATAATATCTATGATAATATAATTGGATTTTTTTATGTTTTTTATTCACTCTTTTAGAAGTGGGGAACATTTGTTGGACAGCGTGAGGTCTGTGAGCATAACGACCAAAAATACGCCTCCCCCTCCACCTCCACCACCTCCACCCCAGCCACAGCAGTTGTCTGCTACCACAACCGCGTCTCCATTCGAACCCATAGGGGTCAAGGATCAGCAACAGCAGCAGCCAACAAATAGCGAAGCAAAACTTCCCTCTAGATTGCCATCACTTATGCTCAGTCGAACTACTTCTTATCCGGTGATGGATATTGCTGGGAGCGAGAGTAAAGTAATTAACAATAATAACAACAACCACCACCATCTCCTTCTTCATCATCATAATAACATCAACAATAACCACCAGCAAGTGCAACATCGGATGTCCGTCGCACCACCCCAACAGCAGCAGCAACAGCAACTGGCACAGACTTCGTCTACTATAGCCACTTCCACTATTTCCACCACATCATCCGTCAGACAATTAGATCCTCAGACTGCGGCGGTCGATGAAACTGACAGAGCGCGAGCAGTTAGCGTCGCCCAACGTATTGATGAACTGGAGACCCGTTTTGGGGGTGGAGGCAGCAGCATAGGGGTCGTCGGATGTGGTGGATCTTCGTCCACTGACGATAACAGCACTAGCAACCATAGCTCTTCATCGCCAGACTCTGGCCAAGACTCAGGCAGAGACGATATATCCGGTAAGAGTTCACAGAGTGAAAAAAAACAACATTTTTTTTTACACAAAAATCGTTTAAGGTTTTAAATATTTTTTAACTTTAAAGATAGATTTTATTCACGTACGTCGGTTTTAATAAGGGCCTTTTACTTAAATTAACTGTAATTCCTGAACATCTGAACTCCTTAAAAACTTTAAAAAATCTGAAAACCAAATAATTTTATACTATGTTTCAACTGTCGTGGTTATGCCATTTTGCATGAATTCTTTGAAATAATAAATTTATAACCAATAGAGGTATTAGTTATTTAATATTTTCTAATATCAATACATTTTAACACGTGTGCTCCGTCCTGTTCATTTATTGATAAGTATCATCGTTTACCAATAATATTTTACGAGTTGAAATAATATTCTAAGAAATATCCTGTAATTTAAAAAAATTGGTGTCAATATAGTATTCAAATTAAGTTTTTCTTAAACTATCTACTTAACGTCTATATCAATCAATATTAACCTGAGTTATGCACTATATTCAAAAGTTTTTAAATTTTTTATTCCGGGTTTTGAAATGTTTGAACAACAGATACACGAAACGAAGAAAACTCAAATAAATTTGATTCCGACACAAAGCTCTGGCCTTTATCTAAACAGCATATTATGCGTTTTATGTTTATGTGCTCGGAAAATTTAGTTTACGATATCGAAATAATAGGTATAATACTATAAACGAGACTTTCGCATTGTTAAAAAATAATTTTGTGCGTGCCGATGACCTGTCAATGCATACTTATACCTGAATTGTATTATTCCTTATTTACATTTTAGTCTCTCTCGAGACATACTGTGCGTCGTTACGCGTTATCTATAAAATAATAAATTCTTCAAAATCGCATTTTTTTTCTGTAGTAATATAAAGAATCGTATCAGAAATTTTACTTTGAAATGTTATCGACTAGATATAAAACAACAGCATTTTAACGAATGATTACAAGTTTAAAAATAATATACGGAAATTGAACACAATTCTTGATTTTTGATAAAACGCACCTGTACATATTAATACTATTATACGCACGGCGAGCGTCTCGGGATAATAAAAATAAAATAATCCAATCTGCGAACAACAAACGCGAAATATAGGTGTACCTGTATACAATTGCTATATTGTATAATGTTAATGTTGTTAGCTCCGATGAAATTCGCTTTTGATGTGTCTATATATTTATGATGGGGAACTGAACTATCCGAAGAAAATAATATGCAAATCCGCGGCTCGATAATCCGTGCGTGGTGTATATATTACATCGTCCAATATAATATAGTTGTATATAATAGCGTAGTGAGTATTATTATAATGCTCGGTGGAGGTATGTATACACTATGTATCGTTTAAGCTAATGGGTTTCCATGTCGAAGTTGTACGCCGCCACAACAACGCCGGTATATAATATTATAGTATTGTGCGTACATTTTAATTTATTTTAAATGTATGTTTTATCCATCATGTGCGCTATGTCAATAATTTTACGCATTATAATAACATAATATATGTACACGTAAAACAATTTCATAGATTTTTAATATTATTATACGCAAACCAAAATAATATGCTTCGACAATGCGTCGGATGACATTAATTTTATTTTTAAATGATTTTACGGCAATTTGATTGAAAACGGTCGCAATTACACAGAGTTAGAATAGGTACCGCAATTATTGCAACCTAACTATATCCCGATTTTATTCTGTTCTCAAGTACGTCGGTATTGGCTTATAAGTTTTAAGTACAATATCAATAATAATATACGTATGATTTTTATTTGAGATATAATATTATAATATATGCCGATATGCGATATTTTCTGTACGAATGAGTTCAACATACCATTGTGCTTGTAAAAAAAGAAAATGATTAGTATTTACAATAGTGATTAATATAAAAAAAAAAATTATAAAATAGCCTAAAAAATAAATAGTGAAATACGTTTAAAATCATTTTTTTATTAATAATATTTATTAAATTCTATAATGGTCACTGTGATTGTGATATACCCAATAACGAGGTACACGCAAAGCCTAATATGCTTGAGTTCCATGGTTTTTTTAATTATTAATTTTTAATTGATATTATGTCGTTTCAAATAACTATTTATTTTGGGTGATCTATAAGTATCTTTATTTTTTTGGTGAGAAGGGGTGAGAGGAAGAGGGCTTCATCTATCGAGCTGGGGGCCCTAGTTGCGCTTATTAAAATGACTGTGTAGTACTTAGCTTTCTCATTACATCAGGTGAAGATAATTACATTAATTCTCATCTGTAGGTACGAAGGCCAACGAGTTGATAAAATATATCATAATAATATCTCAACACTCTTATGACGGTAAACCTTTTTAATATTAAAATGCCACATAAAATAATATAATTAGCCAAGTTCGTATTTTATATTCCTACTGGTTTCTAGCAAGTACATATATATTTGATTGTACTATAATATTTAATAATATATGATACAAATATAAATATTTTCCGCCCGTTATATACTTATATCATGGCTATATCAGAAAAAAAAATAATGCCTTACTTGCTGCTACGTGTTAAAATCGGAGAACTTTGTTTGTTTGGATTTGTCGAGTTATGCGTGTTGTAGTAGTGTATTATGTACCAACCTATTAAATTATCTCTATAAACCACACTGACATCCTATGCGGTTTACCACGGATTTATATTATATAAAATATATTTACGAAAGTAAAACGACAAGAACAACGCACATTGCGCGCATTTAGGTATGGCATTTCACTCGTTTCTGACGGTTGCGCATTTAACAGAATATATTATTATCAATTTAATATTATTATAGTTTTCCGATTCCACGGAAGTTCGTTATAGCTTAAACATTGATCTCGTAACGTTTCGATACTGTATATTATTATATAGAGCACTCAATCGAAGACTTCTCCGATGCGTTTACATATTTGTTTGGTTGATTTTACATGATGCTATGCTAGGTAAGAGATAATAATAATCAATAATCGTATTTTTATGGGCCTTCGCACGAACATGTTCAGTGGGGATCATTATCTTCTTGAAGAATAAAAATAAATAAAAGCACGTCTTACGCGCAACGGACGAAAAATATTGTATCGTTGTATTCAGTGCGAATTCATATACGATTTCAGCTAATATTATATCAATAATGTATTTTAATTTAAGTGCGAAAGAAGACGTGGGCGTGTTAATATTTTATCGCATATAATATAACATAGAGGTAGGTAGTCAATAAATCGAGTCTCATATTCGGTCGAATGTCCTCCTCTTCCTCTTCCACCGTATTATATTTTATACTGGCCGATCGATTTATGACACATAGTATTGAATATAGTTTAGTCAGCCGTAGTAGTAATATTTTTGTGCGTGTTCGCAGTGGAATGCAGAAACAGGTTGGTGGTGCGGAAGAAAGGCAACCTCAAGGAGTCGGGTGGTAGCATCGGTCACAAGCGACGTGTATCGTTCGATCCGCTCGCATTGCTGTTGGACGCGTCGTTGGAGGGCGAACTCGAGCTAGTCATGCGAACCGCCGAACAAGTGAGTGTGCTGACAAATTACTATTATTATTATGTTATATTATATATAACAGTGAAGGTTTCACTTTTTTTTTTATATATCTGAGATGATACCCATAACGGTTTCGACGACCCTTGGTGGGTATAATAGGGTGGAGTTGGGGAGAATGGTATGATATCGGAGAAACTGAGTTATTTCCAACTAATTTTCAAAATACTGAATTCGGTGCAGCGTGTGGGTATATACATACATATATATTTACACGTAAATATGTTTAATAGGACCACGCGTTTGTATGTGTATATAAATATAATAGTAATAAATAATTTTATATGCTCTGAAAAAATTTCAAAGTTGTTTTATCATGTAAATTGTTTATTAACGTGGTCGTATGTCGCGTGTGTTTTAGGTGGGAGATCCGAGCGCGGCTAATGACGAAGGAATAACTGCGCTACACAATGCCATATGCGCCGGCCATATAGACATTGTTAAGTTCTTAGTTAAGTTTGGCTGTGATGTAAATGCTCAAGACTCTGATGGATGGTGAGTGCAGAGTTGATAATAATGTAAAAATATGTAATCTGTTATGCGATTGAAAGTACGAATTTTGAAATTTTACGGGTCGTATATAGTATATTATTATATACATATTACTGGAATAACTTACTTTAAAAAAAAAAAAAAGAAAAATTATTATTATATATCAGTTTAAGGGTTTGTGATACAAGTAGTATTTATGAGTTATACGCGAGGTTACATATAACAGTGTTATGTGTAACATAACAATAACAGAAAAATATTTTTGAACATCATTAATCACAATTAAAAATATAACGATGAATAATAAACGTGCAAAGGAGGTAAAACAATAATTACAAATAACAACGTTGTTAAACGTATGTTTAACGTTTTCGAAATACATTTCAGTTTTAAACACAATTTATAATTTTAAAGCGTGTAAACTATTACGATTTTGTAAGTATCAATTTATAAACGGTTATATAACAATCACAATTAGATTTGGCTTTATTAAAATGATCTGTTTCATATTAATAATCTAAATTTGACAATTTTATTGCAAAATCAATATAGGTATCTACATATAAGTTATTATAACCATATTAACGGGGATATTGAATGTTTTGAATGATTAATTTTTTTTTGCATACCTCATTTGGTTTTATCTAAAATGATTCTTTTATTATGTAATGGATTATAATAAATATAATCCATTAAACACATGTTTTTATATTTAACTTTTAAGGTATTCATATTACTTTAGAAAGTGCGTTTGAGAATCAAGGTTTTTGAATTCTTATTTTTAGTTTTCAGACAATAATGTAAAATTATTCAACTGTAGCTGAAGGTCATATTACTTGTCATCCCACTGGAGGACGTGAAATTTCATTTTTTTTTCAGTTACAAAATATACTAACCTTTTTTTACTACCGTTATCACTAGTAATACCACGTGTCATGTAACGTGTGAGTAGGTATATAAAATGACATAATATATAATATATTAATAATTTATTGTTTTACTAACTAGATCTAATTTAATTTTGTTAGCTCTTATTAAGTTTTTTTTTTATAAATTGATTTATCACACTCTGAGATTTTAACGGATGGACGTCATCGTATCTGAATACATATAATTTAGAGAAATCAATAATTACAAAATATTAACTACTTTCTAGCTTGTCAAAATATCTAATGCTCATCGGTTACCAAACAAAGTGTCCAACGCCACTAAAGCAGCAAACTAGCCGTGTCCAATAATTTTGCGACCCATTGGCTATATAAACTGTTGCAACAATGTTTTAAAAAAAATTAAAATAACGTTAAAATAATTTAATAAGGATAGATAGAAAAAAATCAAATAACTTTGATACAGCGGTAGCAAAACGCCCTCCCTCCCTATAGTCTCAGTACGGCATATTGTACACTTATCAGAGGTGGTAGAATAGTGGAAATCGTGTCTTTTCGTGTGGGTGGATGTAAGGTTGGCGTTACGATAGTTTTCACTCGTAAACATATGTTATGGACAAACCAGCGGCACCTTTTTGCCGTGGAAATCTATTTTCTGAAAAACATATCTGTAGCCGCCGCCCTGTGCGCTTGGATTCATACGGCTTCATGCTCTTTTTATTTCCTCTGGGTTATTAAATTCTGAGGTTTATAAACGCATCGTTCGAGGATACTGATGAAAATCTAAAGGATAAAATTCACATCACAAAAATTCTAAGAATATCGCTTAGAAGGGTTAGAAATGTTAGAATATTATAATGTTTGGTATATTATTAAAATAAAATGTCTTTAGCTAAATTTTTTTTTTTTTTAACGAAGTATATTTTTTAATTCAAGCCCCGTTCATAAGGTTTGTGCGCTAAGCGGAAATACCAATATTGTATTGTTTACTTATTGGAAGTTTCGATGACGGCTTGTCGTTAAATATATATTATTCGCATTGTTCAAGCAATTTATTTTTTATTTACATAAATTGTATGCAGTTTCTCTATTACAATAATTGACTTAGCAAGTAAACGGAAAACCCAGTTTTGAAAAACTAAAATGTATTTTCAGCCGTAGATATTATTTTGTAATTAATAAATCTAAGTATAATATTTTGCAACGTGCGTATAATAATCTTTCTACTTAATCGTTTTTAATTAGTCTGTGTCCATTAGCCCGATGAAAAAATGATTCATCTCCTAGCTGCTCTGCAAATACAAATTGATATCCCCTCAGCCATTCATATATAATAATATAGTATAATATTAAGTATTAACAGTAATTAAATGATTAAATTACGCGCTGAACCAATGTATTATTGGATTATTATTATATTATTTTACCGAGCGCGCATTTGTTGGATTTAAGTTATATAACACGCGTATATGTACGCGGACTTATATTATAAACCTATTAATGAACATAATAAGCTGTAAATATAATATAATCGACAATATTTTATAATTAAGTTATTAAAACTCGTCTTGCAGTTCTTTTTGTCGAACCGATAAAAATCGATAAGTCTCGCAAGTCTTTGTAGTACAATATAATATAGTCGCGCCACGCCGTAGGTTTATACAAAACTTCATCGCCTTCGACTAGTGTATATATATATAATAAGTATATATATAAGTGTATACCCACCAAGAATTTTATTATAAAATTGAATTCCTTATTTAAAACGTGAAAAATAATTCAAACTCCGTGCAAAACACCATATTTTATAAACTTGAAAGTTGTATATGCATTCGTGCGACAAATCATATTTATAATAATATTATATACACTTACTATATATTTTATGATGTCTGTTTTCACGCTCTGTGCGGTTGCTATAATAGTAAAGTATTATTATCATAATACTATATTATTATATTGCACGACGAGTGTCATGTCGTTGGCGAGTTAAGATGTAAATCGTCGTATACATAGTTCTCTTGGTGATTTTGTATATTAAACTGCAGCTGCCCAGTGGCAAAATTTGGTCATGTTTATAGGATGTGATGAAATGTTTGTACATTTTACCTATTTACCCTCCCCCCTCCCTAAAAAAATTGGTTTATATCATATCATGTACCTCTCAATATAACCATCGAAACCTGTATACATTAAAATAAATAATTATATAATATTTAAATATTTACATTTATAAATAAGTATTATATAATTTAACTTTATTGGTATAGGTATCTATAGAGATACGATTTCATCACAAGTCATAATAAAAGGTCCACTTTACGTGGCTTTAATCCTAATTCATTTAGTACTTATTCAGGGTTAGATTAAATTTAGAGCGTTTAATATTTTTAAGATAGTTTATATAGTAAGTTATACGTTTTACATTTTCTCTAGCGTAGGCTGATTTGCGATGTCGCTTTATAATAAAAAATATCCAAACGCTCAGTGGTTATTTTTTATACCACAATACAATATAATATAATGTATTTCAATATATTTGTGAAATAGTGATTATTGATTAGCGATTAGTGTTTATTATAATAAGTAATAACTAATAATATTATCTTAGTTATGTAAAGCCAGCATAGAGGTATTTAAAATGGGCCTATAAATATTTAATAATAATAATATATATATATAAGTTATTAAAGATATACATAAATGTGGTTAAGCAGTTTAAAAAAAAATCACGGGAGAAAACGACACCCCAAATCCTCTCCAACCGTAATTACACAACTGCAGCTACTTACATAATAATTCCACAGCTCTGATATTTTTTAAAACGTCAGCGGGTTGATATCCATATTGCTCGTATAATAATAAGGGAGATCATATTATTATTATTCACTAACCAATACATCTTGTTCCTTTGGATGCCCGCAGGACGCCGTTACACTGTGCCGCCAGCTGCAACAACCTCGCCATGGTCCGATTTCTGGTGGAGCACGGGGCGTGCATATTCGCCACCACGTTGTCCGACCAGGAGACGGCCGCCGAAAAATGCGAGGAGGACGAAGAGGGTTTCGACGGGTGTTCAGAATTTCTTTACAGTGAGTCGAATAATAATAATATAATGTCTTTGATTTAATTTTTAATTAATCAGCTTTATTGTGATCTCCCCCCCCCCTCACGAGCGCGCACACACACACAAAATCTCAACTATCATAATCGTGTTATAATACAGTGTAATATATACTTTATTTTAATAGTGCGTATTACTTAATGAACACTATACATATTTATAAGACGTTTACCCGCAAATATTATGAATACTCGTATATTATATCGTACACAAAAATTTTGAACCGCTGTATCGTATCTGTACAGGTGTCCAAGAGAAGTTAGGCATAATGAATAGTGGTGCGGTATACGCGGTTTTCGGGTACGAGGCGCACAATCAGGACGAGTTGACTTTCGACGATGGCGACAGGATTGTCGTACTTCGGAAGGGCGACGACACCGAACGTGAATGGTGGTGGTCGAGGATTGACGACCGCGAAGGATACGTGCCACGGAATTTGCTTGGGGTGAGTTTTTCTTCTTCGACACACCCACCAAAATATACGTCTGAATTATATTATATATAATATGAACCAACAGAAATTTGATTCCTCACAGTAAATGTATCTACAGTGTGATTCAAAATTTATGTAACACCCATGTTATCAAATAAATATTCAAAATACAGAAAAGTGTGTAGTACAAAAGTTTTTTGGTTTAGAAACATCTATAAAATGATTTGTACATTTTATAATTTTTTACAATATATTAGAGGAGAGGGTTAAGGGGCTCAACTTTGGAAACTCAAATGGCAAACTAAACATTTTGCAAACATAATATTATGAAGAAATTTTTTTAATACATTTTAGTACTTAAACAAAATTTATTAATGCAAAATTATACTTGAGAGATATTTAAAGTTTTTATAAATTTCTAAAATTGACCGTCCAAAATTCCCCTAAAATAATGTAAAAAAATCATAATATGTACAAATCATTTTAGATGTTTCTAAATCAAGAAACTTTCGTATTATACATTTTTTTGCATTTTAAATATTTATGTTATAAAATTGGCTGCAACATAAATTTTGAATCACTCTGTATATTTTTTAGTTTTGTAAGTAATAGGTATACGGTTTAAGGTTACGTACGATGGGTGATACGATATTTTAAGAGAAATAACTATATAGTTTTGTTTTAAAATGTTCTACATCATGATAACCTACAGAATTGTATTTTTATTTGTATGCATATATTTTGTCTTTCGCTCAATTGCATAATAATATCGTCTCTATAATATTATATCAATTATGTATTAACCTCTAGTCAGATTGTCTTGTTGATATGTCATGGGTTCTATAAAAGTGACCAATACGAATATTATACGCTACCTATACAAGATGTATATTATTATGCGTATGTATATGCTTGTGAACGAATAAAATATGTCCGTTAATTTCTACTTTGAAGTTAAACAAAAAAAAAATATATATATAATTACTATACGAATCATATTATTAATTTTATGAAGACAGAAATTATAATTGTGATCGACATAATAATATATTGTTAACTGTCATCATGTCGGCATTTGAGTACTAAATCGATATTTGCACTATGCAGATTAATGTTATCTGAACGGAGAAAAAAAAACCGATAAAATCAAACGCATAAAAAAAAATATCTGTGTCAATTTCGTATAAGCTTTATTACTGTGCTGTGTTGTGAAGGTGTATCCGGAATACGCGCGTTATTGTAATCTCGCACCCTCACGCAATCGTCGCGTCGATATTAAATAATATTTTAATCAGTTTATGTATTGATTTCAATTAAAATGTTTTAACGATTCTCACAACATTTCCGCCGTTTGACACTTTTATAACATAGCACATCAGTATAATATTATATTTTAATGATTTCCACAAAAACTTTCCATCATGTTTCATAACGAAACCGTCTTCAGCTCGTAAGACACCGTTCTATATATTATAATTTGCGTGTTTTATCTAAATTCGGTTGTTAAAAAAAAAACCCGACTATTCCGATTGCATTGGGTGGATAGAACATTTGAGTCGTACTTAGTACCTATTGTATGTGTATAAACATAGCGTGTAGTTAATTTTATTAAATTACATATTAAAACATAAACCGCAAGTGCTCTAATAATATACATTTTTGTCGGGAAATAAATAAAAAAAATTGCCTTTTTTTTGTTTAAACCAGGTGGTGTAACGTAATGAGCGATTAGAAATAATTTTACCGTGATATGCGGGTCCCTTCCGATGATTTTTAGTCGTTATCTCATTGATTGTGATGTGTATGATTATTTCGAATTGAATGATTTTTGCAATTATTTTTCTGACTATATATTTCATACATATGTGCATATATATGTCAAATGCGTATATAATATTATGCCATATTATGTACTGTGCTAATATGTAATAGGGCTAGGATTTGATTGTAAATTCATACTTTTACTGAAACAAGATAAATCCGTTGCATTAGATTCAAATTAAAATTCGTGCATATAATTTAAACATATTTTGTCATAAATATATGTTTTTACATTTGTTATACCTAAAATTTGTTTCCGTAATTTTTTTTTAAATTTTTCAAAAATGTGTCATTTACAATACTCAAAAATAAAATAATCTGTTAGTTTAAATCATCAAAAATTGAAACAAACATTATTCATGATCTGCGGTTTAGTAGCGGACCTTGATTAGTCGTAAAAACGTTCTATGTACTGCGCTCATTTTTGCAATATTTCAAAACCCTATCAGTATGCCATTGTTTTACTTTGGAATGATATGAATGTAATAACAATTGTATTTCGTTCTGTAATACTTAACATTTAATAATTTTTAGTTCACTATTTAAAAAATGTTTATTACGCATATTTTGGCTTTTCTGTTACATATAACTGTGGATGAAGTTTGGAGTGGATTAATTTGTGTAAGTCGGATAGTTTTTGTTTCCATAAATAAGTGTTTATATGTAAGAAATATATTGTACATCGTTATACCTGTCAAAAATGACGTCAGTACACAAACACGTTTTATTTTGAATTTAAAAGTAATTATATTATATAAATATACGTATGATATATCGTTGCAAATAGAGTTTGGTTGTGCCGAGAAATTTTTTCACCATTTATGTTAAGAACACGTGTTTTTCTAAATTTTTTTCTTTAATCATTTTCTAACATATTATGTTTAGCTTAGAACGCGTTCATTTTTTTTTTAATTTTTTTTTGCTGACTCAAAAATGGTTTCTGAAAAACAAATCCACCCTCATAATTTCACATCACTGCAATACATTCATTACTCTCGATGACGATTTATTTTGGATTTAAACAAGTAAAAACGAATCGATTTCTAAGCCTTAGATTTTTCCAGTCAATTGAATTATATTGGTTTCGGCTGATTTTTTCTTCAAATTTATAGATTTATGGGTAAAAAAAAAACAAATGCTATATGTACCACCATTGTCATAAATTGTAAGTTAAATACTATGTAATTAAAATATAGATAAATATAATTTTTCCAACCCTTCAATAAATTTTTTGAGAAAAGTAGTTTGAAAAAAACTGTATACGTTCCTGCCGACTCACTCATTCATTCGTATTATTAACGCAGATATTAATAAGTAGAGGTACCTCGGTATATTATATTCGTATGTGTTTAAAAAAAAAAAAAAAACTATTATTAAGTTATAAAATAAGCTTGTGGTTAGTAAAATATTACGAAATGGACTTCTCTAATATGAAGTCTGCAACGAACATTTCTTTCGGTCCGCCGAATCCACCCACACGTATACGTAATAATAATAACAACCGTGTGTATGCAACTGAGTACAGTGGAATAATCCGTGCGTGCACGTATAAGTGTGTGTGTGTGTGTGTGTGTGTGTGTGTGTGTGTGTGTGTGTGTGTGTGTGTGGTGGTGGCCCCAGAGGTGGATCTCGTGGCGCAGGGCGGACGACAAAGGCCTGCACACAACTTTATTACAGGTTATGTGTTGTGTTCTCGGGATTTATCACCAGCAGGCGAATAATTGTGAAGAAGTTCGATCCCCTCGTCCAATGTTTTATAATATAACCGTTAGACAATAATATCATATTACGTATTACAGTTCTTTATACGAATCGCTCTTAAATCGCCTCTTAAGTTTCAATTCGCACGCATATTTCCGAATCAGTATCCCGTGAAATTATAATATTATTATTCTAAATATTGTGCTCTTAAGATATACATTGAAAACCGAAACATTTTGACGATTTTGACGGTTAATAATCTCAAACATAAATGCTATTGCAAACGGTGAACACACTAAATAATAATCATATTAGATAATCAAGAATATAACATAGACGAACAACAACAATTGATATCCTGTGACCCGTATGAGAATCGTACAATATCAGTATGTAATCTGTTGAAAAAAAAAATAATAAAAAGTTCGAACATTGAGGTGACAGGGTAATCCACGTTGTTTATAGATAAAACCATATTGGTGATTCATAATTTAAACTATAAATGGTCGGCCGTATATCATTTGCTCCATTGTCTGTTTATCTGTGCCAAAATAGCATACATCAAATGCGCATCAATATTCGTGTACCTATATATTTGAATAGGTTATTACTTATTTCAAATAAAAACATTTAGTATAAAGTAATATCATTTTTTAGAGCATATTTCATAAAAACATTGTTGAGTTCATAATAAATTTATTAAACAAAAATATTATACACTATTATAATATTTACGTAAATTTAAGTAAAATTTACCAGTACATTTTTACGGTAAAATTCCCATCATTAATTGTATTGTAAAAAAATAAGTGCATATATATCGTTTTTGTAATGACCGATTAATTTATAATCTTTAGTTTGATTTACTTCGTGTTTAACTGTCTCTGAATTCGTTAATTGGAGATATGTGTGTTCTCCACGTATTTCTAACACCGTATTTCGGTGTTCATCAATTTTTATTGAACCATAGCAATCTTTTTTCGGACACATAAATATAATTTCACAACTTTTCAGCGTTTTTCTTTCCGTATAAAAATACTTTTAAAAAACGATTGCAGCTTTTCCGCTATTTGAATTGACTCATACTTAAATGTACTCAAAACTCAAAATTACAGTATAATAATATTTTGTACTGTTTGCCGAACCGTTCACGTCCCCTATATCTTGTACAGCGTCTCACGCGTTTTACTATCCAGTAATCTACTATTTAGGTACTTATGCGATAAAAATCAATTGGTCATCCGTACACTTCAGTTGTTAATTGCGTTGTGTTATTGCTAACTGATTACCTACACAATATTACTACCATACAAATATATTTTAAAATAGAAATACCTATACAATATTTGAAAATTTTAATTTAGTGATGTGTACATTTTAAGATTAAAGTTAGAAAACAACTTGAGCTTTTGGGAATACACCTTTTTTCAGTTCTATTGTTAAATAATATTGATTTGCAAATGATGTAAGACCTTTTAAATGGTTGATGCGCAAACGATGTATAATCGAAAAATCGAACGATGCGCAACTGTCTTACAAAAAAGGTTAAAATTAACAATAGTGATGCGCAAACGACAACCGGCGAAATGGTCCCGTAGACGAGAGAAAAACGACCAACACTAATTTCTCTGAAGATTATTTTAGGAATACCTACATACGATTTTTTTCCCAATTAAAAAAAAATATTAAATTATATGCAAAATGTCCACAAAAAAAATTTCTGTAGACTTTTGTAGCTGGTAATATGCAACGGATTTCTATATCATTGAGGTATATGTTTTGAATGAATATAAGAAAACGTGCAAACTCCTATTATAAGTCCCAAGCCTTAGCTAATTATTATGTACTCCCCCCTCCAACTGTCAATCGGACAGTGACGTGTGCGTATATAATATGCATTATGTATATAGACGTGCGGAATTGAATTTAAAAACATTTCTCGTACACGGCGGCGGGGCAACTGACGGGACATCCTTACATGCGTCCAAACTGTATATTATGCGGCGTAATGGACGGACGTTTGTCGTTTTTTTCGTTTTTCAGCTTTACCCGAGAGTGATCGGTGGCAAGACATCGGCGACCGAATGACAATCCGCTCCGGTGGCGACGGCGGCGGCGATATCACCGAGACCCGTCAAGAAGCTGATCGATTCTTGGGTCCCGCCAACATCATATCATGCAACGATATCATTCTTATTGTGTTAGACTATTTCTCATATCTATAACGACGTTATCATATTATGTATTATTATTACTATGATTATTATGATTATTTTACATTTTTTTTTTTTTTACAATTTCTTTTTGACTTATAGTTTTTTTTTTTTTTATCACACAGAAAACACACTTCATTTATTTATTTATTATTTCTATAATTATCATTATTATTATTTTTTTGTTGTAATTTAAGACCAAAGTTTATTTATGCGTTTTAACCATGACAAATTTTATGAAAGCATTATTGCGGTGTGTATATCGTATAGTAATTTTATAATAATTTAGTTGACAAAAAAAAAAAAACCTTAAAATTTAAAATGCATGTATATTCTTATTCAAACACTGAAAAGTTCACACGTACGTGACATATATATCATATAATATTGCATTCACAGTGAACGTGCATAAATTGTTTTTGAATGTTTTTTTTTTTTTTTTTATTTATTTTTTGTTTTCCTAAGTGTTTTCACGTTTATACGAGTACATTAAACTAAACATCATCATATTTGTAACATATTATAGTATTTTGACTAAAGAATTTTTTTTCTAAAAATTGTGATGTATAAAAATAGTATAAAACGTATTTCTTTTCTTTGTTGTTTATCCAATATTATTGTTATTGAAATAAAGTTTTATTATTATATGATCGAGTTACAGTATACAAGTATCACAATGCGAATACCAAATAGCCGCGTATCAATAATAATAATAATATACAATTATTATTATCATTATTATTATGAGCAACGTCACTTTAATATTGCCTGTATAATATATTACAACAGACGAGTCAAGATAGAATACGTATTTACGACAAATTCGACGAAATAATTTATTCCGTCCCCAGTTCTTTTGCATAATATTTCTCTAAATATTTATTATTTACTGTATAATGTGTTATTTATATAAAATATATATTCGTGTTTTGACGTCGATACAGAGAGTAGAGCTCATCGATTGTGTTCGGAACCACCCGGGCGCAACGTGCTAGAAAATTGACGACGGAGTTAAAGAAAATAATAATAACGATAAAAATGGACGACTTTAAAAACTCGTCGTTTTTATCGGTAAACAACCTTCGTGAACAATTATGAAAGATACTTTCTGCACATTTTTAAACTTCCCGGGGTTTCTGAAAATATTAAACAACAACACACACTGGAATAATTAAGAAAAAAAATTAATTTTACTCACGAAATGTTAAACATTCGCTGCCGCCGGGATAACACATACCATAGACCGTGTAGTAGGTATATTAGGTATTTGTGCGTGTATACCTACAATAATCATTCGAAACCTGATGCGATAAAATGTGTTTTTGGGGTCGTAAACAACATTGTTTTTAATACGTTGTGCTTGCCGTTTTTGTAGCACAAAATTCCGACGACCGTGTAAAAATGGCGATAAAAAAGCACTTGACCCAAAATCGCGTTTTTATCATCGACGACGACGACAAGTATGTCGTGTGGATGTGTGAAAGATTACTCGTCGCGTCCGCCAGCGTGAAACAATAATAATAATATTCCAAAAATGATGTGGCAGTGTGGGCGGGGGTGTCACGGCAAGGGGTGCACGAGAAAAAATTATCCATATTAACTGCTTTGGCAACGGCTGCAGAGTGCAATTCCGTGTCGGGATCATTAACGTGTTATAGTATTATTATTTTATCGGGTATTATTATTTTTTTATGTGTTTAATATCATATATTGTTATATCATATCGCGGGACGTATAGAACGATAGCTGCGTGCAGCCCGCCGGAAGTGAACGACGCACTAAAATGTTAATAATCCGATCCGACGAGTGTTGTACTACGCTACTACCACGTCGCTCGTATTGGGATTCGTGCGGGTGTGTTGCAGTCCATTATGTATACCTACGTCCTACATAATAATAAACAATAAATTGAACAGTATATCAGCAGCACGGCGGATTTTGATGCGCCCGAGTTAAAAAAAAAAAAAAAAAACAATAATTAAAACGACACGGTATTTATAATGAATAAAAATAATAATAATCAGTGGCGTCTAACCCTGCTATGACTAGATGTAGCGGTCGTTACCCATTGAAAACAAGGGAAAAGAAAATTCAAAGAAGCATATTTCGTATGTTATTAGGAGATATATTTAAATAGGCCACTTTTAAGATTGTCACTTAGTCAATTTTTAAGTAGCTTTAACCATTCCCAGCCCTGATGATACCAATGCCTCGGTACGTTAATATTTATTAATATTAACAATTAATATGACAAAAAAGAAAACCAATTAAATTTTAAGTTTTGGAAGTGTATGAATGGGTAAAATTGTGGTGTTGCTACACCTGAAAAATATGATTTGGACTTCAAGTCGCGCCACTATCAATAATAATAATAATCTGTCGCTGTCGTATCATCGCATTTTCGCGTGTAACGCCACTCCGACAGTTTACGGGACGCGATTTTTCGTAGAGAACATTGCACGAAATCAAAATCACATTTCCCGAAACAAATATATACAGTTTATTATGGAAAACGGGTTGAGGATTTGATACGTCATCTCTGTTTACACGGGACGTAAAGAGATTTCCGGTAGTTGACAGCTGTTGCAGTAGAGCCAAAAACCATTGTATTATTATTATTAGTATTCTTTTAAGAGCGCCCATTTCAGTAAATTTATGCCGAAAAGTTTTTAATAATTTACTACCAAACTGGTTTCACATTACCTCGTATCGACGAGTCACCCGAATTTTGAAAATACATATGTTTGGCTCCAGTCTTGGCGTTCACATAGAGATGATCATCTCTAAATCTGTGTTGAAAATAATGCGTGTAAACGAAAAATTTTACAGTGACGACTATTAATGCAGACAAGTCGAAATATATAATATTATGTGTGTTATTTATATAGTATCGCGTGGTCTCGTATACACATGACCTATTGGAGAAAAAAAATGTTTCATGGTGAGAGATGACAACTTTAAGTATAAGAGGGTACTACCTTCCCGTATGTACGATACTCATCCGTAAAAGGTCGAGTGCGGAAAAACTATAAAGAGGTTTTCCACTCTATCCGCCACCGTAGTTCATTATAGTTTGGTATCGTTTGAAAACAGATTATGACATACATAATACTATATTCACATATCATATTAGTTATAAACTTTATATTATACAAGTGCTAATGTTTCTTTCGCAATAATACAAACTGTTAATGTGTTTATACAACACATTTTCTCAAATTTTGAATTTTTCGCAATTATTGTTAATGTAGTGTAAGGTATAAAATACATTCACGATTACCTGGCTCATTTATTGCAAAGTTATTTATAGAGTATTGTTTAGAAGAGTTGATTAACACTGGGGTTCCTACTCATTTTAATATGCAATATGAGTACGAGTATTTTATTTCTGAAAAAGTTAAAAATAATAAAAAGCAACGTAGTTTATGTGCAAAATTAAAATATTAAATACATATTATCTGGTTTAATTTGTTGTAAGTGAAAGTAATAATACAAGTTTATAATATGTATTCAATTAATAATAATATTATATTTATTCACTTAACAATATGTAAAAGCCAAATAGCAAAATAAAGTTAATAATTAATTAAAATGTTTGTTTCCCCCCTCTTTATCCATAAGATTCGTTCGGTTATAAGACTCACTTTAGGACCGTCTACTGTATACTCATTATATAGTTCATAGCTAATCAAAATACACATTCTGGATATTCATAAATCTGTCGCATTTTAAGTGTCGTAAATATTTGACTTGCTATAAGACATTAAAAGTTTCGTTGGATTTCAAAGTTCTATTCATTTTTTTCTGAACGTCTAAAACGTCTCTGCTCAATATTTTGCTTCAGTTATCGATTACGAACAGACGACGGCGTTCGATACCACACCACTGCGTTATTATTATTATTATTATTATTATACAACTACGCAGGTAGGTGTTTCGTAGTATATCGTTATTATTATTATTTTTTTTTAAGAGTCGCGTTTAAGACTCACAGATGATGATGATGAAAAATTCCGTGGTGGGTCACTTTTTATATTATATTATATTATTATCTTACACATAGGTATTAGGAAGTCGCTCGAGTATACGTCGCTCGCTAGCTGAACTTTTGAGATATAACATGTTATATACCATATAGAAAATACCCTTAAAAAACATTTATCGAGACGGTCACTGGGAAGCAAAAAGAAGAATAAGAAGAACGTGCGTTTTCGTCGTAATATATTATATTATTATATGTAGGACGATGTTTCAAACAGTGATCATCGTTTCGAAAAAAGTTTTCTCTTTAAGCAACGTAATATCCAATTCTGTGTTCTCGTTTTTTTTTATTTCGCTCGCATGTCACTATCAACTATATATATATATATATTTTAGTTTTTAAAAATATAACTAATAAAACTATAGATATATACAAGCTCTGTTGAACATTGGTGCCGGCGTACGTACACGGTTTGAAATTAGTGGTATTGATTATAAAAAAAACTAAAGATAACTTTCACTGAAATATAAACTATACTGCATAAGAATATTTTTCTCGTGGATAATTTTTATAATGAGTGTACCTCGTCATTAAATAGATTACTTCAATGGATGTGTTTAAGTTATACTGGATGATAAACCATTATCACATAACATGATACAAAAATACGCAAAAATATGCGAAACATTATAAATATTCGTATCATTACTTTTTGCAAACAGGCGAACATTAAAAACATTAAACCATGTCTAAAAATGTTGAAATAAATAATCGGTTATAATTTTAAATCTCTATAATTATATATTTTTTTAATTACTTTAAAATGAAATTAGTTTTGTCAAAAATAGGTGTTTTGCAAATATTTTCATTTTCACGCTTCTATTTATTCTTTAATAACCAATACATAATTTATCTTTAATCATTAGTGTTGAAGTGTTCTTAATTTATATTGCTAATTCATTGATTTAGAAATATTTTAATTACGTTTATGTTGTGTTATTTCCATTATAATTGTTCTAACATAAAGTTTTGTTTCTCCAGTTTTTTAAACCACATTTTCATCATTTTGTTTACTATTTCAGTTTCAGTTTATATAGACTTTAGTAGTTTGAAAGTAATTCGAAAAGTGTTAAATCAATTTCAAAAATATTTTATAAATCGTTGATTATTTCATTATTAAGCGACAAAAAAAAAATAAATCAACGAGCAAACGTTTTGTACATAATTGAAATTAACTTGGTTATTTTATTTCTTCTGTAGTTCTCATTATAGACTTACACGCTGAACATTCAAAATTAACAATTAAATGTTTCATCAAGTATACGAAATAATATACGATTGAACATTCTTCTTGTGTTGAGTTTTTAATTCTTACACAAGTGAGTAGGTTGTGACATAATCACGAAACTAACTTTGACATAACTCTGCGACGTATCAACTTATTCAACATACCGATAGAATTAATATTCCTTTCATTCGTTCCACAGTTGTCTGATGTTTTCATTAGCAAAAAAGAACATAACATATATATTTTGTAGATTTTTAATTACGACACATTTTCGATGAAGTCTTTTCATTTATCCATTTTTCTGACACATTTTAAATCTTGATATAATGTATATGTCAACAAAAATAGTTTTTTTAGTGGTATCCTGTTATTTTTAACAAATAAAAAGGTAGAAGAAGGGTGGCACCAATCGATAATATTTTATTAAAATCAAGTTTTTTCGTGTTTGGAAAAGTCTATATAACTAAATATTTTCATTTATTCAAAAATATACTAATTTGTTTTTCCCATCTGTTTTCTATTTGAATTCATGTCATAAAGGCGTTTTCGGCTATAACTGCATGAATTAGTTGCATATGATTAATTTCTAATACAAACTCAACATTTAATTTTATCAATTTTATATTAGTTCATATTATAGATGTAATTTATTAAAACCATTTATTTATAAATCGTAAGTGAATTAAAAGTGAAAGATGTAAAACTATAATAGGCATTACTTTATTATCAACAGAGCCGTCTTTAACCGTTTTGAGGCTCTGGACAGTGGTATATGAGAAAAAGTCTAGATTAATTCAACTATATATTATTTTTATTTTTTTTATTTCACATTAAATATAGTATAATATAAATTTAAAAATAATTACGAAATAATCCGGAAATTTTAACTTGAATACACGGCAGTTATTCAACGGCTAGATTAGATAGAGATATGTGCGCGCCGACGATATAAATTATTAATCTATAATCTGTAATGTATGATTTATTTTTATATTAGTAGGTAACAGCGTTCGTAATCTAATTTATTCTTATCGACCCGACGGTCGTACCTCGTTTCTGATTGTTTATAAATATATATATATGCATTGTGTGAGCATGCACCAGATCGACCCGCGTCGATTATATTATTATTATTATTATTATTATTATTATTATTACTATTAGTAATCTTTAATTTTTCTCGAAATAAGTTTATCGGTAATAAATATTGATTATCGATTGATGATCTGGCAGGACTAGAGGAGCTAGGTGGCCCTATCAATCGCGGGGCCCTGGATACGTGCCTAAAGTGCTCAATGGGAAAGAGGTGCCTGATTATCAGCTACTTTGAATAATATTGCATTCAGTCGTTATAAGTTATACATTATATTTAATTACGTTCTATTTTGATGTACAATAGAATCCGTTTAATTGAGATGCCGCATAAAGGGGACAACCTCCTAATGGCACCATATTGGCATAGTCCCGGATGAATGTATTCGTTCTCGGCAATTTAACTTTGTTTATTGGGGACAAACCATCGGTTTTAAGGAACAAAGATAAAAGTGTCTAACTAGATATTGTAAATCTGTAACCTAACTTAAATTAAAACTGTAATTATCTAATCTTTGTGGCTCTATTATATATATATATGTACGTATACATTAGTGTTACGTATTTTATTTCGAATTATGAATTAGATATGTACGTATTTTTTGAATAAAGTGATTATGTATATCCACTTTAATAGTTTCAGTTTATTAGTTATTCGGTTAACGGGGACAGTCGGATAGTCCCAAAGCGGATTTTATTGTATTTAAATTTTAAACACTCTGAAGATATTATGACACTTTAGGAAAATGCATAAACGATAGAAGTGCAGTTGAATTGCATATCTAGAACGCCGTGTTACTATAATAAAATATAAAATATTAATACATTGTATATTATTGAAATGTGTTAAAAATATAAGAAACACTGAACAGAGAGCAATGTCACTTAACCCAATCTAACATCAACCGTACGAATATTTTTTACTCGATTTGGTTATCATGTACATAATATATTATGTAGATATAAAATATATTTACCGTTTGTGCACATTTCAAATCGTAATATCATGGTATATAATATTAATAATAGGTATATAATTTAAAAGGAGAAAATAAAATTACGTACCAATAACTACATCGCGTTCTACTTTATCGTCATCGTGCGCATATACATGTTCATGCATATTCATGATGATTTCATGTCATAAATATTTCAACCGTTTTTATTGAAAAACCAATAAACTAATCGACTGCAAGGTATTCCGTTAAACGACATGCGTCTACATTAATACCTATATATTAATATAATTTTTATTTTACATGTAAATTTAGAGTACAGTCACTAAATTATATTTATACGATATGGCTGTAGTGAATGTTATATAGTTTAGGTATCTTACAATTGTAGATCATAATTATTAAATCATATTATTGTTATAGAAATTTTATCTGAGATTAAATTGTGTGAGTTATCATCATGACACCTACAGTAGGTTGTTATAATATGATTATGATTAAAACAATCAAAATTCTGTAATATTGGTTGAGGAGTTATGGCACATTATATTTACTATGAATAATATATTGATATGTTTAAAGCAACGCAAGGATTCTGTATATCTTTTTGAAAATCTTCGTCGACCAATAAAATTTTAAATAAAAGTTTGAATGATTTAGCGTTATCATTATAATATTCTATTATGTTCAACAAATTAATTTTGTCTGGCAAATTTCCCTCGAGTTTCGAAAAATCAATAGAAATAACTTGTTTACTGAAAAAACGTAGCCACTTTTGATGCCATATACTGTATCTACTTCAAAATAATATATTAATTATGATAATCTGGATATAAATAATTAGATTGTAGGCGTAGTCTTAAAAGTCGATTTTAAATACGTTGATCACATTAATATCTTATTAAGAAAATAAAAACATTGTAAAATTAGGTGAATTCAGTTAAATTTATTAAAATTTCAAATTAATAATATGAAACTACAAGTAATAATTATTGATGTCTATGGTGGCGAGTTATTATTATAATATGCATACGACATTAAATTTCCTATTAAAATGTATATTCAATAAGCCAAGACTCTATTTAACAACTTATTTGCATGATGGAAATAATATTTTAAATAATAATTCTGTGAGCATATTATAAATCCTATTTGTGCTGCTTCATTTAAATAAAGAAAAACACAATTAATTTACCAATGCATATTGATAATTCATAATACACGGTCAGTTGAAGATATTAATATTTTATTACCTATATTAAGAACGGATCTTAGTCAATTTGGCCTTTATTTTATATTCATTGGTTTTTGTATTAAACACAAAATAAATGTGTACAATTATATTAGTTTTAAAAAACAACTTATCTCGCTTAAAATTTATACAGTTGTAATTCTTATTTATATACTGATTTCGTTTTTTTTTTTGCGTTTCTCTTTTAAATGTTTCTTACTATAATAATAATATACTATATTAGTATATTCTATCTTATTCATGTATTAAATAATAAAATATATACATTTTTATAAATGTGATCATTTGATATGTTATCTTCAGCACACCCTAAGGCTTTGGATATCATCCAACAAAAATTCAAATGTTATGTACTTGTGTGTATTAATAATAATGATTTATTGATTTTTTTGAATATACTCGTATAAAACTTAATCTCAACCAATATATAATTATCAGGGTACACGCATCCTCCTTTTATACCACTCGAAAACGTACATTACGGTTGATGGTTTATTTGTCCATAGTCTATACTGTGGCCTATAATAGTCATCATCTAATACAAATACGGGCGGATAAAATAAAAATAAAATAAAAAGACGGTAATAATACCATACGTAAAAGTTTTATTTGCCGATCCGGCTGCTCTATATTATATCGAATAATCCAAATATATTATATTATTATTATGTATTGCTAAGTTTATTCAACAATGAGTAATGAGTTCAGTGCGCGAAACGTCTGCCATTCTATTTATCTAGGACGTTTCGTCGTGCATTTCTTCTCCCCATCAATAATATTTTTTTTCACTAAATATTTTTTTTAAAATAATTGTATTTTTGAAAATTACTATATCTGAGGGCCAGATTATAATATTATGATTTATATAGTAAATGTTTGGTTCGTATAATACTAAAGAATATTATTGTGATGGGTGCTGCTGCAGTGTGTATCTATGTTGTTAGTATATAAAACTGAATATAATCCGACCACCTGTTGTGGGTATGTTTAAACGCTTGTGTTGCCCGGTTATAACTCTGTGGTAGTAATAGTGTATGAGGTAGGGTGACCATACATCCTTTTTTATATGGGATTGTTTTTTACTTCACCTCTGCGTCCTGTTATGTTCTGACAAATTTCTTTCAAGACGCTTTTTGTCCTGTTTTTTGCTTATGTAAATTCTAATTATTCTGTATTAATTCTTATTGATGTGTATGCAAAGCAATATACATTGCAAGTAAGTATTAACCCTACATATTATATTTTTGAATTTAAATTTATTGACAAAAATATTATGTTATTCGTGAATATACGTATATATTAGGTACATAATATAAAGCACGATGTAGTTCTTATATTGTAGTATATATATCCTGTATGTTTTTTACAATGGCTAAAAATTAAAAACAACAAAAAAAACAACTATAAAAAATATTATGGATATTATTTTAGTCTTGTTTTTTATTTTTTCAAATAATATGGTCACTCTAGTATAAGTAGATAGATATTATCTATTGGCCTGACTTTAATATACGTAAACATGATACGTGTGTAGGTAGCACATAACCAACGCACACTTTGCACTGTCATATGTGTGTGTACTACACTGTCTCGTGTCTTGTATTATTATTGTGTAATGTGTCAAGGTGCTAAGGTAAAAAAAAATTAATGGCAACAAATACGGCCATTGAGTGAATAATTATCAACTCCAAAATGATTAACGAATGTCGTAAGTACAATTACACTAACGGCTTCCTCGCACAAACCAATAATTATTTTATCAATGTTCCTATTTGAACTGTTTTTTTGAATTTTCAAACTAATTCCAGCTACCAGAACGTGAATACTGTCGTACGATTAGCGCGGCTTGCTGCTTGGTCATATCCTGTATAATATTTATAGGTACACGTATTCCGATAATATTAAAGTATGTTATTTTGTGTATAAATGCACGAGTATCAACACGTGCCTCGGAGCATCAACTTCTATGGAGAGATGTTATTTTTAAATTTCTCATCGGTTTTCCTATGAGAAATAAAAACCAAAAAACTTCATGCAAGAGAATGATTTTGTTTTTCGCTCGATTAAGCGAAAATCGAATATTATAAGTGCATACACAATTTTTGGTAACTATTGTAATAACTATATTGTATAATAATATAACTGTCCCACTCACCGTTGCTTGAGCCATATATTAAGTTAGGATTAACCTAAAGTGATTTACATGCATCTAAGCCACATTACAGGTAATCCATTGTATTGAATCGGAGACAATATGTGAGCAGTAAATTATCAGGTAGTTAATTCACCTGTGGTGGATTGCGGACCCCATGAGGTGTGTAAGTGAGTGAAATCAAAATTAGGTAGGCACATGAAAACCATTGCGACGGTTGCCTCTGCTAAAGATTTGTTTTTTTTTTTTAAATTTATTTCTAAAATAATGATTAATATACCATATTTCTACAAATTATAATAGTAATAAAATATATAATCAATGGCAACCTTAAAAATAAATAGAGATAATACATAAATCCCATAAAAAAAAAACATTTTCAGTTTTTCCAAAATTAATATTAATAAACAGATAACATCACTGGTAAGACATAGGATATTTACTTTTTCAATTTTCTGTGCAATTTTCCTAATTTTTCTTTCTGTAAGAACTTTGTACTGTATATTAGAAAATATAAAAAAAAGGTGAATAAAATCAGTAAAGGTATTCTCAAGTTAAGACCAAGGGAACTAGGGATTCATTTTTATATAATATATTAACGTTAATGTCAGCCATGATCAGTAATGACTAGTCAATATTGACAGTGGCTAATTATGCAAGTTAATATATAAAATGCCCACAGTTGGTAGTCAATGTTAAAATTAATATTGCATTTATTCATTACGTAAAATATAACTCAAATCGACAAAACCATTGTATTATTACTATAAAAATATATATTACTTATTTTCACAAGATAAACTACTATGGCACTTCGAATTACATAATTTTTTAGCTGCTTGACAAGCACGTCGATTGTTTTGACATTTTGTTTTATAATAACGCCTTTGATATCCTTGACTTCCAACAACACTGTAATGCCCAGCAGTTTCTCAAAGAGTAATTTCCATTCCTTTCTCTGAATTTATTGTCCCCTTCAAAACAAGAAAGTTTTTGTTACGTGGAAAACACCGATAAATGACATTGACCAAACTTATCAGTCAATTATGGAAATATACACCGATTGCCCACAATGACTGGTGTGGCACCGGCATTACTGACATCGCCTAGTTACTATCGTCATTGTCGGAATTACCGACAATGACGGTAACACATATATCTATATAAATATATAGCGCAGTGAATTCACTATAGATCGGTTTCTAATGCACACCAAAACAACTCGGCGGTTGTGACTATAAATGATATCGTTTTATTATTATTATATGTTTTTTTTTTCCGTCACATACAAATTGAACTGCTTACTCGGAATAAAAGAATTGAGCCGTTTCGTGGACACCAATGACTCCCTCAAATCTCGAAACACATCCTGGCTGACATCTATAGCTGACAGACTCCACTTTATCCCTTTTTACATCTACATCTGAATAATCATAATATGAATAAACCATTACAAATTCAACGACAAATCCGAAACGTAAGTCAAACTTTCTCACGTATCTCGGTGTTGGTCTGATCTACACCTGCCTGTTGACTTGGCTGAGGTATCGACACGGAAAAGTATATAGCAATGTGTATACCAGTTTTTTCGAGTGTTGTTTCTGTTTAGGGAAAAAACCACATAGAGTCTTCCTCCTCATTACCTGAAAAATCTGAAATCTATTCACGGGCTATATTCAACTCAACGACTTTGAAAAGTGCCCTGTACATTTTGACTGGACTTAAATGGATTTTGTCCTAACAGTTCCAATTTTTAACAGAGATATTATATGGATGTTAAAAAGTTGAGAGCTGTAGCCACCACACATTCAACTCTATGTCTTTCTTTCGGTAAAATTATTTTTATTTTCTTCGACTAAGTCTCACTTCAATAGTGTTAAATTTTTTTGCCGAGTATCGAAACCGTTATCCTAGATTTGACCACCCCTTTTAGTGCTTTCAGCCTATTCAAAATTACTTCTAAAAAATTGTGTTCAAGTTCTTGTTTTCTGAGTTGAATTCGCTTTCACTTGAGATCTTGTATGAGCACCGTACCATGTTATTTTGTATATTTAATAATATTGATAAAACAATTTTATTCAAACGGTCAATATGACTTTTTATTTATATTAATAAAGGAAAATGTTATGCATTCCACAGTCTAGTATATCGCACTATAATGATTCTGAAATTTGGTAATTGGGTGTGACCACAGATGTGCATCACGGAGCCAAGTTTTAAAATTTTGTATTTTAACGAGAAGTTCATACGGGGATTTGTTAGCTCACGAAAAACGAATATTATTTGTTTTTTATAGGGTTATCATTAGTTACGTAAAATAAAATAGCAATTATATTGTATATAATTTTTGATTTGTGTTTTAAATTTGATACTATAGCAGAGACAGGCAACTCAAAGCAACTAGAGGGCCAATTTTTATAACTTAAAAATCTAACGGGCTAAAGAGCATAGATGACAAAAAAAAGATCATTACAATTTAAAATTTGAAATTCTATAAAACACGAAAATGATAAAACAAAATAAGTACCTATTAGCTATGTTAGCTATGCATCTATAAATAAATATTTAGAAATTTAATAAATAAGCTGTAGTTCATTACTTATAATGTTAATATCTCAGTTTTACGAAAAGCCTTATAAAATACAGATAAATGCTAATATTTTATAAAATAATTGAAAAATGTAGCACGGGCCAGATAAGAGAGTTACGCGGGCCGCCAGTTGTCCATCCCTGGTCTATAGTACCTAAATTACCGTGTTAAAAATATGTGTAGTTGACATTTAATGAAGTTTTAGACAAGATAAATCCACTGGCATTGTTTAATTTGTCACGGGCAATACCATGTAGGATCATCTATTATTAATACATTAATCAACTGTATAAAATCAAAGGCGGATAAGCCTTTGTAAATCCACAGTTTTTCACCAATTTTCATTTAATGTTCGTCAATAAATTTAGCAAGGTCCGTAGTGTCCTAGGCTACTTTTTATTACATACTTTTTACTTTTAAACACATAAATATTTAATCGACTCACGTCAAACTATAATTTTTTTTTTATTTATATACCTATTTTTTTTCCATTGGTTACAGACAATAAAAAAAGTTATTACGATTGGATAAAATGTTACACTTGTATTTTATTATAATTGGTCAAAACAACTCAAATAATTGTGTTAAAAATCTGTGTCGGCGTGTATAATTTAAATTGGATATTTATGTTTTTAATTACAAGACATGTTTTTCCATCATTTTTATCTCCATTACTACATTTTTTCGTAGTAATTCATATTTTTGAACACAATTTTGAAAAATAAAAGTGAAGTATAAAAGAGTCACATTTAGTATTAAATTATTTTAATTTACAGTACTTTTATTTTTGCTCAACTGATTTTAAAATTCAAACAATTACATTTTCGTTTTTTGCTTTTCTCTGACGAAAAGAACTAATTTATAATTTAAAAAATATAATAATTTATTTTCATCATAAGTGTTGTAATAAGGATAAAATTCTTATAGTTTCGACAACAAGTGAATATATATTAAGTGTATAATATAATATAATGTATAGTGTATAATATGTGCATGGTTATGTATGAAAACAAACACGATAAAACACCATACGTATAACTTTTTTTTTAGTTTTCTCAAATTCGTGGAAAATATCTAGGTCTAATTTTTTTTTTTTTAATTAATGGTTTTGCATATAATATAAAAAATAATAATCTAAACATAATAATATGGACTACATACGTTCTTATATTAAGTATTCATTATATACAAATATTAGATAAGTACTTCGTCCGATAAAAATATGGCAAAAACATTTTTTTTCTTTAAAAGTATATTTACAGTCTAAATACAGTTAGAAAGTTTAATAAGCAAATTAGATATCATAAATTGGTAAATTGGTAGAAAACAAAGTCGATAAAAAAAAAATCTAACGATAATATAATATACTGCGTATGACTTGATTACACTTTTGAATTAACTAAATTACATTACACTCTACACGATGTGAGCTGCTGCTGCAGTGATATACTTAACTGCGTACGGCATTAGCTGAAGATTGGCGATTGGGCGGAAACACGTGCACATTGCGAGAATTTCATTCCACATATTATATCGCCGGAAGACGGAGACACGCAGTAAATAAATGTCTGTCTCTTGTAATAATAGTTACACATTA
>JACXSJ010000329.1:1112-13224 GCA_014851325.1 Pentalonia nigronervosa
GGTTTAATAGCAATTTAGATAGGGTATTATGTGATTCACATAAACTTGAAATTACTGATAATGTATAATCATAAAATGTTATTTTCTTCTCGTGTTTTATAAAAAGGTAATATGAGTTTAATATAAAAAGTTGAAAAAAATGAATCCCAATTTTTTTGTACCATCTTATTGTCTTTCTTTCACACGGATAATAAGACAGTATTTGGTCTTGTTTATCAACACCCGACATATATTCATTATATTTAGAAATGGCAAGTGGTTTAAATTTTGTTTGTCCTTTCCTATTTGTTACCTCAACCATTTCATTCTCAAACTCAGAACTGATCATTAGTACATCACGTCGATCTCGCCATTTCATCACACACACACCTTTTTCAGAATACTTACCAACATTCTCTCCTACTTTTAATTTTATCGAAGTTATGTCCTTAGGATTATATTTCCTATTTTTTCTCAAGGTACCTATGCAGTGTCTTTACTCAAAAGATTATGTGCTAATTTAACACTATTATAGTAGTTGTCCATATAAAGTGAACGGCCACTATAAAAAAGTCCTTCCATGAGGTTCCATCAGCTAACTTTACACTCATTTTCTGAAATGAGTTTGGTTTTACATAAACATCCGTTATTTTTAGTAAAGCTTTACTTTTTGTGTTCTTTACATCTATATTTTAAGCCGAAAGTATATCTCTAAACGCTATTATTTTGTCACCTTCTTAAAAGTATTTCCAATTAAATTATTTCTGACACTTTTAAGTAGATGAGGTGTGTCAAATAAAGCAAAAACTTTGTACTCATCTACATAAAAGTACGGCCTTTCTTCTGAGACATTTAGTGATTGAAATGTACTTTGATTATTCGTTCCTTGATCACAAATAATAATTTTAGGATATAGACAAACATTAAACAGTTCTTGCACGACATCGACAATAAGGGATTTTAAAATGCCATGCTTAACTGATGAATGAGTAACAAAATAGGCTACTGGAATTTTCCAGGAATTATAAATACCTCTGGCCATAAATACCAAGCAACTGTTTGAAGTATTGCAACTCCTTCCATATTTACCCAAATCTTCAAATCCTTCAATAAAGTCAAAGTCCTTCTAGAAAATATTCTAGAAATTCTTCTATAGAAATTTCATCAATACAAACAGAGCAAGCCTTTTCCTTATATTCATTAAATTCAAATTTGTGTTTTGAGTGTGCGAAAAATGTCTTATTGATACCCGATAAGAATTTGGATTGGCTAATCCAACCGCGAACGGTTGACGGACCTGGTAAGTTTAAATTTTGTAATCTTAAAAAATTATACGACGAAGGAGACTTGTAAAACATTGTAAGTGCTAGTTTTCTTTCCTCGATAGTCCATGGACGGCGTTTGTTTTTCAATTGCATCGTAACAATTGCCCTGGAGTTAGTTGACGGAAATTTATGAGACATTATTAAATTATTTAAACAATTACGAGTTTTTAAAGAATTTATTTTTTTTTTCAATTTAAAAATATGAGTTTTTTTGCTATTAATTTGTTGTTGTTTTCTTGTTATTATTTTTTGTAATTTTTTTTTCTTGGAGTGTCGATGTCATTTTTTTGTTTTTTTTTAACGTCGGACTTGGCATATCGATGATATCAGATATGTAAATAGATAAATTAGGCGTAGTAGTTATGTCTTTTGAAGGACTCGGAAATACAAGTTCAACACACCCAGCAGTTTTAAATCTTTCATAGGTTTTAGAAGTTTTGTCCTGAGTAGGAGTTGAAAATTCAAGATCAATACTTTCAGAGTTCAAGCTACCTCGTATATTATAAAAAAAATGTATATGAGTCTTTGAAGTACAATTTTTCACGAAATTCATCAAAATCAAAAAAAATTGCCCATTACTTTGAAGTTGAAAATTCAAACTGTTTATACTTAATATACCTATAAGATTTGTAAATGCAATACGAAATTGAAAGATTTTGACTTTTTTTGAGCTATAGCTATTTATACAGTTAAAATTTTCATTTTTTCTTTGTTTTTTTTTTAAAGATAAAATTTTTACGAAATATGATAAAATCGCAAAAATTTGAAGTTATTTTGTAGTTGGAAATTCATAAATTTTTTTGTATTCATACCTAAGATTTAAAAATTTAATACAAAGTTGTCCATAAGTTTTTCTCACAATAATTATGAAAAAATCGTGCGTCAGTCAATAAAAACAATTTTACGAGCGATTAAATTTTAAATACTCACGAAAATAAAAATTTAAAAATTCACGAACTATTTTAAATCAAATGGTTTTATATATAAAATAAATAAATAGAATAAACTAGACAGACAAATCGTCTCCGTTCAGAATCATTTTTCGTATACAATATGAAAATATGAGTCCTATCTTTCATATCTTTACATTCAAATTTAACACGACTATAATATATGTAATAATAGGTACAATTGTTTTAAAATAAATTTGTTGTAGAAAAACAGCACAAAATCAATTTGTTTAAAAATAGGAATAACAATAATTTTCAACAATATAGGTACTCACTACTCGATGTAGGTTGGTAATTAATGTCATTAAATATGTATGGAATTGCCAGCGGAGTTAATTTTTTACAAGTCATATTCATGAAAGAGTCTGTGGAAAAATGTTCTTGACATAAATATCGACTATGAAGTTTATTTTCATCAAATGGTTTCATGCGTTTGGCTAACATATGTGTTACTTCATACGATGCTTTTGTTGCAAGTTCATTTTTATTAGTGAACCGTAACATTGATTGTTTTTCAGAAAAAATTCCTTTTTTTTAATTCAACTAGTTTTTCTTCTCTTATTTTAGATGGATGGGGATAATTTTTAGAAAATTCAGTATGGTGAGTATTGTAATGACGATTAATATTATAATGTTTTGGAATAGTTATGGTTTTACGACAAATTAAACATAAAGCATCGTGTTTCTTACTAGAAATACAGAAAAATTCAATCTCCCAACTGTCTTGAAATATTCTGTGTTCATCTTCGATTTTACGTTTTGCCATGATAGAGAACTAACAGCTTACTAACAGAATCCTGTACTCACAATGTTAAAAGCACAGAATTAAATATTGTAACAATACATGATCAAATACAAACGGACAATAAGCGATAACGGATAAACTGTTCACACAAAACTACGCAGTGGAAATGAACAAACTCATAATCATAGGTACCTACCTACTTATCTGTCTAACTGGTAATTCAATGCAAGTTTAAAATAGAAAGATAAGATAAATAAAAAAAATAATTAAATAAAATGAACGATTTTGTTCACTGTTTATAGAATTTTGGATTTTAAAATGTACAATTTTATTTTAGTGCGGGCCGCACTAAACTTGTTAAAGGGCCGCATGCGGCCCGCGGGCCGCGTAGTGAGGATCGCTGGTATGGATGTATTAGTGATATTCCCACCACGAGACTCAAAATGTCCCGTTTGTACTAGAGATATCTCTGCAGTGCTGACTAGAGATGTTAAGTTTGTGAACGAATAGTTCAATTGAACTATTCACTTTGATGAACTATTCCGAACTGTTTCAGTACCTGTAACTTAACAGTTCACAGTTCAAAAAAAAGATTGGTAACATTGTTTTCAATTGTTTTATCTCACGAAATAAGATGCCGTATAGAAAAGGCCAGAGCGGTTTTTGTGAAAATGAAAAATATTTTCTGTAGTCATCAACTAAGCATGAATCTCCGAATTAGAATGATTCGTTGCTATATATTCACCGTGCTTCTTTATGGAGTAGAGACTTGGACTCTATCAAAAGTTTCGATTGATCGAATTCAAGCATTTGAGATGTGGATATACCGCCGAATATTAAAAATTAGTTGGTGCGATCACATAACAAATATCAATGTACTAGAAAGAATGAATAAAGAACTTGAAATAGTAAAAACAATAAAATCACGAAAACTTCAGTATCTAGGACATGTTATGCGACATCCAGAAAAATATAATTTACTACAATTAATAATTCAGGGTAAAATAGTAGGAAAAAGGAGCCGGGGAAGACCTCAAATTTCTTGGTTGGACAACCTCCGAAAATGGTTCAATACATCAACAATATCTTTATTCACAACAACCATTAATAAAGATCAAATTGCTAATATGATTGCCAACGTTCGTTAACGAATATGGCACTCGAAGAAGAAGAAAAACATTGTTTTAATATTATAGTTCGTGAATGTCTTTTGAACTTCTGTGTAGAGATGTTAAGTTCGTGAACGAATAGTTCAATTGAATTATTACTTTGATGAACTATTCTGAACTGTTTCAGTACCTATAACTTAACAGTTCACAGTTCAAAAAAAAAGATTGGTAGCATTGTTTTAATATTATAGTTCGTGAACGTCTTTTGAACTTCTGTGATGGGATCGGAATATTATACTATTATATAAAACGTGTGATAAAACACTAGATAGTAAGGTACCTTGGTCATGTAAATAGGTTTAAGGTTTTATCACTGGTATCAGATCGTGTACGAAAATTCGAAATCCTGAAAACTGATGTTCACAATCAGATAAAATAATATTAACCCTTTCAGTCCCATTGGCCTTCCTCAAGGCCTAAAGTACATAAATTGATAAAAAATAATTTATTAACAGTAACGTATTTATTGGCGAATAACAGGTAAAATGTTGTGTAGATCAATTTTAAAATGTAAAAACTCATGTTTAAATTGTTTTTTTAAGACTTAAAGGAACTTAACAAAAATATTTTTAAAAATTTTGAATTTCTTTATTATCAGTTTCATTATTGTCGATAATTCGCACAAATGTCGTTATAAAAATCTGATTTTTTGTAATCCCCATGATAACATGTATAATATTAACGACGATTAGTCGAAATGTACTTTGAACCACCAAACGGTACACAATATGTGTTTATTGTTTGGCCTCCGGGAAGGTCATTGGGCGTTTGTGGTATCAAAATATTCAAAATACCGTTATCATGATTATCACATTATACTTTTAGTGTTTAAATTTTTATTTCTTTTATTTAAATTTTGTTTATTTGACAAATTTGTTAAATGAACTTGTTATTGTTTTACTTATTTGTTATTTTGTTAATTTTATTATAAGCATTATAGATTTATATGTTTACAATATTTATAATTTAATGTTACATAGTTGCAAGTGAATATAATTTACTTTATAATTTTAGAAATGGCATCCCATAGTATTTTAGCAGATTTTTTATTTATTTTTATTTTTTTTTTATTTTTAACAGATTTTAATTTTTACTGTCAAAGATATGACGTTATTTTAATTTAAAAAATTTTAATTTGTTTTTTTTTATAGACTTATCAAATGATTTTTTTTTTCAAATTTTTTTTATGAATGTTACAAAGTTTATTTTGTAAACAATTTATATATAAAACAAATATAAATATTACTATAATTTAGTTGAATTTATTTTTGCATTTAATAATACATAAAACTGTAGTTTTGTACTAAAATAAACGACAACATATTATTGACTACATAAACGCCCAGTGGCCTCGTACAATGCCACGACTATAACTCATTAAACAAGAAGTCCAAGATTCAAAAAAATGTTTAATATATCATACATAACAAATACTCCAAATGATCCAACTATCACAAAATTTTTTTTTCTTAAAAAAAAATAATTCGGGACTGAAAGGGTTAAAAATAAAATATAATATAGATTATAGATATTATTTAGATATTACATTTCTGATTGAACATTGAACGATTGAACCACGGATTTATATAATATTATACTATTATAGGTTATATTATAATATTATTATAATTGTTATTACGTCTGTGGATTGAACTTAATTAATAGTTAGTGCACACTCCACAGTCCTCACCGCGTTACTCAAAATACAAACACACTAAGAAAAAATAAATTGTGGATACTGGATAGTGGATACCGATCAAGTAAATTTTATAAATACTTATTACTTTCATAATAATAATAATAATGATTTTCTGACTTTCTGTTGATTTATTTCTCTTTTTTACCTAGAAAAGATTTTTAACTTATTATTATTATGTAATTAATAAAACATCTCATATTAAAATACTAAAAGAATAGGTGATATAGATAAATTTAGTTATCTACAAAAATAAGTTTTTTATAAATTATTATTCAGGAATATAAGTTGTGATGCTTTTTTTGTATCCAAGCGGTTTCTTTTTAAAGTAATAATCTGGCCAGCTTCTGAAAATATCCTTTCACAAGGAACAGTAGTTGCAGTCACACAGAGTCGCTAATGACAAATGTATGTAGATAAGGATATATATGTTTTCGCTCATGCCATCATTTCAAAGGGTCCTCATGCCGATCTATTAATGGCTCTTGCATATATCTATTCAATTCTATTATTCCGGATGCTGTTGATGTCTGAGTGGCTTTGAATTGTTCTACTTTTTCTTCATAGACTTTCCACAACAGATACACTGGAGGAGATGGAACTGGAGTTGATGTAGATGTGGAAGGTGTTTGTTCAGCATTGTCTATTTGATTTGATGGTAAGCGAATATTTTCTAAACGTGATCTCAAAATAGAAAAAGCATTTTTAAATTTGTTATCACTCATAAAACCATATTTTTTAAATCTCGGATCTAAAATCGAGGCTTGTGCCATTATTTTATTTTCCTCACTGTCACTAAACCTTTTCCTTAATTGTTTTTTCAGAGAAATGGCCATTTCGTTTACTTTATACGGCAAAGATATGTCATTAACATAAGTTTCTATAGTTTGAAACATAGAACTAACTAAAACTATTACTTTGGACACAGACACCGTTTTTTCTGAACTGATTTCGATGGTGACTTCATTAAAAATTTGCAGTACATCAATGGCCTTTTCAACTATATTCTATTCAGCTGGAGTTAAAACTGCAATTTCAGTTTATAACACAGCTAAAGTTGAAATTACAGATCTTTGATGGAAACGATTCTTTTCAACATATCAAATGTCGAATTCCATATGGTCGCACAGTCTTGCTTTAATTTCAACATAGGTAGACCCATTTGAGTTTGTGTTGAATTAAGTTTTACTAATGCATTATTACTACGTATAAAAAACTCAACAATTTTTTTTACCTTAGATATTATTTCTGAAATATTCTCGAGAGAATGTTGAACAACAAGTTTAATAGAATGGGCAAAACATCCTATATGTCGATAATGTAATTGACGTACAGCATTATTTGAAGCATTATTTGAAGCACTGCACTTGCAGTTTCAACTTTTTTTTTTAAATCTTCTAATGTGGAATTATATAATCTTGGAACTAGATTTGTAGATACTGTCTGGCGACAAGGAAGCTCGTATCCAGGGTTCAACATTTTTAAGAATTTTCTAAATTCCTTATCGTCCACTATATAAAACACATAGTATCTGGATCATAAAACAAAAAAAAAATGGAATAGTGGCATTGAAATGTATTAAGCTAATACAATCTTATTGATACTATTAAAAAACGTTCAGAAAATGTGTACGTGTATAAATATATAGATTTTAAATGTATTTAAGATTAATTAAAAATTTTAAAGCCAGTAAACATCTAATTGTAGTATCTTAGTTATATGTAACAATTCAAAACACAATATTAAACTAAAATATAATTATTCATTTTCTTTTTGTATCTAGACAAATTGTATTAATAATTTTAATAAAACTAAAAATAAAAATTTGTAGTTACCCTTTAACAATCATTTTTGTAACATGTTCATCAATTTGTTTTGATCTACTAACTGCCATAGGTTTCTTATTTTGCATAAAATGCATAATGCTACTTTGGGTTTGAGTAGGTTGGCTCGGTTTAACACTGCTAGTACCAGGGACAATTAATGTTTCTACTGGTGAACCTGCTCAGTTATTCATTTAACAAATAACATAAATGGTTTTAATAATAGTAAATTTAAAATTAATAAAAGAAAAATAATAGTACAATACAATTTATTAAAAATACCATTATCTGCAGGATCATCTACATGACTTTCATCACTAGTCATTACTGCTTTCGATATTATTACAGCAGGATGTACAGTTTTTAAGTGGCGTCTCAAATTGCCAAAAGATCCGCCAGCAACACTGTACGAGTTGGAACAATACCCACATTTGGCTTTGCTATTTTCCAATTCAGTAAAGTGATTCCACATATCACTCCTTTTACGTGAGACCATTATTAACAATTTATAAAATGTACTTTTAAATTAAATGTTTTTAATTGAAATAATTAAACCTGTAAAATTCACTACACTCAATAAAATAAATACTGTTCACGTTTAAATGCAAATACAGATACTGTAATAATTATTAGTATATTTATGTATAGTCATAAAAAATACTATAGTTATACATGGTATAGTTTCAAAATTATAATTATAATAATTGTATCATATATATAATAACTCTCATTCTCCAATATCAGCTTTCCTTAAAGGAGATGGATAATCGAAAATATTACTTTCAATAATAATGTATATATTTGTGTTTTTTTCGATTTTAAATAAATAAAAAAATTAATAATAATAATATAAGATTATCATCATTATGTGGACAAAAATATTTGTTTTATTCTCTTGACTATATAATATTAAAATGTATGTATATCTATTATAATTAAGTACCTACTCATAACCAGTATCCACTATCTTATATACCTATTATGTTATTATATTATTTTGTATATTATGTTAAAATAGGATAATTTTAAATCCAAAATAAATGGTACTAAATAATTCATAGTACAAAAATAGAATCAATATTTCCATTATTGAAAAATAGTTATTTTAGTCTATTATAGTCCATTATTTCCAATAGTTGATTTCCATAGTATAATAACCGAACAGTACCAGCATTTTTATTAATATGGTTAATAAATGTTATGGTTATTGAATTAATGATTCTTAATTGTCAATAATTTCATCTTTATTCGTACACTCAATTACATTTTTTTTCTGTAATATATTATGAGCTAAAATCAGTAGGACTGATTTAAAAATTAATTTATTGATTTAGATTGTAGTATTGTGGAATTAGCATTACATTATATTATATATAGTACATATTACAATCAATTAATTAAATAAAAAGAAATTAAAAGCTACCAAGTTAATAGATTTTAATTGCACATAAGTACAGGTAGTGCGTAGTGTGTATGCCGAACGGTGTAAAGTCCGTACCTTTAGTACTTTTGTAATATTATAATATTCTTTATATTTTAAAATACATTTTTTACATTTGATTACTTTATATTATCAGATTGTGAACAGCTGTTTTCGGGATTTTACTAGTAGTGATAAACGAATAGTTAATTTATCATTACTTCATAGTTCATAGTTCATTAGTTAATTCAGTTCATTGCCAAACAATATAGTATTATAAGTATGATCCATATTCCATACAACTAATGAACTATGTGAACTGAAGAATAGTTCATTTGAACTATTCACTAAAATGAACTGTGAACTTATGAACTATTCACAAAAATGAACTAAACATTCCATCTCTAGTGCTGACATCTAGTAGAATATTTTATTAACACATAATAAAAATATTCTATCACAAAATTTTAACACAAAATTAATAATTCTACAATATATTTTACAACAATTAACATTGTTTTATAAGGCAATATTTAAATCATCATATTGTTTAACTAAAAATTTTTATTCAATGACCTTAGTTTATCATAGTATAAAAAGTATATAATAAATTATAATAATAAGTACATTAGTTTTATACCTCCTATGTAAATTGCACATAGTAAAATATTTTAGAAATCAATACTTTTGATACTATATTAATAAAATATTTCAATACAACATTGTTTTAACAATTTATAATAAAAATAATATAAACATAATAATAATAACATTTATCAAACATAATAATAAATAGGAATAGTAACAGCAAATAACTGTACCTAATAACTAATATTAATCAAACATAATATAATAATAAACAGGAGTAGGAATTTTAACAAATCACAGTAATAAGTAATAATTAGGTAACATTATTAATACTAATGATAATATTAATATAAAAGTAAACAAATTAACAATTAACATTTAACAGTCTTCACTCTTTTGTAGAGTACACACTTTGGTTATGTAGGGTAATGTGGTCATTTGTAACTTTAAAGTCTGCACTTGTTTGTTTTTTGTCCTGAAATGATAAACGAATCACAGTTACAGCATTGAGAGTGTTGTCTCCAATCCGGTTTCTTTTTTTGGTTTTTATATCATTAACAACTGAAAAGATACGTTCAGCAGAAGCATTGCTATGTGGCAAAGATAAGACAAGTTTTGCTAATGTGCAAATGTTAGGAAATTTGAAATTATCACTAATAAAATCTTTCGCAGTACTTATTTGTTGCCACATTTCTGGAATCGTTAAAAGTTTTAAATTTGATATTTGGTCTTCATTATAGAAATAAGGAATTTCACGCCATTTTTTTATAACTTTATGTTTATCAATAAATCTTTGAAATGTTTCTGTTATTAATTTTAAATCATTGACTCTATTTCTTTGCATACGATCAAAACATACGTTTTGGTCTAAAAATTCAAATTCTTTAAAAAATTGATTCGTTATTGGTAATCTTTTAGTTATTTCTTCAGCAGCTTTTATATAGAATTTCAAGCAAGTAGTTTTAAAACTACTTAATACTACCTCAGGGAAGCTTTTAATAAAATTTTCACATTCCGTACCCACAAATATTTTAGATTCAGGTAAAAAGTTATTTGGATTTGAAAACGAGATTTGGTGTATATTCTCAGAAATAAGTTCAGGTTTTATAAAATTTTGAGCTAGTGTCTTAATAAGCCTTATTGAATGACTGTACATTTTGTGGATTATAATTTTTTCAGATTGAAACATAGCATTGAATGAGTTAAACAAGTTTAATGCATATTTTAAGAAATAAAAGTATGCATTCACTATGTTATTATTCAGAGACTCTAAAATGGTTTTTGCGCTTTTTAAATGATCTTCATTTACAGCCACAAGAAAATAATGAGTTAAACTATTTCAGCACTCTAACATTCTTACTACACATTAATGCATCGCCAGCCATCTAGTATTTGCCAGTTTCAAATTTTTTTTCTTTTGTTCACCAAAAAATTGTTGAACATCTTGTAAAATTGCAGTACGTTTAGCACTACCTGATATGTATGTGGATACCTAAAACACGTTTTTAAATACATTTAACTATTGAAGTTTGTATAAAAAAAAATAAGGATATAATTTGTAAAAATACATATTAGTGACTTCATAATTACCATTCTAATTAAATCCTCGTATACCGTATTACACATCACAGGGAGATTGTCGTTGTCCACACAATTCCCCCTTACACAAAAATATTTACCGTATTACATTTTACAGGGAGATTTCAAAAACTTTGTCCACGATTTTCTCCCTTGCGTAAAAAAATTACCGTATTCCAAAATTACAGGGAAATTAGACACATGAAATTGGTTTTCCCCCTTACTCGAAAATATTTACCGTATACACAATATTTTTTTTTCTGACCAAGTTTTCAGATTTAAAATCTTTCAATATTGAAAATATTTGCTATACATACATTATTATACATCATGTTGGTTATACTGCACTTAATTTTTTATCAATTTGATATTAGATTGATGATTAGTGAATAAGTTGTTCAATTTACTTTCAATTTACTTTTATGTTTAAAATCAAACATTTTAATTTTTTTTATTCAGTAACTGATGATCAGTTGTTTAATATAGTCGTGTCTAATTTTCTCAATTAACTCGTCATCATATTAAATTATTTTTACAAGTAACTGTTTAAATTTTTTTTAAAAAAAATGGCTTTACAAAAATTTAACAATAATTTTTCTTTGTTAGTTCGTCAAGTTCAAATGAATCCATTACCAGTGTACAGGCACGGATTGGGCCGGCGGGACGCCGGGAGTTTTCCCGGTGGGCCGGGCAACTGTGTCGTACTTTCTTTTTTTCAGAATAAGAGATATTAATAATAATTATTACTATAAATTTAAACCATGTGTAGACTGCTAGACTGTATGATTATCATATTTTAATATTTTATTGTTTATTCGTTGACTGATTTGAATTTTATC